>JADDMT010000096.1:0-111355 GCA_021401465.1 Teratosphaeria epicoccoides | reverse complement strand
AGTTCACGCCCTAGGGAGGCTACCTAACCCACGAAGGTATTCAGATTCCACGAGCGCTACGACTCCGAGTCTATCATTTAAAGATGGAGTACGCAAGGAACGCGCAGGAACAGCGAGGCCAAGAACGAGAACGATCTCTTAGGCCAGAAAACGGTAACGCTTACAGAAGAAGCCAAGACCGCACGATCCCTGAACTAGTCCGTGAAGACAGTTATTCGGGAAACGACGAGGTCCGCCGAAATTAGACCTACAGACAGACTAGACAGGGCTGTAACGATGTGCCGCGATCGGCGCCAGATACGCGAACAACCTTAGAGTATAGTTGCACATTGACGAGACGCTAGCTAGGGCCTTAATAGATTCAGGATGTACTAGAATCTTCATGACGCCCAAGTTCGCCAGGATAGCTAGGATAAAGCTACAGGCGAAAACGAATGCTTTCTCGCTATAAGCGATCGATAGAAAGCTAGTCACGTACAACTAAGGAGTAGTTAACGAGGAGACCGAGATGATGCCTCTGCGGATAGGACGCTACCGAGAGATGCTCTAGTTTGACATCACGGAGTCGCTAGGCTCAGATGTAGTACTAGGGTTGCCATGGCTAAGGAACGCTAACCCCTATATCGACTAGAAGAATGAGAGGATCTAGTTCCCAGAACTCTCAAGACCGATACCTCTACCTGTAGTACACGACGCACTAGGCAAGATCGAAATATGTGCTATGACTTCAAGCGAGATAGTAGCCGCCATCAAGGATCCAGAACAGGAAGTGCATGTCCTATAGGTCAAAGCAACGTAATCGGAAGTCAGGGTCGAATTTACAGTTCCTAATAAGTATAAAGAGTTCGCTACTCTTTTCGAGGAAGAACCTGACCAAGAAGCTCTGCCAGAACACTAGGAGTAGGACTACAGGATACCCTTACTCCCGAGCAAGACACTAACGAAGCAACTAGTTCGCCCGTTATTAGCGGCGAAACTAGAGATTCTCCGGAAATACCTAGAAGACAACCTCCGGAAAGGCTTCATTCGCGAGTCGCAGTCCCCGGCTAGATATCCGATCCTGTTTGTGCCTAAGGGGGAAGATGACTAGCGACTCTGCGTAGATTATCGTGGATTAAACGACATCACGATAAAGAATAGTTATCCGCTTCCTTTGCTCTCGGAATTGCAGGACCGCCTACAAGGAGCAATGTAGTTCTCGAAGTTCGACATACCTAGAGCGTATAATCGAATTCGAATTAAGGAAGGCGAAGAATAGAAGACTACATTCCGAACTAGGTTTAGGCACTACGAGTACATAGTCATGCTATTTAGGTTAACAAACGCCCTAGCTACATGGTAGGCATGTATTAACAATGTGCTACGAGAGTACGTCGACGTCTTTGTAGTTATATACCTAGACGACATCCTCGTCTATTCCCGGACGATCGAAGAACATAGGACTCACGTACGCAAGGTACTTCAGAAACTCTAGGACTACTGACTAAAAGTCAAGCCGCAGAAGAGCGAGTTTCATAAGCAGGAAGTATAATTCCTTAGCTACGTAGTAGCATAGAATAGAATCAAGATAGACACTAAGAAAGTCTAGGTCGTAAAAGAGTAGCCTATGCCGACTAATGTTAAGGAAGTATAGTCCTTCCTTAGATTCGCTAACTTCTACAGGAGATTTGTAGTAAACTATTCGAAGATCACAGCACTACTTACGACTCTCACGACGAAGGATACACTATTCGTATAGGACGACGCCTAACGGAATGCCTTTAAGGAACTCAAGCGACGATTTACAGATTAGCCGATCTTACTTGTGTTCGACCTAGATAAGCCTATCATAGTCGAAACAGATGCCTCTGACGTAGCACTCGGGGCATGCTTAAGTCAACTAGGACCGAGTAGACGACTACAGCTAGTCGCCTACTACTCGAGGAAATTGTCTAGACCGGAACTTCGTTATGACATCTACAACAAAGAACTTCTAGCTATAGTAGACGCCTATAAGGCCTGGCGAGTCTACTTAGAAGGTTCTAAGCACTAGGTCACGGTCTACACAGACTATGAGAACTTGCGATACTTCACAACGACGAAAGAGTTAAACTGACGACAGGTTTAGTAGAGCGAGGAGCTCTCTAGTTTTAACTGTAAGATCGTCTATCGCAAGGGGACCGATAACGCACGCGCCGATGCACTTAGCCGCTAGACAGACTACATGAAGGGCGTGAAGCGGGAGAAACATGCTGTTCTCTAGGAAAATAGCGATAGCACACTAGGAGTTAACCGACTCGCGGCCACGACTGTCAAATGGACTAGTAGGTTTCAGGACGACCTGAAGAACGCCCTAATCCATGACCTAACTACACTCGCTGTCTATGACGACATTGATGGACAGGAGGATTAGGAAGACGAAGACAGAATCCTTCTGTTTCAAGGATTAGTATACGTGCTAACGTCTTTACGATCAGAACTACTACGCCTCTAACATGACGTACCTTAGGTAGGACACCTAGGAGTGTCTAAAATGAAGCAAATTCTCTGACAAGAATATTACTTCCCTAGGATGAGCAAGGCAATCGAGGACTACGTCCGTTAATGTGTGACTTGCCGACGAAGTAAGCACGACCGTCATAGACTGTATAGGCTACTACGACTACTAAAGGTACCTTAACGGCTATAGGAATCGCTCGCTATGGATTTTATCGTTAAACTACCTTAGTCGAGAGAACCCGCTACTAATGAGCTCTTCGACGGGATTATGGTAGTAGTCGACCGATTCACTAAGTTCGGGAAATTTATCCCTTACCGCGAAGACTTCAAGACTAAAGATATCGCGCATGTCTTCATCAAATGGGTAGTAGCGTTACACGGCATGCTACAGGACCTAGTAACGGATTAAGGATCCGTGTTTACCTCTAACTTCTAGAGAGCCCTAATAAGACAATTCTAGGTCAAACATCGATTAAGTACTTCCTTCTACCCTTAGACAGATAGACAGACAGAACGCCTAAATCAGACGTTAGAATAGTACCTTCGATCCTATGTTAATAGGGACCAGAACAACTAGGTAGAGTTGTTGCTAATAGCATAGCTCGCGTATAATAGTACGCTGGCAGAGTCGACAGGACTCTCGCCATTTCAGATGGCGTATGGATCAGCTATAGAAGACATTCTAGACGTCTTAGCTAGTAATCCGAACCTAGTAGTACTTAGACGAGTAGAACATCTACGCCGACTGTAAACAGAAGCACGACTTGACCTGCAGTTCTATTAGCAGAACATGGCATAGTACGCGAATCGTAAGAGAATTAAGGGACTAATTCTAAAGGAGGGAGACAAGGTGTATCTCCTCTGCCGTCACATCAGATCGGACAAACCGAGTAAAAGACTAGACGCTGTAAAACTAGGACCATTCAGGATCAAGGCTAAGACAGGACTAGTTAATTTTGAATTACAGCTACCCGAGCAGATGAGAATACACCCTGTGTTCTATGTCTCTCTGCTAGAACAAGCAGCGCTAGACGCTACACTGCAATCAGAACCCTTACTACTCGACCCTGAAGTAGAAGAACCGGAGTACTCTGTCAAAAGGATTATCGACACTCGCTAGCGGGACAGACAGCGAGAGTACTTAGTAAAATGGGAGGGATATAGGAGTACCGAGAACACCTAGGAACCCCTAGAACACCTGCGAAACTGTTAGCAAAAGATACGAAGTTTCGAGAAAGGAACGAACCTAGGAAGAAGATCCTAAGCCACGACTAGACTCCTGCGGGACGCTGTCGACCGGCTCGGCTATCACGCCATCCAGGAAACCCTAATATGAGGAGTTAGCGAAACCCTCTATTGCGCTCTATGTCGTAGGACTAAGAGCGAGACCCGCGGAAGGATCTAGGTCAAGAAGAAACCCGGCCTGCGTAAGAGCTTGTTCCTCGGCCTCCTCCTCCCTGATCTCGCGCTCCTCGAGAGCGCGACTATCTTCGACCTCCTAGTCGACTACGTCTAACTGTTTTCGAAGACGCATCTCCTTCGCATGCGCCTCTAGCATCTTCTGCGAAGCCTCGGCTAGGACTACCTTCGCATAATCGAGATTAGTAATTAGTCTTTTCCGCTAATTGCCTAACTTCTTCTATTCGACCTCTGTTACCTTCGCGTCGTAACTCCGACAGTTACTAAAGTGACATTGCGAACATTTCCCTAAGGAAATGTGTACCTGACAAACGAGCTTTAGCTCTTAATACCGAGTGTAGGACTTCATGCTATCCTGGCCCTAACAATAGATTCGATTCGCGCGGCGTTTACGTTTCTGCGTTAAAGGGGCGTCAGTGTCTAGAATGACACAAGGCAGTAATGTAGAAAGAGAAGACATCACAGTTTAAAAGAAGAAACAAGAGAAACCCCATACTAATAAGGTAGCTTAGGGACGAGCTAGGCTAAGAGGGGGATAGTGTCATAAGTGTCAGGAGTACTGTCCGGAGTACTATAGGATATAGGATCATGTAGGTCCTAAGTGCTATGAGTCATAGTACTATCATAGGAGTACTATGAGTCATAGGCACGGTCATAGAAGAAAGGATCTGTCACGTGAGGACAGATCCCCGGATCTATAGGGTTAGTCTACAGATCTATAGGCTTGCAAGGAAGAAGGGATCTGTCACAGGATGACAGACCCTTAGATCTGTAGGGTTAGTCCATAGATCTATAGACATAGATCTGTCGGGTCTATCGACAGATCTAACAGAGCTGCTCTGTCGCTCTCTAGAATATAGGGATAGCTTTAGGACAGGCAGTTAGGAGCTTCGTGCTTAATCTTAATCTTAATGAAATCCTCTCTTGCTTAGAGGAGAGTCAGTTACAAGGTTAACTGCTATTGTCGATATTCTTCATAGCTCCCGAGTCTAACACCTAGTCACCTTCCTGCTATCGGCACCTACCCTTATGACACTAAGGGGCATAGTTAACGAGATCCTCGTAGGCATCGAAGTCCGGATATGCCTTCTGTAGCGCAATGGCGGCTTCTAATGCCTAGACAGTATCGCGGACATAGTCGGCTACAAACTCGGCGTGCTTAGAACCTACACTAATCGCTAGCTCTAGGTCTAGGGTCGGATTCGTCGACATAGTAGGTTTGGATTCTACTAGCGCGTCAGTTTATAGTCTCGTTATACGAGCATACAATGCTTACATGCTGTAGTGTTCTTAGTGTGCTAGTATCTGTATAGATGCTAAAGAAGAAGCCGAGTACTAGATAAGGTAGTTGTTTAAAAGAAAGAAGTTTAGAGTACTAAGCTTCTTTTGTATTTTAGCAGCTATAGGTCATGTGCTCTATATAGTTGCTAACCGCACACGTTACATCGTCACATTATTAGCTTCTGCCTGAAAAATGACCAGAAATGGAAGGCACATAACACTACTACCTGAAAAATGGCTAGAAACAGAAGGCACGTAACACTGTCACAGATTCGGTTAAATATCACACACTGCTGCCTAGGCACATGACTAAATGAAGAAGGCACGATATCAGGCGATTCTGCCTTAAAAGGCAGTAAAAAATGATCCTCGTAGTTACGACCTATAGACCTTATCTACTACTATACGGAGGCATTAGGAATAGTAGCAACCGCGACACAGTTACACTGACGCTAGCTCGATAGCGGCATGTACACTTAGCAGACATAGCTGCATAGGATAGATGTCGCCATGTTTGCTACTTCTTTGTTAAGAGCGATAACTACCTACATGTAGCACATAGTAGCACGTAGCAGCTAACTGATCTAGACGGCAGTTACGAGGGCCTCATGTGCGCTAGCTAGGCGGTAGCATGTGCACTCGGTAGCAAGAGATATCTATATCTACTACTACTCTTCTACTTTAACTCTTTACTAATTACATTAACTAACTTCGAAGACTTGCCTAATATACATAAGTAGTAGTAACATTAATCAACCCTCTATCTTACTATTCGAGACAATAGCTAGCATAGTCGCTTAATGCGCTAATTGTAGCATCGACAGCCCGCTTAAGATGTGCCTATGTCAGGTAGTAGCCTACTACAGCAAGAATTGCTAGATAATCGACTAGCACGACAACTACAAGGACAGCTGCGTCTCGAAAACCTAACCCCTAAGCAGTACGAAGTACGAAGAGTAGACCGAGTAGAGCTAAGTTAGCTAAGTAGGTGCTAGTAGTATACTAGCAGTATCTTACTAGCTCGGCCTACTCGGCCCTACTCCTAGCTACTCGATTCACGGGCTTATTAGCCTTCCTACTCATGCCTACTCGTAGGCGTGCTTATTTAACGGCTTTCTACTCGATCGCTACTTACCTATACTCGTACGCTCCTCTAACATGTACGTCTACTTAGCCCTACTCCTAGCCGTGCAATCTGGCGACAGGCATCACTACCGAGTGTTAGCAATATGCAGTAGTTAGAATGAAACTTGTCTTTAGACTACTCCCTTACACAGCTCATTCACCGTGACCGTACTAGCTACTACGCTGCCATCTCTACGCTGTAGGCAGTCTCCGAAGCCTTCTACAGTCGACGGCTGTAGCTTGTAAGTCGTCTACATCCTCCTATGCCTTTCCTCATACGCTTGGAGGCGCATCTAGTCCGCAACCTATTCGACGATCTTGTCTTTAACCTCTACGCTCTCTAACATTCCCTCATACTTCTTGATTGCTAGAAACCGAAGTCGAGGCAGCCGAGTAGCTACAACAGTCATGTAGAGTACGAACTGCTTAGAGTACACAAAGCTGCAGAGGTCCGCATTAATGTCATCTAAATTCCGGTAAATACATACATACCTGCCCGCCATGTTAGTAGTAGCTAAGCAGCTACTACGACCAAAATATGCTACTGTCGAATCACATCTACCTGCTATTGCCGTATCAAATCAGCAGGGACTACAGCTCTTACTAGCATGCTAGTCTCACAGGAGCTAAGAAACAAGTAAACCATAAGTAATACTATCTCCGCTAGCTCGCCAGACTTCAGGAAACACGGCTAGACCCCTGTTTAGAACACTACTATGTCTCTACGCCTGCCTGCTTGCTAGCCGACTATGGCCTTAGAAACATGTGTCAAGATGCACATATGCACTTGTTAGCGCATCTCGTTCCTCTGCACGTAGTACTAGACGATGAACGGCTTGTTCATTGTGCCATTCAAAGTAGCCAAGTTGTTGTAGGCTCCTACGACGACGTCGCCGAACTCGCCCTGTAGACGCTGTCTAAACTGTAGAGAGAACTCGTCGTACAATAGCTCCATGTCGTATGTATTCTACAGGCCTTAGTAGAATGCCTAGGTGTACTAGTCTTCTGTCTTGTACTCGACATTGACCTTCTTTTAGCCTGACTAATTAGCGTCTTCTGTCTTCATCATAATGAAGACGACCTTCCTATTCCTTTTGCTCCTAAACACACGGACCCCCCTAAAACTCATCTAAGGGGCGTTAGGGGTCCTATTGTAACCGACGACGATTAGCCTGCCGAAGAAAAGCTCATGTGCACCTAGCGGTCTAGTAAGTAGCACTCTAAACACCTTGTTCGTAATTAGGGGTAGTACACTGTTAGCCCGCTCCCTTGTCGCGCGACTCGCTATGTCCTCCCCTTCAAAGATCTTCTTGAACGGCAGGATTTTGACGCGTCTAGTAAACATGAAGTTAGTAACTAGTCGTCATATCTTAGGGTTAACTGCATACTTATTCCTATTCCAGGTTAGCCGCCTAGCGCAGCTGTCCTTATAGTTGTCATGCTAGTTGATTATCTGGCAATTCTTGCTGTAGTAGGCTACTGCCTGACATAGGCACATCTTGAGCGGGCTGTCGATGCCACAATTGGCGCATTAAGCGACTATGCTAGCTATTGTCTCGAATAGTAAGATAGAGGGTTAATTGATGTTACTGCTACTTGTGTGTATCGGGCAAGTCTTCGAAGTTAGTTGATGTAATCGGTAAAGAGTTAAAGTAGAAGAGTAGTAGTAGATATAGATATCCCTTGCTGCCGAGTGCACGTGCTGCCGCCTAGCTAGCGCACATGAGGCCCTCGTAACTGCCGTCTAGATCAGTTAGCTGCCACATGCCGCTATGTGCTACATGTAGGTAGTTATCGCTCTTAACAAAGAAGCAGCAAACATAGCGACATCTATCCCATGCAGCTATGTCTGCTAAGTGCACATGCCGCCGTCGAGCTAGCATTAGTGTAACTATGTTACGGTTGCTACTATTCCTAATGCCTCCGTATAGTAGTAGATAAGGTCCGTAGGTCGCAACCATGAGGATCATTTTTTACTGCCTTTTAAGGCAGAATCGCCTAATATCATGCCTTCTTTATTTAGTCATGTGCCTAGGCAGCAGTGTGTGATATTTAACCGAATCTGTGACAGCGTCGCGTGCCTTCTGTTTCTGACCATTTTTCAGGCAGTAGCGTCATGTGCCTTCTATTTCTGGTCATTTTTCAGGCAGAAGCTAATAATGTGACGATGTAACGTGTGCGGTTAGCGACTATGCAGAGCACATGACCTACAGCTGCTAAAATACAAAAGAAGCTTAGTACTCTAAACTTCTTTCTTTTAAACAACTACCTTATCTAGTACTCGGCTTCTTCTTTAGCATCTATATAGATACTAGTATACTGACAACACTACAGCATGTAAGCATTATATGCTCGTATGACGAGACTGTAAACTGACGCGCTAGTAGAATCCAAACCTACTATGTTGACAAATCCGACCCTAGACCTAGAGCTAGCGATCGGTATAGGTTCTAAGCACGCCGAGTTCGCGGCCGACTACGTCCGCGATACCGTCTAGGCATCAGAAGCCGCTGTCGCGCTACAGAAGGCATATCCGGACTTCGATGCCTACGAGGATCTCGTTAACTATGCCCCTTAGGTAGAGCATCGAGCTAGGCACAAGGTACTCGACGTCGCATGTAGCAGTAGCCTGATTAGGCTCCTAGCAAGTGCAAAGCTAGCTACGCTAGATAGTGTATACTTCCTAGACTTCTGTGCTAAGATGCTAGATAAGACCTAGTAGTATGTGTTATAGCTAGGCCTTAGAGGCAATACTATTACTAACTAATCTTTAGTACTATGCGGGACTACTAGGGAAGCGTGGACTCGCAGCGCTTCATCTAGGCGAGGCTTAGTCGCACCCCTACAGCTAGCATCAAGCAGGCTGCTAGATGCCCTAACGGCTTTTAGATAGTATTTGCAAAGGGCGTGCTAGAGATGTTTAAGCTACGGGTCTATTCGGGGCTAATCCGCTAGCTGCGCGAGCTAGTCAGTGACAACGGCTAGCTGATCTTAGATTAGAAGGAGCCTGCTCCTAGCTAGTAGCTACTCTTGCACTAACTAAGCAAGGCTACTTCTATGGCCTATCGAGAGTACACTATAAGAGACTAGGCCTTATTGCTATCGCGCATTCAGAATGTTTAGCACCCCGCCCTACTAAGTCCTGGCTTTGACTGTCTAATCACGCAGTACACCATGATCGCTAGCTAGGACGAATTGGCGAGGGCGCGGAGATCTATACTTGCTTTCTTCGCTAAGCCTAGTGTAGCAAATGAGGTGTCTCTCTACGCAGACTTTCTGACCTACTACCCGACGGATCAGTTAACTGCTCTCTACGGCTTATTCGTCGAGCGAGCAAGAACCCGTGTCAGCCATCTAACCGCGGCGTTAGAGGTTAAAGTCGACATAGCGTAGCGTGAATAGCTTAATAGCAAGATCGGTAGTACTACTCCTAGGCAGAGGGGTTTCTAGGTCGAGCTCTTATACACTCTCCTTATTAAGCCCATGGTTACGATATCTCTTAATCAAGTCAAACGGGAATTGTCGCGCATAGAGAGACGTGCGCTAGAACGACAGGTAGCGAAGGCTCTACAGAAAGGGCAGTAAATGTGCGAGGTAGATGAGCTAGCTAGCTGCCTAGACGCTAGCTAGTAGAGAGATGTGCATGCGATGAGAGACTTTCGGCTAGTAGCACTAACTACTAATCCTGCGGCATGACTAATAAGTAGTTATGTACATAGGTAGAAGACCTGCTTCCGGCTGTAGCAGGCGGCAATTTATGACTTTCTTGAGAACTTACTAAGCATCTACCTCTTGGCGACATGCCTGCTGTCGAAAAGAAGCTCGTAGCCGTCATCGCTAAACACGAGTTTCCCTTTCTTAAGGTTAGTAGCCGCGATTCTAACTGATTATACATATATATGCTAACTAGTTATGTTTCTAGCTCCTAGCTAAGCTTCGTAACAAGATCTACGAAGGAGTTATCGTGTCGCCTACCCTAATTAGCACTATGTTTAACTATGGCACGGGTTAGCTAAGTAGCTAAGTCGTCAAGTCTACTAGCGCTAGCTAGAAGAACTGCGTGCTAGGAGCCCTCCTTGTAGCGTGCTACCTTTATCGAGCTTACTAGTACGGCATTCGTTACGCATGTTATAATCGTTTGCGTTTGTTTCTCCTTGATTAGTCCTAAGTAGAGCTGCTAGCGACGCCACGCTTGAGCGATAGCGGCCCTTCCTTGCTAGTAGCCGCAATATCGCGCTCCTTAGCTGTATTCAGGCGATGTAGCTTGTGTTTAGTTACTACCCTAGACTCTTGTTCCTCCTAGTCCGCATTGTATATGAAGTTGTAGGTCTCAAAGTCAGCAGTGTTGTTAATGTACATGTCACATTGGCTAGAGGTGTCATATTTGTCCATTAGCATAATGTGGATGCTTTAGTAGACGCTACTAAGCCTGTAGATACGGCGACCTTGCAGAGTACCTTCCTGTGGGCTAGAACGCATCGCTGTGATCACTATCATGCTATAAACATCGTCTGCTCTTCCGGCCGGATCTTTCGGCTAGAACAGGTCTACGAATACACCTGTGTAGGTCAGACGTTTATTATGTGCTAGTATTATGTAGTTGTAGCCGTCTACTATGACGCGCGATTTCTTGTCTCGGAAGGTTACGACATATAATAGGCGAGTAGGCAGCCGGCCCTCGAAGGCGACGACTAGGTCGATTTGTCTATTAACGCTAGTAGTCTCGTCTGTAACTAGCGGCACTTCGTACTCCTAGACCTAGAGCTAGTCGTTACGGCGATTGTCCTAGATTCCTTGCTAGTTCGGGGTACATCTAACGACGTCTAGCTTAGTTGCAGATAGATTGTCAGGATCCTTATGATGTATCTTCTAGCACTGTATACTAGCATAGAAAGATACATCTAAATTGTCGACCTAATCCGGTCTTCCCTCGATCCTGTCAGGATCAAGACGCATTGTATTTGACGTCAATGTTATATTAGATGACGCCTAGTACTCTCTGACAAACACTGTAGTAGCATGACAGAAGTGAGGCCCTACCTCTAGCCCCATGTGTGCTACTACATTACTAACTGTCCTCTATATGTCTCTACCTAGTGACGATTAGCTAGATCTTAGCCTTCGCTAGCTAAGGAAGGCTTCGACATCCTTCTGCTCTGTTAGTTAAGGCACTTCGCGCTCCTAAGCCTCTTGACGTTCGGCCTCAGTCTGCTACTAGAACGTTAGGCTAGTATTAAAGAATGTAAGCATAGTGATCTTTCGCTAGAAGTGCTCTATAATTTAGTCCTCCTATCCGTTCTTCTTGTTAGTTAATTTGAATAGCTTCTTGACGTATTTGACATGCTTGTGTTCGAAGTAGCTAGTGTCAAGGTCTAGCGCGTTGCCGAAGAGCCGTATCATGTCTACGTAGTATGTAAGGGCATGAAACTTAGGAAAATTGAAGTGCCCTTATAGTTCACACACATTAGCTACTATCTTAGGCTCCTCCGCTCGCTCTGTCTGCACTTTCTTCTTTCTTAGCTCTCCTTTGCTTATGCAGTACTCCCTGAACTCTTCTTTATACTAATTGCATCGGAACAGGGCGAGGACTATAAACTAGAGCGTTTCGCTATCATGTGAAGGATATTACGCTAACTAAGAGAAGTCTACTATCGCCCGCAAGAACCGGATAGCGCTATGTGCCTTGGCCTCTTCTAACAGTAGCACGAAGACTAGGAGCAACTGTTGTAGCATACTCTTCTGCTCCTAGCCTGTCTATTAGCTTACTGCGGACATCTAGCCAAACACCCGGAGGTTCCTGAATGTAGGCACTACCGCAAAGCGACAGTCGATAATAACATCTAGTTAATAATCCACGACAGTCTTACCTTTGTTACTCTTTCTTGCCGCTTTATGCTAGCCCTCGGCTTGTAGGAGTGCCGCTCTAGCTCGCTTCGAAGACAGAGGCAGTCGACTCTTAAGCAAATCTCGCGTCTAATCTATGACGTACATTAATACGCCCTTGAAGAGTTAGTAGAGCACGTCTACTATTAGCGTCTTATGGATATTTAGGCTAGGGTGCCTAAATGCGAAGTTTGGTAGGTCGTACACGTGGCTGCCCTAGTCCTTCTTCGCTGCTCGCTAGAGCATGATTTGTATTTACGTGTCCTTATGTATCCGCTATAGCGTAACCGCTTCGAGGTCTTCGCGTTTTTCTGGATTAATTGTACATATCGTGTAGTAGCGGTTGTTCTTCACGCCTGTGATCATCACCTGTTCTTAGTAGTTGCTCGCGTATACTGCGATATTTAGGAAACATCGCTATGTCTCGCTATCTGTACATAAGACGTCAAGGCCCTCGCCTGCGGCGAGCTTAGCAATAGGGTCGAACATTGTCTTCATGTAGCGATAGTATAGCTTGTCCCTGATGCTTCCTTTCCTACCTTTGACTACTAGTAGCATCGCTAGGAGCACGCTGCCTAGTCGATAGTTAGAGTTACGAACCGATCTAGGCAGGTTGCTAATCGTCAAGTACACTAGCCATGCGATCAGGTCACCTTAATGATTAGTAACCTGTGTCTTGTCACTAGCAAGAATTAGTGGCATAATTGTCGCTCTGTCTATTCTAAGCTCTTTCTGTTTGTCCTACTACTAGTCTGCAGAGGCTATGTCCTAATAGATCTGCCTAGGCGGGTCATCTAGAGTCTCGAGGCAATAAGGCGCGTACACGAGATCATTCCTGAAACCCTTGTGCCCTATGAGAAAGCGCACAACGTCTTCGACTTTCCGGTGCCTTAGAGGCACCGTCTTAACACTAGAGGTCGACTGTAGAGATTCTAATTCGATGTTCGTAATACTCTAATTTGCAATGAATAGTAGTTAGCAGGTACTTACTTCTCGGATCTTGTCCTTAAGCTCTACGCCTGACCGAAAGCTAAGCAGTTCGTAGATCTTCTGTAGCTAGGGATTCTTGAATAACCGATCGATAGCGTTACTCGAAATGCCTTCGTGTGAGAGCTAGTATACGAATGCCGCATCTGCATTACTTTAGAAGAAGGCATGGCCCTATTCGTTAAGTTACTTATCTGTCTGTTCGTTAGACCTAGTCAAGGTTATTACTAACTTAGTAGGATTGCGGCTTAACGTACACTTTGATTAGCCTGCCCGCTATGAGACTACCTACGCTAAAAGGTGTCTACTTGTACGGTTGCTTATACCTAGCAGATAACAGCCTACTAGCGCGCATATAGATTAAAGCTAAGCTGTGCTCGCTCGTGACGCCATGTAGCCTACCCGTTTAGCTACTATTCGTGTCTCTATACCGTCTATCTAGAGATGTAGCGTCTCTTGTGAATGCTGCTAGGTCGTCGTAGAGACCAAGCGCGTCAATGTCACTACTGTCATTGTCGATTGCCCTAGCCGTTACTACTATCTCTTTCTCTTGCATGTGAGCCTCATTAAACACAGGCTCGACGACTATGACTAGTTCCTCGTTTGCAACATACTGCCTATCTACTCCCGTAGCATCGTCGACTAATGCCCCCTCCTCGTAGGCGAGGACATCGTCTGCTAATTAAGTTTCGACTCTGTCGTTCGAGTCTAAGGAGATGTTCAAATCTGACGCGTATTTCTCGTCGGGTCTAAGATCTATAGTGCTCTGATTAATGAAGTGCTGAAACTTCGCCGCCATGTAGGTAGGAACATGCTAGGCATGACTACTATGACCTTTTAATGCCTTGCCGTAGCCTGTGTAGTATAGTATGCGCTGTGAAGCTATTGTCGACGTAGTGTGTTACAAAGGCTATAGCGCTTATAGACGCGTTAATTACTATAAACACCCGACCCCTAGAAAGGTACGCGTGCCGCGCGGGTAGCTAATTGCCGCTCGGACGGTTCATCCTGTTAGCCGGCTATGCGTGGTTAGGGTTAGTGTTTAGGTTAATAGAAGAATCGAGTGTTATTAGAGTGTAGTAGTAAAGGAGGGCCTAGAGTAGACGAAAATGGATGTGCTAGGAGTATACTAGCGGCAGTGTAGTACGAGCGCTATTTTGGCTAGGAATCCCGAATTTCGAGTAGTTTCATATATAAATCTAAAGTGTATAGTATTCATATGCACAGAGTCATACCCTCTATTACTAGCGGCTTAGATGTGTAGCGTAGACGTAGTAGGAGTGCCGCTAGTATACTACTAGCAGTCGTTGTCTGTCGATTGTAAGGGTTTAAAACATGTGGTAGCGATCTATAGGTCGGACCTTAACGTAGTAGTAGTAGACGTACTGCTAGTATACTACTAGCATTTAGTAGTCGTCGAGTACATTCGAACGGACGAGATGATCGGTGTTATGCATATACTCTATCAGATGAGGTGCTTGTGTAGTCGCTATCTAAAACGATACTGCTCGCGCATGACTACTAGCATTACTCTATCACAAGATTGTAGTCAAACCCTAGTTAATCTGTCATCTTACGCTAGCCTGCGCAGCCTATACGATCCTATGCCTCTCTACTCGCCCTGATTACCGCGCATGGTATTAATGAAGTCGTCCCTAGTCTACTAACAGTTTATAGTCTACTCTCCGAATTAGCTCTATAGCGCAACCTAGTAAAATCTCATTACCTCTGTTAATCGCGCTAACTGCATTAATCTAGTGCGACTAACCCTGCTACAGGCTTGCCTAGTTGACTGCTGTTTTAAGTTGTCATCTAGTATCATGATGGCGTCAGCAGGTACAAGAGTTACGCTACTCTCAATTTTGTTCATAGTCGATATAAGCAACTAAGGGTCGTCTTAGTAGCCTTTAACAATAGGATTAGTAGTCACGAAGTCCCCTACAATCATGGCCTTATCTTTCGACCTGTAATCTAGCCCGATGAACCTATCTATCTTGTTAAATCTGTCTAGGATGTGACTGTTCTCTACTACCTACTAGAGATACTAGTCAAAGTCAGTACATGTTAGGCAAGGAAACAGTTGCCTTCTAGGCATAGGCTCGAGTATCCTGTTCCTATATGCATGTCTTAAGTGCTACAATTATTAGGACCCTAGCGTCTAGATCATGCTTACTACAGATAGTATCGTAGCGGACTAGAAGATAGACAATGCGGCGTCGCATATACGACGGCTATAGCTATAGCGATAAAGTGCGAAAAGCGCGGAAGGGTCTGCTACATCTTTCATCTAAAGTTAGCCAAGAGACTAACAAGTATAAACAACGCGTGTTTCGAGCAATCCTAACATCTGTAATTTAAACAGACACGATATAGGCACAGCCCGAATGATGAGTGTGCGTGTTTCCTCGACAAGAACCTCTAAGACCTAGCGCGGCATGATTTACAAACCTAAGGCGCTATAATAGCAGAGCATAGGCATGATCGAAGCAGGCCTTATACTTCGACACGACGATTACCTACGCCTGTACGCTGCGTTAGAAGAACGGATAGAGCAGCTTAGCCTACTTGGCCGAATTACGCGGTTAATAGCAGCGAAGGAGCGCATGTTCTAGGAAACGAGCGCCTTCTTTAGTAGTAGCAGGGAATTATAACTTAAATTCCTGGCGACAGTAGAGGCGTTGCAGACACGAGCAGGGGAGGTTAGTTTTCGGCATCTACTATACAAGATATCGTCAAACTATCGGCAGCAGACAGTCTAGAAGTCGGCAATTACCTGGGGTTAACACGAAGGTAGTATGGCTATTATGGTTTAAACGCGGCTCGAAGGCCTTTAGAACAATACGTACAGGATATTCTCTTGCATGTAGAACGAATCTCACTACTGTATACGTAGGATCTACTGCAGAGTAACTACATCCGTTAGGCTATGTCGTACAGGCGGACGTGCTATATAGCGCAGATGTTTTGTAGTACCTATACTAGCTATCATTGAAGAATTAATGCTAACCGAGGCTAGTTCTACTAGCGGTATTTCAATAGCATACTGCTAGCAAGCTAAAAGTACCGCTAGCTAATAGGGAAGCGCAATTTCAGGGGTAGCCGAATTTAGATGACGCTCGCATATCGCAAGATACTATAAACATCGCGTCCCCTCCTTCTTCTGCATTAATAGACGCTACGTAGCTACATTAGACAGTAACTCGCAGTATGTGCATACTTACATGCTATAGATATTATCCTTTACTAACCTGCTACTAGACCTACATAACCGAGAAGGATATACCGCGCTCTGTTCTCTGCCGATCCTTTAAGTCGCGTCCTTCTTTAATCATGCCTTCGAAGAAAGACAGACAACAGAGGTCACGTTCCGCGTCATCTGGCAGCGGTTCGAATTACGATCTAGCGAATGATTTAGAAGACCTGCTAAGCAACGATGGCGATGGTGTAGACAACGGCAACGAGGAGATGGCTAACTAGGAACATGAGGATTTTATAGTGCCTAAAGCCTATACAAAGGCGACTAATGTAAGAAGCTACCTGCATACAGTAGCTATGCTAACATGCATACAGACGACGATGTACTAGTCACGAAGAGACTAGACGCATAAGCGGTCATCCTTACTGCTAAGGCGGAATTAGCCGAACAAGAGGCTTCGGTTATTGTCTCGCGACACGCGACGAGACAGTAGCAAACCTAAGAATGACAGGGTAAAGACATAGCAGCCAAGCATCTGTCGAGGCTATTATAATAGCCGACCTACTAATCACGGGAGCGACGGCAACAGTTAAAACTACCGTAACAGCGAGTCTTGTAGCCGCTAGGGCGATAGTAGTAGTCAAAGTCAGTCTAGGAGCTAGTCGAGTAGCTGTCGAGGCCATAACAGCAGCCAGACTACAAACTCCGACTAGGGATACGACTACTCTAGCAGCGAAGATATACGTAGTAGCCCTCCTATGCATAAAGACAAGTTAATCGAGCCTTTACTCGTCAAAGTCCGAGAACTCTCGTGGATAGACGCTTCACGAGGGCGGAAGGGCATTTCTGTGCTATACCCTACAGCTCCTACTTACTAGCCGAGTTGTAAGCATATTGCAATTAACTAGTAGCTCGTAGCGCGTGATATGCTAGGGATGAAAGGTCGAGTTAGCTTAAGGCCAGACGACGTAGATTTGGATACTATAAGTACCTGCGTAGGTCCTATGAGGAGGTGCTAATGTTAGGGGCGTAGATAAGGCAGAGGTTGCGTTAGTGTCGTAACAACTACACGAATAGGGTCAGAGAAGCTATACTCGCATAGTCTGGCAAGGTAGACGATAAGCAGGGTTTAAAGGACTAGGCCGCGGACATGTTAATAGAAAGCAGATTCGAATGCGAGAACGAAGAAGAGGTAAGGAGAGAAGGCTTAGATGTCGTCGAAAGCGCTAACATGTCACAGGACCGGAGGTTTCTAAGCCCGCTCATGATCTTTTGTATGAAGAAGGCACTCTTCTAGTTCAATTAGAAACTAGCATGGAATCCTTTAGAGTTACGCGAGGTAAACGCTTTCATGTTAAATAGCGTGTGTGCTACTATCACATACCTACTAGCCTAGATCAGGAATAGCCCTTCGGAGTTTAAGACAAAGGCTAGCAAGACAAGATGGGTTCTAGTTAGCAGTGTCAATATCGATGATATCTTCGAGGGGAAGAAGAAGTATTAGGAAGAGCTCGATGCTAACAGACAGGAGGTCATCATGGCGACTATCACGGCATGTATATTAGGGGGGGAGGACAAAGGCAAGACAGCACTACTAGTGTAGGCGGCGCTAGCTATCAAGAAGGATCGCGGCATGACAGGCTTAGAGAGGGAATACGAGGACTTGCGGAGGCGAAAGGCGCTACGCGAGAATAGTACGTAGGAGACATCGTCAAGAGGGCCTATGCTGACTTCTGCTAGGTCATACGCAATTGTTAGGTTAGCGTAGTGTCAGCCCGACACGACGATTAAGCCAGGCCTTAATGTCATTAATAGTAGGCGTTCGCAAGCATGTAGCGGATGTTTAAGCGGACACTGACGGAGGGAGCGAGGGCTATAACGGCGGAAGGGCAAATGTTAGTAACTATGGCAGTAAGGCAAGCGATTATGACAGTGACAACTAGCCGAAGCAGGGACTAGAGGAGCCATTGTCGCGGGACACCCTGCACAACAGTGTCGTGACAACGAGGTTAGTTTCTTGTCTAACATCACGGCCATGATTGCTAACATGTACTTGTCTAGTGTGAAAGCCACTGTAGTTATCACGGGTAAACAGCGTATACATAGGGGTTCATGTAGTATTTAACAAGTACGATAGGGAGAGAAGGACTATCTGCTAGCTGTCCGGTCCTTTATAGCCGGCCTCGTCAGGGGTCGCACAGGCCCTAGCCTGTGCCAAGACTTAGGGCCTCGCCCTTTACATTACCCCCCCCCCCCCCCCCCCCCCTATCTTGTTCACGGCAAGGAATCTGTCAGTTTCCTTCTAGATCGCGGCTAGGCTGACACAGCTTCCTAACTTCACTTCTCTTGTCTAAGTCTACTCTACCTGTCTAAGTCTACTTTACTTCACACTTCTTACGCTCCCTATTCTCCTGTGCCTACAGCCTAGCCTCTAGCTAGTCTTGCCAGGTTCCTAGACTCTACTTCGCTTATTCAAGTCTACTTTACCTTCTACCTCTCTTTACTTCACTTCTATTTATCGCCATCTGAGCCATTATAGGGGCGCTCCTAGGCCCGTGCTAGTGCGTCCCTTGCCATATAAAAAGCGCCCTTCGCTATCGCTCTTGCTTCCTTTCTCTTACATGCTTACTTTAAACCATAAGCCCCCCCCTTTCTTTCTCCTACCTTCTAGCCTTTTCTCCGGGATTCCGGGCGATACTAACTAGAACTAGATAGCCCCTACTATCTACTACGTCGACTACGCCCTCTAGGGCGTAGATTGCGTCCCCTAATCGGTATGTTCAGGAGTCCTCGTCGTTGTGCCCGGCTTTAGCTAATGAATCTGTCTAGTCTACCTGAGCCTGCGCCTGCTAGCGCTACGCTAGCAAGCGCCTAAACTGCAAAGCCCTATACGCGTTACTTAGTGTCCGCGCAAAATGCTCCGCTAACTCGGCTAGCCCCGCCCTCGCCTACGTCTCCTACGCCTCCTAGACCTGTTCCTAGGACGCCGACAGGTATGACCTGTTCCCTAGGAGGTTTTACACGGCTAACATCGCGGCAGCGCCGCCGCGCACAACGACCTAGCGAAGGTCCTTAAGGCCTAGCAGGCCTTAGGGCCTTTGCAGTTAGCGGGTCTACTGTCTAGGTATGTTCCATCAGAGTCCTCTATGATTCCGCCGCTAACCTCGAGCAGCGTCGTGGCCTAGGAGGTCATAGGAACCATAGGTGCCGCTATCGCCTAGTAGGGCCTCCTGTGAGTTCGTCCCGTACTCTATGTGTTTCTACGCGCTAATAGTTCGGAAGGTCTAGGGGCGTTCTACTAGCGCTTACCCTAGGTAGGCGGCGGGAGAACGTTGCTAGTAAGGGTAAGAGCCCTCGTCGCTGTCAGTCTAGCGCTACTACCCGGGGCTCTAACCGAGAGGCTAGGGACTCTGACGGCAGCCTGGTCGGCAGGTCTAGGGGGTCTAGCGAGGGCCCTTTAGGCGACAGGGGGGCTAGCCCCGCTAGCGGGGCCCCTAGTAACAATCCCGCCTGATTGTCACTAGGGTCCTCTATCCTCGGCGCGGGGGCCCGCGGCTAGGGGGGGGGGGGGTTTCTTCTTTTCTTTCTTTTGTTATATAAATAGCTACCTAATGTCAATTTTCTCCTCTAACTTTTGTCCTTTCCTAAACGCCTGTACTCCTCGTTACAAATACTAGACTCCCTTTGCTAGGTCCTACATCTCGTTTCCTTTTTCTTCTTGTCCTACCTCTCTCTAGGGCTATCGTTGTTCTCCGCGCTTCCCTAAGCCCGCTCGAAGCGGTCTATTACTTTAGTGTCCATTAGGTTTTCTAGGGGCTCCCATGTAGGTTTATAGTACCCTGACTATTTCACTAGGACCTCGCGTCCTCTTCCCCTTCTCTTGTCCCTCGCGCAGAGTATCTCCTCTACTAACTACTCTTCGTGCGACTTAAACAGAAGGGGGTCCGGCTGTTCGTCGTCGTTCTCCTGCCTAGGCATAGGGTCCTTGCCCGCTAGTCTTAGCAGGTTAGTATAGAACACTAGGTGTATGTTGTTTAGGAGCCTAGTCAAGCGGATAGAGACTAGTAATAACACTTCGGCTACTGTGTACTTCGCATGCTTAGCGTCTAAGCTTTTCTTAGGTCTCTCTGTAGTATAGTTCCGTAGATCTAGCCAGACCTTGTTACCGACTTTATAAATTAGGGCAGGGTTCTAGCGTTTATTAGCAGACTCCTCCTGTTCCTACGCGGAAGCCGCCATTGTTACTTGGCAGATTCCCGTTATGTCCTGAATCTTTCCTACGAACGTCTTTGCCCTCTTGGCTGCCTTTAACGGGCTAGGCCCTATAGGGTCCTCGGTTAAAGGTACAGGGCCCTATGCTTCGTAGCTATAGGTAGCGAAGAAGGGGCTCATGCTAATTCCTGAGTAATACCTCCCGTTTAGCGCTAGTTGAGCCACGGGGAGCTATCGCTTCTAGTCGGATTACTCATAGTTAATATAGTTCCGGAGGTATGCTTATACTTCTTAGTTTAGGCGTTTAGGGCCTCTGTCTGTCTATAGGTAGTACGTAGAGCTTAACCGCTAGGACACGCCTATTCCTTTGCAGAAGGTCGTCTAGAAGGTGCTAGTCTAGTTAGTGCCCTAGTCGCTCGTAATAGCCGTCGGCATTCCATGGTACTAGGCCTAGCAATCTATGAACTTCTCCGCGTACTCCTCTGCTTTCATGCTAGGTATCGCCTGCAAAACTACGTACTTACATAGGCGATCCTTAATAACCCATAGGTATCGACATCCCTCGGAATCAGGCAAGTCTGTCATGAAGTCCATGGAGATCTCCTAGAAGAATCTGTCAGGAACTAGTAATAGCTTCAGCAGTCCGTGCTTGTGCTCTCTCTATACTTTGTTGCGACTACAGTAGTTGTAGTTCCTCAGGAACCGCCAGACATGCTTAGACAGTAACGGCTAGTAGAAGTCGCGCCCTAGGATCATCGTCGTAGCGTCCCGTCCTAGGTACCTGTATACTATAGTGTCGTGCATAGACTAAATAAGCTTCGTCCTAAGCATGTTGTTACTTTCGTCGTTAGAGTCCGAGGTCTCGCCCCTAGGCTGACTGTCGTTTGCTCCTAGGACCTATAGTTTGTCGCGGTATCGCAGGAAGCCCCTCTTGTCGATCTTGTAGTCCCCCGCTTGTAGTTTCAGCCTCGCTCTAGCTAGTAGCGCCTAGGAGCCGCTCTTTACTGCTTTTAACACTATCGAGTACAGCTCGTCTTTCTCTACTGTAGCTGCCTATAGGTCATTAAGGGTGCTGTCCTGGAACGGCCCTATGGGCTCCTAGTTAGAGGTTACGGAGTTAGCGAATTGCTGTTCGTTCTCTACAGTAGTAGGTAACAGGCCGATCGGGGTAATCAGTACGACATCCCTGCTCTCATCCACAGGGTCTAGCTAACTCTCTACGACTTCTAGGTCTAAAAACCTCCTAAACCGTGATTCCTTATCTTCTGCCCCTAGCGTGTCCTGTTCTCGTCTTAATAGCGCGTCCGGGACTACTCCTTTAGCGCCTAGGCGATATACCAGGGAAAACTAGAATTGCGCGAGGGTTTCGTACTACCGTATCTGCCGCTCGGACAGCTGTCGCTTGACCATGAAGTACTCCAGGTTTTTGTAGTCCGTGAGAATAGTGAAGGGCCTACATGACTTCAGCTCGGGGCCCTAGAACTTCAGACTAGATATCACGGCTAGCATCTCTTTGTCATGGATGTCGTAATTAATC
The DNA here is from genome assembly GCA_021401465.1 of Teratosphaeria epicoccoides. Taxonomy (NCBI): domain Eukaryota; kingdom Fungi; phylum Ascomycota; class Dothideomycetes; order Mycosphaerellales; family Teratosphaeriaceae; genus Teratosphaeria; species Teratosphaeria epicoccoides. Next base: position 89,237 of record JADDMT010000096.1, on the reverse strand, counting down.
TCCGCCTTGTTAAGTTTCTGCGAGAAGAAGCCTACTAGTCTCCGGACTCTGTTGTTTTCTTGTAGGAGAGCCGCCCCTAACGCAAACCCGCTGCAGTTAGTCTCTAAAAAGGTCGGCAGCTCTAGGTTCTATTAAGAAAGGACTAGCGCCAAACAGAACTTCGCTTTTAGCGTTCTAAACGCGGACTCCTCGAGTTCCCCCTAGGAGAACAGTCTGCCCTTCCCTGTAAGCGCCATCAAGGGCCTAGCCGTCTTCGAGTAGTTCGGGATGAACATCCTGTAGTAGTTAGCGAAGCCGAGGAATCTACGGACTTCCTTTTGTGTTTTTAGTCGCTCCTAGTTACGCACGGCCTCTACCTTTTCTGGCTCGGTCCCTACGCCTTTTCTGTTAGCGTGTATTATGAACCCTAGGTACTTGATATCCTTTTTGGCGAACTCGCTCTTCCTGGGGTCAAGGTAGAGGCCCCTGTCCTAGAGCTTCTAGAGTACTCGCGTTACTTTAGCGAAATGGTCTTCTCGCGAACCGCCGCTATATATGATGACGTCGTCTATGTACGCAGAGGCGTAGTCGTCTAATTCCTCGCGTAGCAGTATGTTAATATATCGTTAGAACGTTACTAGAGCCCCGGATAAACCGAACGGACATACTAGCTATTTAAATGAACCGAACCTTATGCGAAAGGCTGTCTTATACTCATGGCCTTTTGCTATACGGATTTAGTAGAAGGCTGACACTACATCTACCTTAGTAAGCTACTAGGCGCCCGTGAGGTTCCTCAAGGTCTCTAGTATTAACGGGAGGGGGTACCTATCTTGCTTTGTAATCGCGTTAAGGGCGCGGTAATCGTAGCAGAACTAGAGCCCTCCCCCTAGCTTCTAGACAAAGAGCATAGGAGCCGCAGCCTCTGAGTTAGTAGGCCGAATGAATCCCTTCCCTAACAGTTTGTCTAAGGACTTCCTTAAAACTAGTAGTTCCTCCTTCGACATGCCGTACAGGGGTCCCTATAGCAGAGCCGGCTAGGATCCGTCTAGTCCTTCGCGGAGTTCGATGCGGTAGTCGATGCCAGGGCAGTGTAGCGCTAATTTTTCCGCTTCCTAGCGGCAGAACAGCGGAGCCATGTGCTGAAGCTCTAGAGGTAGCGCCTTCCTTAACTCGTCTAGCGTCGGATATTCCTTTGCCTTTAAGGCCTCCGCGACATCTGCTATCGCGGTCGCGCATACCTAGGTAAAGTTCCCGCGGTCCTTGTATTCTCGGTAGTTCCGTCCTTCGTTTATCTACTGTCCCGCTCTTCCATGCTAATACCGACGCCTTTCTGGCGCGGTCCGCACTTTATTGTGAGCCTTCTAGGGGTTCCCTAGTATCAGGGGGAAGGCTAGATCCTTTACTATGTATGCGTACACTAGTTGCTAGAACCTCTCGATTTCTATCTAGAAGGCGACTACTCCTTCTACCGCGGAGTCTTGTATCGACGCTGTTACGCCCCTCGCTATGCGTGACTCTTTGCTTATTAAGCTTAAGCCGAGACCTTTTACTAGGTCTCCGTTAATTGTAGCGTAGCATTAGCACCCTTCATCGATAAGAGCTAATGTCCCGGTATTATTTGCTAGGACTACATTAGTATAGATTAGGTTCCTGTCCATGGATCCCTTAACTCTCTCCTATCCTTCTGCTAATACCTCCATTACTCCTGCTTCCTGACTCCGAGCGGGAGTCAATCTTTTCCCGAGTTGTTCCTCCTAGGTTACTCTGCTATTCTATCGTCCTCTAGCAATGGCGACACTCTAGTCGTATTGATCCGGGCTAGGGGTATAGCCGAGGCGTAGGGACACCCCTTGACTTAGTAGCTAGACGCTCTGCAGCGGTAGCACAGGTTATTCTCCTAGCGTTTCTCTCTCTCTGTAGCGTCTACCTATTTAGCGCGTCGTTTCCCCCCGTTGTTTTGTCGGGGTCCTTTGCTGTCATATCGGTCTCCTGTAGTACAAGTTAGTACTATGACCGTATCCCTATCCGCGTCTATTCGGGATCCGACTCTAGGGTTAGGCACCTACATGGCAGCTATAGGAATACCTTTAGAGTCCTTGTTCTTTTCTCTTAACTACCTCCTATAGGCCGCCTTGAACTAGTCAGTTGCCTCGGAGTTTGTCATGACCCTTTCGACCTCCTCCGCAAACGCGTAGTAGTCCCCCTTGTCTCTCACGTTTGCCATGTACATCCTGGCGGGGTTCGAAAACGAATTCTTGAGGTATCTGATCTTCGCGTCATCTGTCTACTAGTCTCCTCCTGCTAACAGCAGGAGTTCGTCGAATTCTAGCTAGTGCTCGTGCTATGGCTAGCCTGCTACGTGTCAGAGGTTCGTGAGCTGTTCTAGAGCTCTCGCTATCTCGTTGCTATCCGCGAACACGGCCTCGAGTTACGTGAGGAAAGCTTCGGGGTCCTTCGCTCTGTCCGGGCCTCCTTTCTCCTAGAAATGGCGCATCCGGGCGCGCTAGCAAGCGGGGAGGGTGTCGTAGATTGTGTTCTAGTAATAATCCACGCCTATCGGGGGTTTTACCCTAGAGCGCGCCCTAAACGAACTCCTAATATAGAGCAGGTAATCCCTAAACGATTTAGCTTTTCTGTCCTACGTTAGTAGCCTCTATTCTCGGGGTCCTGTCAGTTCTACGACAGAGTTCGCACGCGTTGCTACGGCTAGCGCGTCCGCAAGGGTCTTTAGTAGCTCCTCTGACAGGACGCCTAGGTTCTGTCGCTGTCAGGACTCCGATTCATTTAACGCGGCCCTTGTGGCTGTCAGCTCGGCCATAATTTGCTGTTACTAGGTATGCATTCCCTCGACGACATGGCGCATTTCTGCTAACGCTTCCTTGTTCGTAGATCCTTCGGACACTAGGGTTAATTGGCTAGGGGGCGGCCTATCTATAGTGAAATTGATCGTACTTAATGTTATAGGTAAACACCGTATACACAGGGGTTCATGTAGTATTTAACAAGTATAATAGGGAGAGAAGGACTATCTGCTAGCTGTCTAGTCCTTTATAGCTAGCCTCGTTAGGGGTCGCACAGGCCCTAGCCTGTGCCAAGACTTAGGGCCTCGCCCTTCACAGTAGTCGATAAGCCCCGACCTAGACACACGCAAGATGAAAGGTTAGTAGCCTTGGCGCGTCATGAGGGCCAGCTATCGCTAACGAGGCGGAAGTAGCGAGAGGCCTAAACTACGGAGTAGGCGGTTAAGCGTGACTAGTGTAGACAAGCGGTATAGGCAAGGGGACTCATGTATCGACTAAACCATGCTAATAACGGATAAACGCTAGCGCGGCTCTAGCGAGAGGCAAAACGCAAAGACTTACTAACACACGGTATGTGCGATTATTGACTCTACGTATCGGCGTAGTTAATGACGATAGCTATAGGACATGAAGCTCGACCGCGAAGGACAAAGACTAAGGCGACAGTAGGAGCCAAGCTTTGCTAGAGGCAGAGGCAAAAAATGCTAGGTAAGTGTGCTAGTAGTATACTAGCGTTATGCTACTAACATACCGCTAGCACTTCGATATCAATAGGAGGTACTAGCGGTAGTTTAGTAGCTACGTAGTATACATTAGCTAACGATTATGATGTAGCATAGCATGCGCTCTGCTCGATTAGTGTGATCTTATAAGCAACTAGTCAAACGTTGTAGAGAAGGTAGAGGATACGCTTGACGACTCTGAGTTAAGGGATAGTCAGTTGTAGTAGCACACTATATTCACGGACTCGACCTTGTCAGAGCAGATTAAGGGCTATAGCGACAAGGTCTTTAATGATGCGACCTTTAAGAAGCTACAGGAGGGGCGAAATAGTAGCGCTTTAGGAAAGTCGGTAGTAGTGAAGGTAAGCTAGTAGAACGGAATAGAGGATGAGGGCGAGTAGAAGATTCATGTGTAAGGGCTAATACAGGATGTGTAGATAGTATGTAGTAGCTGTGCATTTGTTACTAGCTATACCGATTAAGGTCTTCGGGCGTGAGGCGCAAGTCAGATATCGCAGCTTGCTTGAATTCAAGAGGCGTCGTGAGAGCTGCGTTTAAGCTGTATATGTGTTTAGTGTTAGCAAATCTGCTTAATTTGCGTTGTACGTCAGGTCTAGTGTAAATAGTAAAAGAGCATAGTGCGACAACAACGAGATGTATAGTATTAACCAAAATTATGACTTTAACATCTATTACATGCAAATTGTTTTGATTCGAGTAGCTTAGCTTGCGTGCCCGAGCTACTTGCCGCTAGTATACTGCTAGCAGTGAGTTACTTACTAGTAGCACTCTTACACTATGAGCTACTCGTGTCTGCGACACGAGTAGCTCAGGAGGGGCCGAGTTTCTCGGGGGTACATACGAGCAGGCCAAGTCAGACGAGTAGGTAAGTAAGCTAAGTAACACAAGTTACTCGGTCTACTTAGGGCCTTGGTTTTCGAGACGTGCGCTAGGCGGCTAACCCGGAATAGGAATGAGTATACAGTTAACCCTAAGATATGACGACTAGTTACTAACTTCATGTTTACTAGACGCGTCAAAATCCTGCCGTTCAAGAAGATCTTTAAAGGGGAGGACATAGCGAGTCGCGCGACAAGGGAGCGGGCTAACAGTATACTACCCCTGATTACGAACAAGGTGTTTAGAGTGCTACTTACTAGACCGCTAGGTGTACATAAGCTTTTCTTCGGCGGGCTAATCGTCGTCAGTTACAATGGGACCCCTAACGCCCCTTAGATGAGTTTTAGGGGGGTCCGTGTGTTTAGGAGCAAAAGGAATAGGAAGGTCGTCTTCATTATGATGAAGATAGAAGACGCTAATTAGTCAGGCTAAAAGAAGGTTAATGTCGAGTACAAGACAGAAGACTAGTACACCTAGGCATTCTACTAAGGCCTATAGAATACATACGACATAGAGCCATTATACGACGAGTTCTCTCTACAGTTTAGACAGCGTCTATAGGGCGAGTTTAGCGACATTGTCGTAGGAGCCTGTAACAACTTGGCTACTTTAAATGGCACAATGAACAAGCCGTTCATCGTCTCGTACTACGTGCAGAGGAACGAGATGCGCTAACAAGTACATATGTGCATCTCGACACATGTTTCTGAGGCCATAGTAGGCTAGCGAGCAGGCGGGCGTAGAGACATAGTAGTATTCTAAACGGGGGTCTAGCCGTGTTTCCTGAAGTCTAGCGAGCTAGCGGAGATAGTATTACTTATAGTTTACTTGTTTCTTAGCTCCTGTGAGACTAGCATGCTAGTAAGAGCTATAGTCCCTGCTGATTTAATACAGTAATAGTAGGTAGATGTAATTCGACAGTAGCATATTTTGGTCGTAGTAGCTGCTTAGCTGCTACTAACATAGCAGGTAGGTATGTATGTATTTACTAGAATTTAGATGACATTAATGCAGACCTCTACAGTTTCGTGTACTCTAAGCAGTTCGTACTCTACATGACTATTATAGCTACTTAGCTGCCTCGACTTCGGTTTCTAGCAGTCAAGAAGTATGAGGGAATGTTAGAGAGCGTAGAGGTTAAAGACAAGATCGTCGAATAGGTTGCGGACTAGATGCGCCTCTAAGCGTATAAGGAAAGGCATAGGAGGATGTAGACGACTTACAAGCTATAGCCGTTAACTGTAGAAGGCTTCGGAGACTACCTATAGCGTAGAGACAGCGGCGTAGTAGCTAGTACGGTAAATGAGCTATGTAAGGGGGCAGTCTAAAGACAAGTTTCATTCTAACTACTGCATATCGCTAACACTTAGTAGTAATGCCTGTCGCCAGATTGCATGGCTAGGAGTAGGGCTAAGTAGACGTACATGTCAGAGGAGCGTACAAGTGTAGGTAAGTAGCGATCGAGTAGAAAGCCGTCAAATAAGCACGCCTACGAGTAGGCATGAGTAGGAAGGCTAACAAGCCCGTGAATCGAGTAGCTAGGAGTAGGGCCGAGTAGGCCGAGCTAGTAAGATACTGCTAGTATACTACTAGCACCTACTTAGCTAACTTAGCTCTACTCGGTCTACTCTTCGTACTTCGTACTGCTTAGGGGTTAGGTTTTCAAGACGCGACTAGGTCGAGGATCTAGGGAATCGCGCCCTTACTATGTCTGTCAAGTACGAGAAGGCTAAGCAGAGGAAGGGACAAATAACCTCTAGCTTCGCTACCTACCTTACTACGCTTAAGAGACAGATGCTACCCTATACTAAGACGTAACGCGTAAAGCACTTGCTTGTCAAACTTAATAACAATCTTTAGAACATAATCATGACTTTTCATGAACTTCCGACAACTTGGCAAGACCTCGTGTCCCTTACGACATGTATAGAGATTACCTTGAAGCGAAATAGAAAATTAGGCGGCAAGGACAATAAGCGTCTAAGCCCTAAGGACCTACTAAAGGGCCGCTACTACAAGCGCCCTAGGGGCTACGTCTAACGCGGTAGTTCATTCTAGAGGAGCAAGCCCTCTAAGCTAAAAGACAGTAGCGAGAAGCCTCCGAGTAGCTGCTACATCTGTAGAGCGAGGGACTACTAGGCGGCTCGCTATCCTAAACGAAGTAATAGGAAGAAGGAAGCAAGGTGTCTGAAACCTCCCTAGAGGGGAGGCAAAAGAAGGACAAGCCTAAGACAACTAAATGGCTACTACAGGTATCTAAGCTGTCTGTTACTAATAGTGTAGACTTGTGGCCTGCCTAGCGCCTATCTAGTGCGGTCTAAGTTAATAGCTCGCTTAAGCTAGTAGACTATATGTTAGATGACCTTACGGAGGTTAACGTGATGCCCTAGAGAGTAATCGTACGGCTCGGTTTAAAGCCGATCCTAGGAGCCCTACTGCCTACTATGAAGTCCTTTTAGGGCGAAGGCGTAGCGGCTTAAGGCGCGTACAACGTGCGCCTCTATCTCGCGGACTCCTCAGGAGAAGTGCGCGAGACTAACGAAGTCTTCTACGCTAAAGACGTTCCTAATAAGGAGCTCCTACTAGGCCGCCCTTAGCGCTACAGGCAGGGAGTCGTTGTTAATAGAGCTACTAACAATTAGTTCTATAGCTCTATAGGCGAAGTTCCTGCGGTAAGGATACATGAGGCACATAGCTTCTATAAGGACATAAAGAAGGTCTAATGTGTATATGCGGTCCGCATACAGAACGTTAAGGAAGACGTTACCCTTCTACCTAAGTTAGAGGAATACGCCGATATTTTTGACGTAGAGGCTGCGGCCTATGCCTAGGCCCTAGACGCAGAGCATGCGATTAACCTTAAGGAAGGTTACAATCCTCCCTATCGACCTCTGTATCCTATGTCGGAATCTTAGCTCGAAACACTTCAAGACTACCTCTACAAGGCGCAAAAGAACGCGTGGATCCGACGAAGCGACAGCGAGGCTAGAGTGTTAGTAATGTTCGTCCTGAAGAAGGACAACACGCTCCGCCTATACGTTAACTATAGGGGCCTTAATGTAGTAACTTAGAAGAACCGCTACCCCCTACTACTCATTAGCGAGATGCTTGACCGCCTTAGTCGCGCTGCCATCTTCTTGTCTATCGACTTGAAGGATGCCTACTACTAGATACTAATCCGAAAGGGCGACAAGTAGAAGACTATGTTCTAAATGTAGTATAGACACTTCGTGTATATAGTAATGCTATTTAGCTTAACTAACGCACTAGCGACATTCTAAGCGTATATTAACTAGGCCCTGTCCGGCCTCGTTGATATCTGCTGCGTAGTATATTTAGACGATATACTAGTCTACTCTAACTCGAAGGAGGAGTATATTTAGCATCTAAGGATAGTACTCGAACGGCTCTGCAAGTTCGCGCTATATGCGAACCTAAAGAAGTGCTCATTCCTAACGGATAGGATTAAGTTCCTTGGATCTATCGTCTTAACGGAAGGAGTCATCATAGATGACTAAAGGGTGTCCGCAATTATAGAGTAGCTACACCTAACTACCCTCCGAGAAGTACAAGTGTTCCTAGGGTTTACTAACTTCTATCGCAGATTCATACGATCCTATTCGAAGATCGTGGCTTCCCTTACGGCTCTCGCAAAGGGCGTAATTCAAGGAAAGAAGCTAGGGATAGTGCTATAGGAGGAGGCTTAGAGTAAGGCTTTCTCTAAACTTAAAGCAGCTTTCTAAACTACGCCTATACTTTAGTACTTTAACCCTACTACGAAGATCTGAATAGAGACTAATGCTTCAAAATTTGTAATAGCCGCAATTATATCGTAGCTCTAGCCGCACAAAGGTAGTACGTAATAGTACCTGATTACCTTCTAGTCGTAGAATATGCAGGGCGCTAAGCTTAATTATGAGACTTATAACTAAGAGCTTTTAGCTATTGTTAACAGCTTTAAGGACTACCGACACTACCTCGAAGGCGTAGCGTACCCTATTAAGGTACTTACTAACTATAATAACCTCTATAGCTTCATAGGCATGAAGTAGCTAAGTAGTTAGCAAGCAAGGTAGGCGACTTTCCTTACTAGCTTTGACTTCGTTATCTAGCATCGTTCTAGGAAGACAAATCTAGCTAATAGTCCTTCGTAACGACTAGACTATAACACTAGGGAGTAGGGTAACTAACAGCTTCTCCCTACGCTATAAACGAAGCTTGTAGTTTAGGGTAGCGATCTGTCGTTAGCTCCTCTTATAGGTCGACTACAGGTCTAATAGGGCCTCATAGCCTCCGCTAGCGATGAACCCTCTCATCTAGCGGTTATGGCGACTATGTCTAACTCGATCCGTGCGGTAGTTAACTAGCTTATATGTAGTAAGCATGCGATGTCTAAAGAACCCTTTAAAGAAGTCTCGAAGCTTATTCAGCGGTTACAAGAGCGAGAACTAGAGTTAATTAATAAGGGTATAGCCCTCTAGGATACCGCAGGTAGTCCGAAGTACTAGACTAAGTCTAGCGACTTGTAGTACTTTGACAATAGGCTCTATGTACCTGCTAACTACGTACTCTGTTTGCAGCTCGTCTGTATTTATCATGACAATAAACTTGCGGGTCATTTTAGCGTAGAGGTGACAAACGCTCTTCTTAGACGCAAATAGTAGTAGCTGACTAATACGGTTAATACTAGGGGACCATCTAAACCGCATGGGTTCTAATAGCCGCCCTTGGCATGCAGTGACCCTGCCACATATGGCAAGGGGGTCCTTCGTACATACGTTAGCTCGTATGTCGTCCGAGTAGGATCAGTTGTCGACGTAGGACGCCCCCACGTCGCTGACCCTACGGTACCCCTACGGGGTTAGGCTCGGACATGCTTTCCCTAATTAAGGAGCGTCGGGGGTTATAAGCACCCTTAGCGCTACCTCTGCGATAAGCAGAAAGCAGCGCTGTCTTGTACCTACTAAAAGGTCGGATTACTCTGCCACACTGCGAGATATTTTCATATCATATAGCACATACATCTATATTAGTTCTGCTTTCTCCCCCCTGCTTTGCAGTCTAGCAGAGAATACTACAATATGTCTAGAGTACTACGAACTCGCAACTAACGCGTAGCGAGCGCCATCCCGAGCGCCTACGATAGCGAAGCTAGCCTGAGTAACTAGCCTGCAGAAGTAACCGCTGCGAGCGACACTACATCGAGCGACAGTTCCGCTAGAGGACAATTACGCGGCGGACTAGGCAATAGACCCCCCGCACAGGGACTACAGCTAACCCCGACTATTAACCTGGCCCTCGTAGCCATGATTGTCGATTAGGTCGCGAACTGCCTTGCGAACTAGAGCTAGAGCCGCACCGCTCCTAGTAGCGACAACAGCGAGGACGACGAAGACGTCGCCATAAGTAGTACTAACGAACTAGCGGACGAAGAAATCTAGCGAGATTTCACGCCAGGGACCCGCGAAGACAACTTACTAGGAGGCGCAGACCCTCCGTGTGTACCCGCGAACTTGGTGCCTAAATTCGGGGCCATAGTAGGCTAACTAGGAGGTAGTCGTAACGCATGCAACCTGAAGCCGTTTAAGGGAGACACCTTAAAGGAGGCTCGAACTTTCTTACAGGCATGTAAGGCAGTTTTCGTGCTTAACCTACGCGGATATTCCATAGAGGGCGAACGAGTCGCCTTTAGTGTGATGTAGCTTAAAGAGGATAAGGAACCTCGTAACAATTAGCATGAGCGGTATGACCTTATGTAGGTCCATAACAGAACGTATACATAGGCGGACTTTCGCTAGTTCTGTGTCAACTAGGTCGAGGATCTAGGGAATTGCGCCCTTACCGTGTCTGTCGAGTACGAGAAGGCTAAGCAGGGGAAGGGACAAACAACCTCTAGCTTCGCTACCTATCTCGCTACGCTCGAGAGACAGATGCTACCCTATACCGAGACGTAACGCGTGTAGCACTTGCTTGTCAAACTTAATGACAATCTTCAGAACATGATCATGACTTTTCATGAACTTCCGACAACTTAGCAAGACCTCGTGTCCCTTGCGACACGTATGGAAATCACCTTGAAGCGAAATGGAAAATCGGGCGGTAAGGACAATAAGCGTCTAAGCCCTAAGGACCTACTAAAGGGCCGCTATTACAAGCGCCCTAGGGGTCACGTCTAACGCGGTAGTTCATTCTAGAGGAGCAAGCCCTCCGAGCTAAAAGACAGTAGCGAGAAGCCTCCGAGTAACTGCTACATCTGTAGAGCGAGGGACTACTAGGCGGCTCGCTACCCTAAACGAAGCGATGGGAAGAAGGTAAGCAAGGTGTCCGAAACCTCCCTAGAGGGGAGGCGAAAGAAGGACAAGCCCGAGACAACCGAATGGCTACCGCGGGTATCTAAGCTGTCTGTTACCGATAGTGTAGACTCGTGGCCTGCCTGGCGCCTATCTGGCGCGGTCCGAGTTAATGGCTCGCTCGAGCTAGTAGACTGTATGTTAGATGACCTTGCGGAGGTTAACGTGATACCCTAGAGGGTAATTGTACGGCTTAGTTTGAAGCCGATCCTAGGAGCCCTGCTACCTACCATGAAGTCTTTTCGGGGCGAAGGCGCAGCGGCTTAAGGCGCGTACAACGTGCGCCTCTAACTCGCGGACTCCTCAGGAGAAGTGCGCGAGACTAACGAAGTCTTCTACGCCGAAGACGTTCCTAATAAGGAGCTCCTGCTCGGCCGCCCTTAGCGCTACAAGCAGGGAGTCGTTGTTGATAGAGCTACTAACAACTAGTTCTACGGCTCTATAGGCGAAGTTCCTGCGGTGCAGATGCGTAACGCACATAGCTTCTACAAGGACATAAAGAAGGTCTAATACGTATATGCGGTCTACATACGGAACGTCAAGGAAAACGTTACCCTTCCGCCTAAGTTAGAGGAATACGCCGATATTTTCGACGCAGAGGCTGCGGCCTATGCCCGGGCCCTAGACGCGGAACATGCGATTAACCTTAAGGAGGGTTATAATCCTCCGCATCGACCTCTGTACCCTATGTCAGAATCGTAGCTCGAAACACTTCGAGACTACCTCTACAAGGCGCAAAGGAACGCGTGGATCCGACGAAGCGACAGCGAGGCTAGAGTGTTAGTTATGTTCGTCCTGAAGAAGGACAACACACTCTGCCTATGCGTTAACTATAGGGGCCTTAACGTAGTAACCTAGAAGAACCGCTGCCCCCTACTACTTATTAGCAAGACGCTTGACTGCCTTAGTCGCGCTGCCATCTTCTTGTCTATCGACTTGAAGGACGCCTACTACCGGATACTGATCCGAAAGGGCGACGAGTAGAAGACTACATTCCGAATGTAGTACAGACACTTCGAGTATATAGTGATGCTATTTAGCTTGACTAACGCACTAGCGACGTTCTAAGCGTATATTAACCGGGCCCTAGCCGGCCTCGTTAACACCTGCTACGTAGTGTATTTAGACGATATACTAGTCTATTCTGACTCGAAGGAGGAGCATATGCGGCATCTAAGTATAGTGCTTAAACGGCTCCGCAAGTTCGCTCTCTACGCGAACCTAAAGAAGTGCTCATTCCTGACGGATAGGATTGAGTTTCTCGGATACATCGTCTCTACGGAAGGAGTCATCATAGATGACTAAAGGGTGTCCGCAATCGCAGAGTAGCTGTAGCTAACTACCCTCTAAGAAGTGCAGGTGTTCCTAGGATTTACTAACTTCTACTGCAGATTCATATGATCTTACTCGAAGATCGTGGCTCCTCTCACGGCCCTCGCAAAGGGCGCGGTTCGAGGAAAAAAGCTAGGGAAAGTGCCTTAGGAGGAGGCTTAGAGTAAGGCCTTCTCTAAACTCAAAGCAGCTTTTTAAACTACGCCTATACTTCGGCACTTTGACCCCGCTACGAAGATCCAGATAGAGACTAATGCTTCAAAATTCGCAATAGCCGCAATTATATCGCAGCTCTAGTCGCACGAAGGTAGTACGCGATAGTACCTGATTGCCTTCTAGTCGCGGAAGATGCAGGGCGCTAAGCTTAACTACGAGACTTACGACTAAGAGCTTTTGGCTATTGTTAACGGCTTCAAGGAGTACTAACACTACCTCGAAGGCGCGGCGCACCCTATTAAGGTGCTTACTAACTATAACAACCTTTGCGGCTTCATGGGCGTGAAGCAGCTAAGTAGTTAGCAAGCAAGGTAGGCGACTTTCCTCGCTAGCTTTGACTTCGTTATCTAGCATCGTTCTAGAAAGACGAATCCGGCCGACAGTCCTTCGCGACGACTAGACTACGACACTAGGGAAGAGGGTAACCGATAGCTTCTCCCTACGCTGCAAACGAAGCTTGTAGTTTAGGGCGGCAATCTGTCGTTAGCTCCTCTTGTAGGTCGACTACAGGTCTAATAGGGCCTCACAGCCTCCGCTAGTAACGAACCCTCCTATCTAGCAGTTGTGGCGACCGTGTCTAGCTCGATCCGTGCGGTAGTTAACTAGCTTACATGCGGTAAGCATGCGATGTCTAAAGAACCCTTTAAAGAAGTCTCGAGACTTATTCAGCGGTTACAAGAGCGAGAACCGGAGTTGATTAATAAGGGTGTAGCCCTCTAGGACACCGCAGGCGGTCCGAAGTACTAGACCAAGTCAGGCGACTTGTAGTACTTTGATAATAGGCTCTACGTACCCGCTAACTACGTACTCCGTTCGTAGCTCCTCTGTATTTATCATGACAATGAACTCGCGGGCCATTTTGGCGTAGAGAAGACGAACGCACTTCTCGGACGAAAATACTAGTAGCCTACGCTAGAACAGGATGTCTCTGACTATGTCAAATCCTGCTAGACGTGCTAGATTAGCAAATCTCGGCGCTATCGCCCCTACGGCGATGCTTAGGCACTCCTACTGCCAGAGAGGCCATAGCAAGACTTGACTATGGATTTCATTACCGATTTGCCGCCAGCAAAGTAGAAGGGCAATGTAGTTAATGCTGTCCTTATAGTAGTCGACTAATACTCGAAGATAAATGTCTTCATCCTATGTACAAAAAGGTGCACAAGCGGCGAGGTTACGCGGCTACTTCGCGACGAAGTCATATAGCGCTTCAGTGTCCCTCGAAGTATCCTATTAGATCGAGGTTCTGTCTTTACTAGTGAATACTAGCAAGAATTTGTGTTTAAAGCGCGTGTTAAGCACCGCCTAAGTACAGCATTCCATCTACAGACTAATAGTTAGACTGAACGTATGAACTAGACTCTTGAGTAGTACCTCTAGTACTACTACGCTAAGAACTAGGATGCCTAGGCTGACGTAATTCCTATGGCGGAATTTGCAGTTAATAACAGCGTGCATGCTACTATACGTATGTTGCTATTTCAGATTCTTTATAGCTTTAATCTAGAAATACACCTAGAACTACCTCAGGACGAGTCTTCTAAGGAGAGGGTGCCGGCCGCTACGGAATTAGCGTAGCGTATGCGCGAGGTACATTCGGTGCTAATAGAACACTAGAAAAAGGCCTTAGAATCCCAGATTAAACATGATAACGCCCGTGCTAAACCGATGTAGTACGCAGTTAGTACGAAGGTGTTACTATTAACGAAGAATCTTAAGCTAAAACTTCTAAGCAAGAAGATGACGCCAAGGTTTGTCGGACCCTTCTAGATACGCGACGCGATAGGCTCGCAGGCGTACTAGCTATCGTTGCTATTGTCATATCGTGTGCATGACGTCTTCTACATATCTCTACTCGAACCATAGGTATAGCGCGAGGGCGAAGAGCCCGCGGACCTGATGCTAGTAGCAGAAGAGAACGAAGAGTAGGAAGTCGAGGGTATTAAGGACAGTATGCGGCGTAAGGGCGCAACGCACTATCTAGTGAAGTAGAAAGGATACTTACCTAAGTACACATAATAGGTTCTAGCCGAAGACTACAAGAACGCTCCGGAAGCTATTCGTGAATTCGAAGAGCGGAGGAAGCATAAGCAGGGCTTAAGAAGGTCGATTCGTAGGAAGATGAGGGTTCTAGAGCAGAATTCTTGACATGTGTATGTAGTGCATGACGCGCGAAGTAACAACGAGAAGTAAACGCCCTACTCATACATCATTAATGCCTAAAGGCACACCTAGAATAAACCTAAGAAGAACAAGAGACATGCTCGGATTAGCTTCGTAGCTAATGCTTAGCGACTACTAGTTAGGGGCTTCCTGACTAAACCCGAAGTAGGAGAGTCTTTCTTGTTACGGTCCGCTAGGGACTGCCTACCTGCACGGGGTCTACTAAACACCCTGAAGTGACTATGAGTAACGGGGGTAGCAACGCCACGAAGAGAGGCTAGCATCTTCTTCTTTAGTAGGTTGCGAGGGAGCTCGTCTTCGGAGCCTATAGTAGCTAGAGAACTAGCGACACCTTTACCGCGCCTAGTCGCGACAACTACCTCATCCTTAGCATCAGAAGGCGAAGACACTCGAGCGCGCTTGCGGCTGTCACGCTCGGCCCTCGAGATCATCTTGCGCTTCTTGACACAAGTGTCGACTACATCATTAGACTTAGTGTCTCCCTTAGGCGTAACTAGTACGGTGACACTACGGCGCGAAGGGATCACGTTAGGACTAAAGGTATCCTGAACGTCGTCATCCTCCTCATCCTCAAAGATCTGGCCTAGAGGCTTGTGCCTTAGCGTCTTAACAGACGTAGTGCGGGTCGCAAGCAGGGAAGGCTCGGCTTCCTCGTCGCTGACCTTAATTTCGGCCCTGGCCCTCTTCTTCTTCTTAGACAGTAGCGTCGAGGCAGTGTAGGCGGCGGCGCTACAATGTGTTAGCTGTACGCACGCGACAGGATTCGAGTAAGTAACTTACGGCTTAGTCCTCAGGACCGGCTTAGAGGCAGGCTGCCTCTTAGTACGGCGCTAGGGCGTAGCCTTAGCGGCAGGAGCAGCGAATTGCTTGATAACCTTCTTGCGGATCATCCGCGTTTTAAAGTCATCGTCAATAGAGGCAAGGGCCCCGAGTTGCTAACGCTAACGGCTAGTCGGATACTTCTCGACGCTAACGTTAGCCTAGCGGAAAAGTCAGCATTTCATACTTAGAGGGTACCTACACTATATGCGTTCTATGGCAAAGGTCTCGACCCTAACAGTTAGTACCTTTAAGATCTTCTAGACTAAGTCTGCGATTAGACCTAGACAAACGTTTTCGCCTGTTAGTAGAGAGTCGAAGCGATCACTGCCGTGAGAACGGTTAGCAGTTATAGTGAAGCACGAGAGGGCGCCGAGCAGGTAGGCGAGTACCTCGCGGTACTTAGCCTGTAGCCTGTTCATAGTCAGAGTACCTTCGGCAATCCCCTCGTTGCGCGTACTCTAGAAGTCATCGATGTTACGGCAGAGCTAGTTGTACTCGCCATATACCTCTTTAGGGAGGTCTTGGCATTTCTGATGCTTGCTATTACAGTTAACACAATTGCGGTAGACACTGCCCTCATTAAATCCGCTGACGTAGATCTTAGCTACGCTTTGGTTAGTACAAGTCACGCATACCTCGCGGGTAGGGGACGCCTTACTAACACGCGGAGGGGAGATGTGTGCAGCTTGGCTACTAAGGTTGTCGAGGCATTGTCGACACGAGCGACAATCGCGGGCAGAGCGAGTAGCGTCGAACTTAGTCTGCAGCACATGAGCTATTATAGCTAAGACAGGTTGATTAATCTTGATTGATTAATTAAAGAAGAAGGAGCTCTAGTATAGACCCGCAGACACGGCGAGGCGTAAGCTAAGCGAGGTAGGAGCGGAGGTCAATGTTAGTGTCTTAGAACAGGAAAGTTTAGGAAGCGACGAGGTTTTTATACCCTCTAACAGCCCCCCTGTTGCCTACCGCAACCGTTGAGCTAGTAACTCGAACTACATGCGCAGAGTACCTGCCTCTAGTTAACTTACAAGGGGACTAAATGATGTAATAACGGATAACGCGGCTGTCACGCATATGCGCCGACCGCACTCGTGCTAGCCTACTAGCATGGAAATGTGGCGAGGCCCGCGCTAGGAGCGCGCTCCTGCTGTTTCGAGCGGCGCGCATAGAGCGTCCGCGTACTTTCCTACTACCCCTAGGTTCTGCGACACATTCTTCATAGTCACGACTAAATAGGGACAGCCAAGCTACTTGGCGAGGCTGGCGCGCATGCTCGCCCTATAATTTCAAGGATTAGCCAAAGTACGTACTCATGGTTTCCTGATATCTCGATCCGCATGTAAAGCGAAGGTGTTACAAAGCCGCCTAACATGTAACAGATTAAAACCCGCCCGAGTTAGCAGCCTCTGCCCCGTACTCGCTACGAAGGGGTTAAGATGTGCGCATAACACATG
This sequence comes from Teratosphaeria epicoccoides, assembly GCA_021401465.1. Classification (NCBI taxonomy): domain Eukaryota; kingdom Fungi; phylum Ascomycota; class Dothideomycetes; order Mycosphaerellales; family Teratosphaeriaceae; genus Teratosphaeria; species Teratosphaeria epicoccoides. The sequence goes on along the minus strand of JADDMT010000096.1, from coordinate 72,471 downwards.
TTACGTAGGCTATCTACCTATTTACCCTTGCGTAGTGTAAGCGTGCTACATCCCGTACCCTATATGTTCCGCGTGCGTCACTTAGTAAGGCTAGGGACATCCTCATAGGAGGAGGGGCAGTAATACGGTTAATACTAGGGGACTATCTGAACCGCATGGGTTCTAATGGCCGCCCTTAGCATGCAGTGACCCTGCCACATATAGCAAGGGGGTCCTTCGTACATACGTTAGCTCGTATGTCGTCTGAGTAGGATTAGTTGTCGACGTAGGACGCCCCTACGTCGCTGACCCTATGGTACCCCTACAGGGTTAGGCTCGGACATGCTTTCCCTAATTAAGGAGCGTCGGGGGTTATAAGCACCCTTAGCGCTACCTCTGCGATAAGCAGAAAGCAGCGCTATCTTGTACCTATTAAAAGGTCGGATTACTCTGCCACACTGCGAGATATTTTCATATCATATAGCACATACATCTATATCACTGACGCTAGAACAGGATGTTTCTAACTATGTCAAATCCTGCTAGACGTGCTAGATTAGCAAGTCTCGGTACTATCGCCCCTATAGCGATGCTTAGGCGCTCCTACTACTAGAGAGACTATGGCAAGACTTGACTATAGATTTTATCACTAATTTGCTACTAGCAAAGTAGAGAGGCAATGTAGTTAATACTGTCCTTATAGTAGTCGACTAATACTTAAAGATAAATATCTTTATCCTATATATGAAAAAGTGCATAAGTAGCAAGCTTGCGCAACTACTTTGTGACGAAGTCATATAGCGCTTTAGTGTTCCCTAAAGTATTCTATCAGATTAAGGTTCTGTCTTTACTAGTAAATACTAGCAAGAATTTGTGTTCGAGGCGCGTGTTAAGTACTACCTAAGTATAGTATTCTATCTACAGACTAATAGTTAGACTAAACATATAAACTAGACTCTTAAGTAGTACCTTCGGTACTACTACGCTAAGAACTAGGATGCCTAGGCTAACGTAATATCTATAGCGGAATTTGCAGTTAATAATAGTATGCATGCTACTATACGCATGTCGCTATTTCAGATTCTTTATGGCTTTAATCTAGAAATACACCTAGAACCGCCTTAGGACGAGTCTTCTAAGGACAGGGTGCTAGCTGCCGCGGAATTAGCGCGGCGTATACGCGAGGTACATTTAGTACTAATAGAATACTAGAAAAAGGCCTCAGAATCCTAGATTAGTTATCATAACGCCTATGCTAAACCGATGTAGTACGTAGTTAGTATGAAGGTGTTACTATTAACAAAGAATCTAAAGCTCAAGCTTCTAAGTAGGAAGATGACGCTAAGGTTCGTCAGACCCTTCTAGATATGTGACATAGTAGGCTCGCAGGCATACTAGCTATTATTACTATCGTCGTATTGTGTACATGATGTCTTCTACGTATCTTTCCTTAAACTATAGGTAGAGCGCAAGGGCGAAGAGCCTGCAGACCTGATGCTAGTAGCAGAAGAGAACGAAGAGTAGGAAGTCGAGGTTATTAAGGATAGTATGTAGCGTAAAGGCGTAACATACTATCTAGTAAAGTAGAAAGGATACCTACCTAAGTACATGTAATAGGTTCTAGCCGAAGACTACAAGAACGCTCTAGAAGCTATTCGTGAGTTCGAAGAGTAGAGGAGGCGTGAGCAGGGCTTAAGAAGGTCAATTTGTAGGAAGATAAGAGTTTCGGAGCAGAGTTCTAAACATGTGTATATAGCGCATAACACGCGAAGTAACAACAAGAAACAAACGCCCTACTTACACATTATTGATGCCTAAAGGCATACCTAAAATAAACCCAAGGAAAAAAAGAGACATGCTTAGATTAGCTTCGTAGCTAATGCTTAGCGACTACTAGTCGAGGGCTTCCTAACTAAACCTAAAGGGAAAGAGTCTTTCTTGTTACGGTCTGCTAGGGACTACCTACCTACACGGGGTCTACTAAACACCCTAAAGCGACTAGGAGTAACAGGAGTAGCAACGCCATAAAGAGAGGCTAGCATCTTCTTCTTTAGTAGGTTGTGAGGGAGCTTGTCTTTAGAGCCTATAGTAGCTAGAGAGCTAGTAACAGCCTTACTGCGTCTAGTCGCGACAACTACCTCCTCCTCATCCTTAGCATTAGAAGGCAAAGAGACTTAGGCGCGCTTGCGGCTATCGCGCTTAGCCCTTAAGATCATGTTACGCTTCTTGACATAAGTGTCGACTACATCATTAACTTAGTGTCTCCTTTAGGCGTAACTAGTGCGGTAACACTATAGCGCGAAGGGATCACGTTAGGACCGAAGGTATTCTAGACGTCGTCATCCTCCTTATTCTCAAAGATCTGGCTTAGAGGCTTGTGCCTTAGCATCTTAGCAGACGCTATGCGGATCGCAAGCAGGGAAGGTTCGGCTTCCTTGTCGCTAACCTTAATCTCGGCCCTAGCCTTCTTATTCTTCTTAGACATAAGTGTCGAGGCGGCGTAGGCAGTAGCACTACAATGTGTTAGCTGTACGCACGTGATAGGATTTAAGTAAGTAACTTACGGCTTAGTCCTTAGGACTAGCTTAGAGGCAGGCTGCCTCTTAGTACGACACTATAGCGTAGCCTTAGTAGCGGGAACAGTGAATTGCTTGATGACCTTCTTACAGATCATTTGAGTCTCGAAGTCATTGTTAATAGAGGCAAGGGCCCCAAGTTACTAACGCTAGCGGCTAGTCGGATACTTCTCGACGCTAACGTTAGCCTAGTAGGGAAAATCAGCATTCATACTTAGAGGGTACCTGTACTATATGCGTACTATAGCGAAGGTCTTAACCCTAATAGTTAACACCTTTAAGATCTTCTAGACTAAGTCTGCGATTAGACCTAGACAAACGTTTTTGCCTGTTAGCAGAGAGTCGAAGCGAACACTACTATGAGAATAGTTAGCAGTCGCGGTAAAGCATAAGAGGGTGTCGAGTAGGTAGGCAAGTACCTCGTAGTACTTAGCCTGTAGCCTGTTTATAGTCAGAGTACCTTTAGCAACCCTCTTGTCACGCGCGCTCTAGAAGTCATCAATGTTATAGTAGAGCTAGTTATACTTGCCGTACACCTCTTTAGGGAGGTCTTAGCATTTTCGATGCTTGCTATTACAGTTAACACAATTATAGTAGACACTACTGTCATTAAATCCGCTGATGTAGAATCTTGGCTACGCTTTAGTTAGTACAAGTCACATATACCTCGCGGGTAGGGGACGGCTTACTAACACGCGGAGGAGAGATGTGTGCAGCTTAGCTGCCAAGATTGTCAAGGTACTACTAACACAAGCGACAGTTGCAGGCAGAGCGAGTAGCGTCAAACTTAGTCTGTAGCATATAAGCTATTGTTACTAAGATAAGTTGATGAATCTTAATTAATGGATTGAAGAAGAAAGCTCTAATTTAGACCTGCAGACATAGCGAGGCGCAGGCTAAGCGAAGTAAGAGTAGAGGTTAATGTTAGTGTTTTAGAACAGGAAGTTTAGGAAAGCGATAAGGTTTTATACCTACTAGCTAGCCCCCCTGTTACCTACTGCAACCGTTAAGCTAGTAACTTGAACTACATGCGTAGAGTACCTGCCTTTAGTTAACTTACAAGGGGACCGAATAATGCAAGAACAGATAACGCGGCTATTACGCATGTACGCTAACTACACTTGTACTAGTCTACTAGCATGAAAATGTGACGAGACCCGCGCTAGGAGCGCGCTCCTGCCGTTTTAAGCGGCGCGTGTAGAGCGTCCGCATACATTCATACTAGCCCTAAGGTTCTACGACACGTCTTTACAGTCATGACTAAATAGGGATAGCTAAGCTACTTAGTAAAGCTAGCGTATATGCTTGCCCTAAAATTTCAAAGATTAAATTTCAAAGATTAACTAAAGTACGTACTTGTAGTTTCCTGATATTGATCTTAATCTACATGTAAAGCGAAGGTATCGCGAAGCCGCCTAACATGTAACAGATTAAAAACCCGCCTAAGTTAGTAACCTCTGCCCTATACTTACTACAAAGGTGTTAAGGTATATGCATAACATATGTTATGTAGGCTATCTACCTATTTACTCTTGCGCGGTGTAAGCGTGCTATATCCTATACCCTATATGTTCTACGTGTATTACTTAGTAAGGCTAGGGACATTCGTATAGGAGGAGGGGCAGTAATACGGTTAATACTAGGGGGCTATTAGGGCCGCATAGGTTCTAATGCCCGCCCTTAGCATGTAGTAACCCTGCTATACATAGTAAGGAGGTCCTTCGTACATACGTTAGCCTATATGTTGTCTAAGTAGGATTAGTGCTTGACGTAGGATGCCCCTATGTCGCTAACCCTACAGTATCCCTACAGGGGCTTCCTGACCTGACGGTACCCCTGCAGGGTTAGGCTCAGACATGATTTCCCTAATTAAGGGGCGCTAGGGGTTATAAGTACCTCTGGCGCTACCTCTACGATAAGCAGAAAGCAGCGCTATCTTGTACCTATTAAAAGGTCAGATTACTCTGTCACACTATGAGATATTTTCATATCACATAGAATATCTATCTATATTAGCATCCCTTCTACTACCGCTTTAGTTTAAGGAGTATACCTTTATAGTAAGGTTAATATGCTTAGTCTCTACGAGGGCCTAATAGACTAAAAAGTATAGCCTAAGGACATCGACATCTTACCTGTAATTTCATAAGATGCTAAAAAGAGCAAGATCCTTGTAGATGCTTAGTAAGTTCTCTAGAAAGTCATGAATTGCCGCCTGCTATAGCTACAAGCAGGTCGTCTACCTACATTCATAACTACTTATTAGTCATGCCATAGGATTAGCAGTTAGTGCTACTAGCCGAAAGTCTCTTATTGCATGCACATCTCTCTGCTAGCTAGCGTCTAGGCAGCTAGCTAGCTTATCTACCTCGTATATTTACTACCCTTTCTACAGAGCCTTTGCTACTAGTCGTTCTAGTACATGTCTCTCTATGCGCGACAATTCCTGTTTGACTTGATTAAGAGGTGATACGGTTGATACTAGGGGGCCATTAGAGCTACATAGGTTCTAATGCCCGCCCTTAGCATGCAGTGACCCTGCTATACATAGCAAGGGGGTCCTTCGTATATACGTTAGCTTCTATGTCGTCTAAGTAGGATTAGTGCTTAACATAGGGATGCCCCTACGTTGCTAACCCTACGGTACCCCTACGGGGTTAGGCTCAAACATGCTTTCCCTAATTAAGGGGCGTCAGGGGTTATAAGCACCTCTAGCGCTACCTCTACAATAAGCAGAAAGCAGCGCTGTCTTGTACCTATTAAAAGGTCGGATTATTCTGTCACACTACGAGATATTTTCATATCATATAGCATATACATCTATATTAAGAGGTATCGTAGCTACAGGCTTAATGAGGAGAGTGTATAAGAGCTCGACCTAGAAACCCCTCTGCCTAGGAGTAGTACTACTAATCTTGTCATTAAGCTATTCACGCCGCGCTATGTCGACTTTGACCTCTAACGCTACGGTTAGATAGCTAACACAGGTTCTTGCTCGCTTGACAAATAAGTCGTACAGAGCAGTTAATTAACCTGTTAGCTAGTAGGTTAGAAAGTCTGCGTAGAGAGACACCTTACTTGCTATACTAGGCTTGGCGAAGAAAGCAAGCATAGATCTCTACGCCCTCGCTAATTCGTCCTAGCTAGCGAGCATAGTATACTACGTGATTAGACAGTTAAAGCTAGGTCTTAGTAGGGCAGGGTACTAAACATTCTAGATACGTAATAGCAATAAGGCCTAGTCTCTTATAGTGTACTCTTAATAGGCTATAGAAGTAGCCTCGCTTAGTTAGTGCAAAAGTAGCTGCTAGCTAGGAGCAGGCTCCTTCTAATCTAAGATTAGCTAGCTATTATTACTAACTAGCTTGCGTAGCTAGCGGATTAGCCTCGAATAGACCTGTAGCTCGAACATCTCTAGCATGGCCTTTGTAAATGCTATCTAAAAGCCATTAGGGCATCTAGTAGCCTGCTTGATGCGGGCTGTAGGGGTGCGACTAAGCCTTGCCTAGATAAAGCGCTATAAGTCTACGCTTCCCTAGTAGTCCCGCATAGTACTAGAGATTAGTTAGTAACAGTTTTGCGTCTAAGGCCTAGCTATAATACATACTACTAGCTCTTACCTAGTATCTTAGCATAGAAGTCTAGGAAGTATATACTATCTAGCGTAGCTAGCTTTGTACTTGCTAGGAGGCTAATTAGGCTATAGCTACATACGACATCAAGTACCTTGTCCCTAGCTTAATGCTCTACCTAAGGGGCGTAGTTAACGAGATCCTCGTAGGCATCAAAGTCTAGATATGCCTTCTATGGTACGACGGCGGCTTCTAATGCCTAGACGGTATCGCGGACATAGTCAGCCGCGAACTTAGTATGCTTAGAACCTACACTAATTGCCGTCTCTAGGTCTAGGGTTAGATTAGTTAACATAGTAGGTCTAGAATCTACTAGCGCGTTAGTACATAGTCTCGTTATATAAGCATATAATGCTTATATGCTGTAGTGTTGTTAGTATGCTAGTATCTGTATAGATTCTAAAGAAGAAGCCGAGTACTAGATAAGGTAGTTGTTTAAAAGAAAGAAGTTTGAAGCACTAAGCTTCTTTTGTATTTTAGCAGCTATAGGTCATGTGCTCTGCATAGTTGCTAACCGTACACGTTGCATTATCACATTATTAGCTTCTGCCTGAGAAATGACTAGAAATAGAAGGCACATGACGCTACTACCTGAAAAATGGCCAGAAACGGAACGCATACTGTCTTAAAAACCTAACCCCTAAGTAGTACGAAGTACAAAGAGTAGACTAAGTAGACCTAAGTTAGCTAACTAAGTGCTAGTAGTATACTAGCAGTATCTTACTAGCTCGGCCTACTTGGCCCTACTCCTAGCCACTTAATTCACAGGCTCGTTAGCCTTCCTACTTATGCCTACTTGTAGGTGTACTTATTTAACGGATTTTTACTTGATTGCTATCATGAGTGCTATGAGTCACGAGTACCGTGGCCTAAGTCATAGCTCGTACATAGAAGAAGGGATCTGTCACGTGAGGATAGACACCTAGATCTATAGGGTTAGTCTATAGATCTGTAGGCATATAGGGAAGAAAGGATCTGTTACATGAGGATAGACACCTAGATCTGTAGGGTTAGTCTACAGATCTACAGGGATGCAGGGAAGAAAGGATCTGTCATGTGAGGATAGATACCTAGATCTATAGGGTTAGTCTACAGATCTACAGACATAGGTCTAATAGGTCTGTTAACAGATCCGACAGAGCTGCCCTGTCTCTCTAGTATATAGGGATGGCTTTAGGATAGGCAGTTAGGAGCTTCGTGCTTAATTCAATTCCCTTTCCCTAGGGGATAGTTAGTTACAAGGTTTAATTGCTATTCTCGATATTCTTCACTACTCTGCGAGTCTAACACCTGATCCCCTTCCTGCTATTAGTACCTACCCTTATGACATTTTGAGCACTACTCCTAAGGAAGTATTAGGGGACTTGTCGAGCGCTTGACATACACCTATGTCAAGTAGTTTCTTAGCTGTTAGTTTAACCTCTAGCGACAACAGTTAACTGACACTACGAGAACAAGTTGCCGCTATACCTTAAATTACTTAGTAGCTTGAATCCGTTTACCTTAGCGAGATAGCTCTAGCATCTGTTACAGGTTCGACTACAGGAAACGGACATGGCAACAATAGCTTCAAGATAGGAAGCCCTACAGAGTTCATAGGACAACGATCTTAAGTTAAGATGTTTATCCTCTAATACTAGTTAGCATTTAACATAGATACAGAACAGTTTACTACATATTATAAGCGAATGATATACATTGTCTCTTACCTGAAGGGACTAGCGTTCGAGTTCATCTAGCCTCATCTGTCAGATTATCTAGATCACGTTAGTAGTGTCGAAGCTAGGAAGATGACAACTAGGAAGATCCTTAACTTAGACAAGTCTTTGTTTAAGGTGTTACGTAAAGCCTTTAGGCTTGGCATCAAACAACAAGAAGCTAAGAGAGCTCTCCTAGGAATCTAGTAGAAGGGTTCTGCTATCAAGTACCATGCGGACTTTTAGACCCTCTCTGCTCGAGTTGACTAGAATGATAATGCTTTAGCTACTTAGTTCTATTAGGGACGAAAGGAGACAGTTAAAGATGAAATTGCCTAGGGAGATCGGCTAACGACATTCAAGGAAATGAGTAATCTGGCAATTAGGATCGATAATCGCATCTAGGAACGACAGCAGGAACGACAACATAGAAATCGCAGGCTAGCACAGGCTAACCATAAGGTCTAACGATCGGCACTAAAATGGCGAAGCGATTACTATAGTCTCTAACCGATAGAGTTAGATGCGACTAAGGGACGCCTAAAGAGTGGACCCTGAGGAAAGCCACGGAAGGGCTCTCCTCCCTAGAATGGTCTGAAGAAGCCATTTGACAAGAGTAACCTCGAGTGCTATAACTGTAGAAAGAAAGGACACTTTGCCTGCAAGTACTTTGCCAAGAAACAGCGTCAGGAACTACAACGGACAGAACAGGCTTACGTAATAACATCGGCACCTAAGTAAAAGGCTGCTACTACTCAAGAACCAGACTATGCCTTACTTACTTAGACTATGTGCTATGACGACGATTGTCAGATTCACATAAGTAATAAAGATGGTTCTAGATAGTACCCTAGCTATAACAAGGCGCAATTAATCTACGCGCTAAGGGGTGCACCTTCTAGTGCAATAGTCCTAAGGTAATAGGAGCTAGAAGAAGAAGAAGGTCTAGATGACAACTATGAGCTTATCGAAGCCGTCATTCCTAATTCTGAGGAAGACGAGAGCATAGAGAGATAGGCTATGCCGCTGCATAACATTAGACTTGATATTATCCGAATCATACAGAACTAGTAGGCTTAGGCTTACCCATGGATTAATAGAGTACAACACGTTAACTAGCTTTAATATGACGAACTAGCCGACCGCATGCGACAACACCTAAGGAGACTACTAGTTATAGCTTACCCTTACTCGCATCAGAAGATTGTCTAAGAAATTGTACTGTTCGGGGTATAGTTTACGCCCTAAGGAGGCTACCTTACCTACGAAGGTATCTAGGTTCTACGAGCGTTGTAACTCTAGGTTAGCTACTTGAAAATAGAGTACGTAACAAACGCGCAGGAACAACGAGGCTAAGAGTAAGTACGACCTCTTAGGCTAGTTAGCAGTAACGCTCGAAGAAGAATGAGCCGAGACTACACAATCCCCAAACTAGTCCGTAAAGACAGTTATTCAAGAAACGACGAGGTCCGCTAGAATTAGACCTACGGACAGACTAGACAGGGCTATAACGATGTGCCGTAGTTAGCGCAAGATACGCGGACAACCTCAGAGTATAGGTGCACATTAACGAGACACTAGCCTAGGCCTTAATAGATTCAGGATGTACTAGAATCTTCATGACGCCTAAGTTTGCCAGGACAGCTAGGATAAGGCTACAGGCGAAGACGAATGCTTTCTCGCTACAAGCGATTAATAGAAAGCTAGTCACGTACAACTAAGGAATAGTTGACAAAGAGACTAAGACAATACCTCTGCGGATAGGACGCTACTAAGAGATGATCTAGTTCGACATCATGGAGTTACCTGGCTTGGATGTAGTACTAGGGTTACTATGGCTAAGAAACGCTAACCTCTACCTTGACTAGAAGAACGAGAGAATCTAGTTCCTAGAACTCTTAAGATCGATACCTCTACCTGTAGTGCATGACGTACTAGGCAAGATCAAAATATGTGCTATGACTTCAAGCGAGATAGTCGCCGCTATCGAGGATCTAGAACAGGAAGTACATGTCCTATAGGTCAAAGCAACGTAATCTGAAGTCAAAGTCGAGTTCACTGTTCCTGATGACTATAAGGAGTTTGCTACCCTTTTTGAGGAGGAACCTGACTAAGAGGCTCTGCTAGAACACTAGGAGTAGGACTACAGGATACCCTTACTCCTAGCCAGGACGCTGACGAAGCAACTAGTTTGCCTATTGTTAGCCGCAAAGCTAGAGATTCTCTAGAAGTACCTGAAAGACAACCTCTAGAAGGGCTTCATCCGCGAGTCGTTAGGTTATCTGATCCTGTTTGTTCCTAAGGGGGAAGACAACTAGCGACTTTATGTAGACTATCATGGATTAAACAACATCACGATAAAAAATAGTTATCTGCTTCCTTTGCTTTCGGAATTACAGGATCGCCTGCAAGGAGCAATATGTCATAAGGGTAGGTACTAATAGCAGGAAGGGGATCAGGTGTTAGACTCGTAGAGCTGTAAAGGATATCGACAATAGCAATTAACCTTGTAACTAACTCTCCTCCTAGCAGGAGAGGATTAAATTAAGAATTAAGCACGAAGCTCCTAACTGCCTATCCTGAAGCTATCCCTATATACTAGAGACATAGGGCAGCTCTGTTAGATCTGTTAACAGACCCGTTAGGCCTATGTCTATAGATCTGTAGCCTAACCCTACAGATCTAGGTGTCTCTCCTTATGTAACAGATCCTTTCTCCTATGCAGGCCTGTAGATCTATAGGCTAACCCCTACAGACCTAGGGGTCTGTCCTCACGTGACAGATCCTTTCTCCTATGACTATGCTATGACTTAGGCTATAGTGCTCATAACTTATAGCACTTATGACACTTATGACACTATGCCTCATAGTACTCCTAATACTCATGACATAATATAGTTCTTAAAGTTTAACATACTAGGAGCGTATAATCGAATTCTAATCAAGGAAGGTAAAGAATAGAAGACTGCGTTCTAAACTAGGTTCAGACACTACAAGTATATAGTCATGCCATTTAGGTTAACAAACGCCCTAGCTACATAGTAGGCATTTATCAACAATGTGCTACGAGAGTACCTTGACGTCTTTGTAGTTATATACTTAGATGACATCCTTGTCTACTCACGAACGATCGAAGAACATAGGACTCATGTGTATAAGGTACTTCAGAAACTCTAGGATTACAAGCTAAAGGTTAAGCCTTAGAAGAGCGAGTTTCATAAGCAAGAAGTCTAATTCCTCGGCTACATAGTAGCCTAGAACGGAATTAAGATAGACACTAAGAAGGTCAAAGTAGTAACAGAGTAGCCTATGCCGACTAATGTTAAGGAAGTATAATCCTTCCTTAGGTTTGCTAACTTCTACTGAAGATTCATTGTAAACTATTCAAAGATTATGGCACTACTTATAACCCTTACTACGAAGGATACACTATTCGTATAGGACGACGCCTAACGGCTCAAGCAACGATTCATAGATCAGCTAATCTTGCTTGTATTCGACCCTAATAAGCCTATCATAGTCGAAACTAATGCCTCTGACATAGCACTTAGGGCATACTTAAGTTAACTAGGACTAAGTAGACAACTACAGCTAGTCGCCTATTACTCGAGTAAGCTGTCTAGACCTAAGCTACGTTATGACGTCTATAACAAAGAACTTCTAGCCATAGTAGACGCCTACAAGGCCTAGCGAGTCTACTTAGAAGGTTCTAAGCACTAGGTTATAGTCTACACAGACTATGAGAACTTGCGATACTTTACTACGACGAAGGAGTTAAACTGACGACAAGTCTAATAGAGTGAGGAACTCTCTAGCTTTAACTGCAAGATCGTCTATCACAAGGGATCTAATAACGCACGCGCCGATGCACTTAGTCGCTAGACTAACTACATGAAGGGCGTGAAACAGGAGAAACATGCTGTTCTCTAGGAAAATGGCAATAGCACGCTTAGAGTCAACTAACTCGTAGCTACGGCTATCACATAGACTAACAAATTCTAGGACGACCTAAAGAACGCACTAGTCTACGACCTAACTACACTCGCTGTCTATAACGACATTAATGGACAGGAGAACTAGGAAGATGAAGACAGAGTGCTTCTCTTCTAAGGGTTAGTATACATGCTAACATCCTTACGTTTAGAGCTACTACGCCTCTGACATAATGTACCTTAGGCAGGATACCTAGGAGTGTCTAAAATGAAGCAAATTCTCTAACAAGAATATTACTTCCCTAGGATAGGCAGAGTAATCGAGGACTATGTACGCTAATGTGTAACTTGCTAACAGAGTAAGTATGACTGTTACAAACCGTATAGGCTACTACGACTACTAAAGGTACCCTAATAGCCATAGGAATCGCTCGCTATAGACTTCATTGTCAAACTACCCTAGTCGAGAGAACCCGCTACTAATGAGTTCTTCAATGGAATCATGGTAGTAGTTAACTAATTTACTAAGTTCAGGAAGTTTATCCTATACCGCGAAGACTTAAAGACTAAAGATATTACACATGTCTTCATTAAATAGGTAGTAGCATTACATAGTATGCTATAAGACCTAGTAACGGATCGATGATCCATGTTTACCTCTAACTTCTAGAAGGCCCTAATGAGACAATTATAGGTCAAACATTAACTAAGTACTTCCTTCTACCCTTAGACAGATAGACAGACAGAACGTCTAAATCAGACGTTAGAATAGTACCTTCGATCCTATGTAAATAGGGACCAGAATAACTAGGTAGAGTTGTTGCTAATAGCGTAGCTCGCATATAATAGTACGCTAGCAGAGTCGACAGGACTCTCGCTATTTCAGATAGCATACAGATTAGCTATAGAAGATGTTCCGGATGTCTTAACTAGGGATCTAAACCTAGTAGCACTTAGGCGAGTAGAACACCTCCGCTAACTGCAAACAGAAGCACGACTTGACCTACAGTTCTATTAACAGAACATGGCATAGTACGCGAATTGTAAGAGAATTAAGGGACTAATTCTAAAGGAGAGGGACAAGGTGTATCTCCTCCGCTATCATATTAAATCGGATAAGCCAAGTAAAAAACTAGATACTATGAAACTAGGACTATTCCGGATTAAGGCTAAGAAAGGACTAGTTAATTTTGAATTACAGCTACTAGAGCAGATAAGAATACACCCTATGTTCTATGTCTCTCTACTAGAACAAGTAGCGCTAGACGCTACACTGCAAACGGAACCCTTACTACTTAACCCTAAGCTTGAAGAACTAGAGTACACTGTCAAGAAGATTGTCGACACTTGCTAGGTAGACAGACAGTAAGAGTACTTAGTAAAATGGGAAGGATACAGGAGTACTAAAAACACCTAGGAACCCCTAAAGCACCTACGAAACTATTAGCAGAAGGTACGGAGCTTTAAGCAGAGAACGAACCTAGGAAGAAGGTCATAAGCCACGAGTAGGCTCCTGCGGGACGCTATTAATAGGCTCGGCTACTACGCCATCTAGGAAACTGATACGGTTGATACTAGGGGACCATTTGAACCGCATAGGTTCTAATAGCCGCCCTTGGCATGCAGTGACCCTGCTACATATGGCAAGGGGGTCCTTCGTACATACGTTGGCTCGTATGTTGTCCAAGTAGGATTAGTTGTCGACGTAGGACGCCCCTACGTCGCTAACCCTACGGTACCCCTACAGGGTTAGGCTCGGACATGCTTTCCCTAATTAGGGAGCGTCGGGGGTTATAAGCACCCTTAGCGCCACCTCTGCGATAAGCAGAAAGCAGCGCTGTCTTGTACCTACTAAAAGGTCGGATTACTCTGTCACACTACGAGATATTTTCATATCATATAGCACATACATCTATATTAGTTCTGCTTTCTCTCCCCTGCTTTGCAGTCTAGCAGAGAATACTACGATATGTCTAGAGCACTACGAACTCGCAACTAACGCGTAGCGAGCGCCATCCCGAGCGCCCGCGATAGCGAAGCTGGCCTAAGTAACTAGCCCGCAGAAGTACCTGCTGCGAGCGATACTACATTGAGCGACGGTTCTGCTAGAGGACAATTACGCGGCGGACTAGGCAATAGACCCCCCGCATAGGGACCGCAGCTAACCCCGACTATCGACCTAGCCCTCGTAGCCATAATTGTCGATTAGGTTGCAAACTGCCTTGCGAACTAGAGCCAGAGCCGCACTGCTCCTAGTAGCGACAACGGCGAGGACGACGAAGACGTCGCCATGAGTAGTACTAACGAACTAGCAGACGAAGAAATCTAGCGAGATTTCACGCTAGGGACCCGCAAAGACAACTTACTAGGAGGCGCAGACCCTCCGCGTGTGCCTGCGAACTTAGTGCCTAAATTCGGGGCCATAGTAGGCTAACTAGGAGGTAGTCGTAACGTACGCAACCCGAAGCCGTTTAAGGGAGACACCTTGAAGGAGGCTCGAACTTTCTTGTAGGCATGTGAGGCAGTTTTTATGCTTAACCTACGCGGATATTCCACAGAGGGCGAACGAGTCGCCTTTAGTGTGATGTAGCTCGAAGAGGATAAGGAACCTCGCAACAATTAGCATGAGCGGTATGACCTTATACGGGTCTACGACAGAACGTATACATAGGCAGACTTTCGCTAGTTCTGTGTCGACTAGGTCGAGGATCCAGGGAATTACGCCCTTACTATGTCTGTTAAGTACGAGAAGGCTAAGCAGGGGAAGGGACAAACAACCTCTAGCTTCGCAACCTACCTCGCCATACTCGAGGGACAGATGCTACCCTATACTAAGACGTAACGCATGCGGCACTTGCTCGTCAAACTCAATGACGATCTTCAGAACATAATCATGACTTTTCATGAACTTCCGACAACTCGGCAAGACCTTGTGTCCCTTACGACACATATGGAAATCACCTTGAAGCGAAATAGAAAATCGGGCGGTAAGGACAATAAGCGTCTAAGCCCTAAGGACCTACCGAAGGGCCGCTATTACAAGCGCCCTAGGGGTCACGTCTAACGCGGTAGTTCATTCTAGAGGAGCAAGCCCTCTAAGCCAAAAGACGGTAGCGAGAAGCCTCCGAGTAGCTGCTACATCTGTAGAGCGAGGGACTACTAGGCGGCTCGCTGTCCTAAACGAAGTGATAGGAAGAAGGTAAGCAAGGTGTCTGAAACCTCCCCGGAGGGGAGGCGAAAGAAGGACAAGCCTAAGACAACCGAATGGCTACCACGGGTATCTAAGCTGTCTGTTACTAATAGTGTAGACTCGTGGCCTACGCGGCGCCTATCTGGCGCGGTCCGAGTTAATGGCTCGCTCGAGCTAGTAGACTGTATGTTAGATGACCTTGCGGAGGTTAACGTGATACCCTAGAGGGTAATCGTACGGCTTAGTTTGAAGCTAATCCTAGGAGCCCTACTGCCTACTATGAAGTCTTTTCGGGGCGAAGGCGTAGCGGCTTAAGGCGCGTATAACGTGCGCCTCTAACTCGCGGACTCCTTAGGAGAAGGCGCGAGACTAACGAAGTCTTCTACGCTAAAGACGTTCCTGATAAGGAGCTCCTACTCGGCCGCCCTTAGCGCTACAAGCAGGGAGTCGTTGTTAATAGAGCTACTAACAACTAGTTCTATGGCTCTATAGGCGAAGTTCCTGCGGTGCAGATACATGACGCACATAGCTTCTACAAGGACATAAAGAAGGTCTAATGCGTGTATGCGGTCTGCATACAGAACGTCAAGGAAGACGTTACCCTTCCGCCTAAGTTAGAGGAATACGCCGATATTTTCGACGCAGAGGCTACGGCCTATGCCCGGGCCCTAGACGCGGAACATGCGATTAACCTTAAGGAGGGTTACAATCCTCCGCATTAACCTCTGTACCCTATGTTAGAATCGCAGCTCGAAACACTTCGAGACTACCTCTACAAGGCGCAAAGGAACGCGTGGATCCGACGAAGCGACAGCGAGGCTAGAGCGTTAGTTATGTTCGTCCTGAAGAAGGATAACACGCTCCGCCTATACGTTAACTATAGGGGCCTTAACATAGTGACCTAGAAGAACCGCTGCCCCCTACTACTTATTAGCGAGACGCTTGACCGCCTTAGTCGCGCCGCCATCTTCTCGTCTATCGACTTGAAGGACGCCTACTACTAGATACCGATCCGAAAGGGCGACGAGTAGAAGACTGCATTCCGAACGTAGTACAGACACTTCAAGTATATAGTGATGCCGTTTGGCTTGACTAACGTACTAGCGACGTTCTAAGCGTATATTAACCGGGCCCTAGCCGGCCTCGTTAACACCTACTACGTAGTGTATTTAGACGATATACTAGTCTATTCCGACTCGAAGGAGGAGCATATGCGGCATCTAAGTATAGTGCTCGAACGGCTCTGTAAGTTCGCTCTGTACGCGAACCTAAAGAAGTGCTCATTCCTGACAGATAGGATTAAGTTTCTCGGATACATCGTCTCCACGGAAGGAGTTATCATAGATAACTAAAGGGTGTCCGCAATCGCGGAGTAGCCGCAGCTAACTACCCTCCGAGAAGTGCAGGTGTTCCTAGGATTCACTAACTTCTACTACAGATTCATACGATCTTACTCGAAGATCGTGGCTCCCCTCACAGCCCTCGCAAAGGGCGCGGTTCGAGGAAAAAAGCTAGGGAAAGTGCCTTAGGAGGAGGCTTAGAGCAAGGCCTTCTCTAAACTTAAAGCAGCTTTTCAAACTACGCCTATACTTTGGCACTTTAACCTCGCTATGAAGATCCGGATAGAGACTAATGCTTCAAAATTCGCAATAGCTGCAATTATATCGCAGCTCTAGTTACACGAAGGTAGTACGCGATAGTACCTGATTACCTTCTAGTCGCGGAAGATGCAAGGCGCTAAGCTTAACTACGAGACTCATGACTAAGAGCTTTTGGCTATTGTTAACAGCTTCAAGGAGTACTAACACTACCTCGAAGGCGCAGCGTACCCTATTAAGGTACTTACTGACTATAACAACCTTCGCGGCTTCATGGGCGTGAAGTAGCTAAGTAGTTAGCAAGCAAGGTAGGCGACTTTCCTCACTAGCTTTGACTTCGTTATCTAGCATCGTTCTAGAAAGACGAATCCGGCCGACGGTCCTTCGCGACGACTAGACTACGACACTAGGGAAGAGGGTAACTAACAGCTTCTCCCTACACTACAAACGAAGCTTGTAGTTTAGGGCAGCAATCTGTCGTTAGCTCCTCTTGTAGGTCGACTACAGGTCTAATAGGGCCTCATGGCCTCCGCTAGTAACGAACCCTCCTATCTGGCAGTTATAGCGACTATGTCTAGCTCGATCCGTGCGGTAGTTAACTAGCTTACATGCGGTAAGCATGCGATGTCTAAAGAACCCTTTAAAGAAGTCTCGAGACTTATTTAGCGGTTGCAAGAGCAAGAACCGGAGTTAATTAATGAGGGTGTAGCCCTCTAGGACACCGCAGGCGGTCCGAAGTACTAGACCAAGTCAGGCGACTTATGGTACTTTGATAATAGGCTCTACGTACCCGCTAACTACGTACTCTGTTCGCAGCTCCTCCGTATTCATCATGACAATAAACTCGCGGGCCATTTTGGCGTAGAGAAGACGAACGCACTTCTCGGACGTAAATACTAGTAGCCTACGCTAGAACAGGATGTCTCTGACTATGTCAAATCCTGCTAGACGTGCTAGATTAGCAAATCTCGGCGCTATCGCCCCTATGGCGATGCTTAGGCGCTCCTACTACTAGAGAGACTATGGCAAGACTTAACTATAGATTTCATTACTAATTTGCCGCTAGCAAAGTAGAAAGGCAATGTAGTTAATACTGTCCTTGTAGTAGTCGACTAATACTCGAAGATGAATATCTTCATCCTATGTACGAAAAAGTGCACAAGTAGCGAGCTTGCGCGGCTACTTCGCGACAAAGTCATATAGCGCTTTAGTGTCCCCCGAAGTATCCTATCGGATCGAGGTTCTGTTTTTACTAGTAAATACTAGCAAGAATTTGTGTTTAAGGCGCGTGTTAAGTACCGCCTAAGTACAGCATTCTATCCACAGACTAATAGTCAGACTAAACGTATAAACTAGACTCTTAAGTAGTACCTTCGGTGCTACTACGCTAAGAACCAGGATGCCTAGGCTGACGTAATTCCTATGGCGGAATTTGCAGTTAATAACAGCGTGCATGCTACTATGCGCATGTCGCCATTTCAGATTCTCTATGGCTTTAATCCGGAAATACACCTAGAACCGCCTCAGGACGAGTCTTCTAAGGAGAGGGTGCTAGCCGCTGCGGAATTAGCGCGGCGTATGCGCGAGGTACATTCGGTACTAATAGAACACTAGAAAAAGGCCTCAGAATCCCAGATTAAACATAATAACACCTATGCTAAACCGATGTAGTATGCAGTTAGTACGAAGGTATTACTATCGACGAAGAATCTCAAGCTAAAACTTCCGAGCAAGAAGATGACGCTAAGGTTCGTCAGACCCTTCCGGATACGTGACGCGATAGGCTCGCAGGCGTACTAGCTATTGTTGCTATTGTCGTATCGTGTGCATAACGTCTTCTACGTATCTCTACTCGAACTATGGGTACAGCGCGAGGGCAAAGAGCCCGCGGACCCGATGCTAGTAGCAGAAGAGAACGAAGAGTAGGAAGTCAAGGGTATTAAGGACAGTATGCGGCGTAAGGGCGCAACGTACTATCTAGTGAAGTAGAAAGGATACCTACCTAAGTACACACAATAGGTTCTAGCCGAAGACTGCAAGAACGCTCTAGAAGCTATTCGTGAATTCGAAGAGCGGAGGAGGCGTAAGCAGGGCTTAAGAAGGTCGATTCGTAGGAAGATGAGGGTTCTAGAGCAGAATTCTTAACACGTGTATGTAGCGCATGACGCGCGAAGCGACAACGAGAAGCAAACGCCCTACTCATACATCATTGATGCCTAAAGGCACACCTAGAATAAACCTAAGAAGAACAAGAGACATGCTCGGATTAGCTTCGTAGCTAATGCTTAGCGACTACTAGTTAGGGGCTTCCTAACTGAACCCGAAGCAGGAGAGTCTTTCTTGTTACGGTCTACTAGGGACTGCCTACCCGCACGGGGTCTACTAAACACCCCGAAGCGACTATGAGTAACAGGGGTAGCAACGCCACGAAGAGAGGCCGGCATCTTCTTCTTTAGTAGGTTGCGAGGGAGCTCGTCTTTAGAGCCTATAGTAGCCAGAGAACTAGCGACACCCTTACTACGCCTAGTCGCGACGACTACCTCATCCTTAGCATCAGAAGGCGAAGAGACTCGAGCGCGCTTGCGGCTGTCGCGCTCGGCCCTCAAGATCATCTTGCGCTTCTTGACACGAGTGTCGACTACATCATCGGACTTAGTGTCTCCCTTAGGCGCAACTAGTGCGGTGACACTACAGCGCGAAGGGATCACGTTAGGACCGAAGGTATCCTAAGCGTCGTCATCCTCCTTATCCTCAAAGATCTGGCCTAGAGGCTTGTGCCTTAGCGTCTTGACAGACGTAGTGCGGGTCGCAAGCGGGGAAGGCTCGGCTTCCTTATCGCTAACCTCAATTTCGGCCCTGGCCCTCTTCTTCTTCTTAGACAGTAGCGTCGAGGCGGCGTAGGCGGCGGCGCTACAATGTGTTAGCTGTACGCACGCGACAGGATTCGAGTAAGTAACTTACGGCTTAGTCCTCGGGACCGGCTTAGAGGCAGGCTGCCTCTCGGTACGGCGCTAGGGCGTGGCCTTAGCGGCGGGAGCGGTGAATTGCTTGATGACCTTCTTGCGGATCATCCGCGTCTTAAAGTCATCGTTAATAGAGGCAAGGGCCCCGAGTTGCTGACGCTAACAGCTAGTCGGATATTTCTCGACGCTAACGTTAGCCTAGCGGAGAAAGTCAGCATTCATACTTAGAGGGCACCCGCACTATATGCGTACTATGGCGAAGGTCTCGACCCTAACGGTTAGCACCTTCAAGATCTTCTAGACTAAGTCTGCGATTAGACCTAGACAAACATTTTCGCCTGTTAGCAGAGAGTCGAAGCGAACGCTGCCGTGAGAACAGTTAGCAGTCGCAGTGAAGCACGAGAGGGCGCCGAGCAGGTAGGCGAGTGCCTCGCGGTACTTAGCCTGTAGCCTATTCATAGTTGGAGTGCCTTCGGCAATCCCCTCGTCGCGCGTACTCTAGAAGTCATCGATGTTATAGCAGAGCTAGTTATACTCGCCATATACCTCTTTAGGGAGGTCTTAGCATTTTTCATGCTTGCCATTACAGTTAACATAATTGCGGTAGACACTGCCCTCATCAAACCCGCTAACGCAGATCTCGGCTACGCTTTAGTTAGTACAAGTCACGCATACCTCGCGGGTAGGGGACGCCTTACTAACACGTGGAGGAGAGATGTGTGTAGCTTAGCTACTAAGGTTGTCAAGGCATCGTTAACATGAGCGACGATCGCGGGCAGAGCGAGTAGCATCGAACTTAGTCTGTAGCACATGAGCCATTATAGCTAAGACAGGTTGATTGATCTTGATTGATTGATTGAAGAAGAAGGAGCTCTAGTACAGACCCGCAGACATAGCGAGGCGCAAGCTAAGCGAAGTAGGAGTAGAGGTTAATGTTAGTGTCTTAGAACAGGAAAGTTTAGGGAGCGACGAGGTTTTTATACCCTCTAACAGCCCCCCTGTTGCCTACCGCAACCGTTAAGCTAGTAACTCGAACTACATGCGCAGAGTACCTGCCTTTAGTTAACTTACAAGGGGACCGAATGATGCAATAACGGATAACGCGGCTGTCACGCATGTGCGCCGACCGCACTCGTGCTAGCCTACTAGCATGGGAATATAGCGAGGCCCGCGCCAGGAGCGCGCTCCTGCTGTTTCGAGCGGCGCGCGCAGAGCGTCCGCGTACTTTCCTACTACCCCGAGGTTCTACGACACGTTCTTTACAGTCACGACTAAATAGGGACGGCTAAGCTACTTGGCGAGGCCGGCGCGCATGCTCGCCCTATAATTTCAAGGATTGACTAAAGTACGTACTCGTGGTTTCCTGATATCTCGATCTGCATGTAAAGCGAAGGTGTTACGAAGCCGCCTAACATGTGACAGATTAAAACCCGCCCGAGTTAGCAGCCTCTGCCCTGTACTTACTGCGAAGGTGTTAAGGTGTACGCATGACACATGTTGTGCAGGCTATCTACCTATTTACCCTTGCGCGGTATGAGCGTGCTATATCCCGTACCCTATATGTTCCGCATACGTCACTTAGTAAGGCTAGGGACATCCTCATAGGAGGAGGGGTAGTGATACGGTTGATACTAGGGGACCATTTGAACCGCATGGGTTCTAATGGCCGCCCTTGGCATGTAGTGACCCTGCTACATATGGCAAGGGGGTCCTTCGTACATACGTTGGCTTGTATGTTGTCTAAGTAGGATTAGTTGTCGACATAGGACGCCCCTACGTTGCTGACCCTACGGTACCCCTACAGGGTTAGGCTCGGACATGCTTTCCCTAATTAGGGAGCGTCGGGGGTTATAAGCACCCTTAGCGCTACCTCTGCGATAAGCAGAAAGCAGCGCTGTCTTGTACCTACTAAAAGGTCGGATTACTCTGTCACACTGCGAGATATTTTCATATCATATAGCACATACATCTATATCAGAAACCCTAGTACGATGCGTCAGCAAAACCTTCTATTATACTCTAGGTTATAGGACTAAGCGTAAGACCCGCCAAGAGGTCTAGTTTAAGAAGGAACCTAGTCTGCTAAAGAGCCTGCTCTTTAGCCTTGTCCTCCCTAATCTCACGCTCCTTAAGAGCGCGACTATCCTTGGCCTCATAGTTAACCGCGTCTAACTGTTTCTAAAGACGCATCTCCTTTGCATGCGCCTCTATCATCTTCTGCGAAGCCTTGGCTATGACCGCCTTTACACAATCGAGATTAGCAATTAGTCTTTTCCGCTAATCGCCTAACCTCTTCTATTTGACCTCTGTTACCTTCGCGTTACAACTTTGACAGTTGCTAAAGTAATAGTGCGAACATTTCCCTAAGGAAATATGCACTTAACAAACAAGTTTTAACTCTTAATACTAAGTATAAGACTTCATGCTTTCCTTGCCCTGACGATGGATTCGATTCGCGCGGCGTTTGCGTTTTTACGTTAAAGGGGCGTTAGTGTCTAGAATGACACAAGGTAGTATAGTAGAAAGAGAAGACATTACTACGCAAAGGGATAGCAAGAGAAACCCCGTACTAGTAAGGTAGCTTAGTGTCATGAGTGTTAGGAGTACTATGAGTTATAGGATCATAAGTGTCCTAAGTGCTATGAGTTATAGTATAGTCATAGGAGTGCTATAAGTTATAAGCATAGTCATAGGAGAAAGGATCTGTCACGTGAGGACAGATCCCTAGATCTGTAGGGTTAGTCTATAGATCTATAGGCCTATAGGGGAGAAGGGATCTGTTTTAGGATAACAGACCCTTAGATCTGTAGGGTTAGTCTACAGATCTACAGACACAGATCTGTTAGGTCTGTTAACAGATCTAATAGAGCTACTCTGTCTCTCTAGTATATAGGGATAGCTTCAGGACAGGCAGTTAGGAGCTTCGTGCTTAATTCTTAATTTAATCCTCTCTTGCTTAGAGGAGAGTTAGTTACAAGGTTAACTGCTATTATCGATATTCTTTACAGCTCTACGAGACTAACACCTAATCCCCTTCCTGCTATTAGCACCTACCCTTATGACACTAAGGGACGAGCTAGGCTAAGAGAGGGATAGTGTCATGAGTGCTATAAGTGACAAGCACTATGGCCTAAGTCACAACTGTTATAAGTGCTATAAGTCACAAGTACTATAAGTCATAATGTATGTATATAAGAAAGGATCTGTCACATGAGGACAGACACCTAGATCTATAAGGTTAGTCTACAGATCTATAGGCATATAAGGAAGAAAGGATCTGTCACGTGAGGATAGACACCTAGATCTATAGGGTTAGTCTACAGATCTATAGGTATGTAGGGAAGAAAGGATCTGTCATGTAAGGATAGACACCTAGGTCTATAGGGTTAGTCTACAGATCTGTAGGCATGTAAGGAAGAAAGGATCTGTCACATAAGGATAGGCACCTAGATCTATAGGGTTAGTCTATAGATCTATAGGTATGTAGGGAAGAAAGGATCTGTCATGTAAGGATAGATACCTAGATCTATAGGGTTAGTCTACAGATCTATAGACATAGGTCTAACAGGTCTGTTCATAGATCTGACAGAGCTGCCCTATGATACGGTTAATACTAGGGGGCCATTAGAACCGCATGGGTTCTAATGCCTACCCTTAGCATGTAGTGACCCTGCCACATATAGTAAGGGGGTCCTTCATACATACGTTAGCTCGTATGTCGTCCAAGTAGGATCAGTTATCGACGTAGGACGCCCCTACGTCGCTAACCCTACAGTACCCCTACGGGGTTAGGCTCAGACATGCTTTCCCTAATTAAGGAGCGTTAGGGGTTATAAGCATCCTTAGCGCTACCTCTGCAATAAGCAGAAAGCAGCGCTGTCTTATACCTACTAAAAGGTCGGATTACTCTGTCACACTACGAGATATTTTCATATTATATAGCATATACATCTATATTAGTTCTGCTTTCTCCCCCCTGCTTTGTAGTCTAGCAGAGAATACTACGATATGTCTAGAGCACTACGAACTCGCAACTAACGCGCAGCAAGCGCTATCCCGAGCGCCCGCGACGGCGAAGCTAGCCTAAGTAACTAGCCTGCAGAAGTACCCGCTACGAGCGACACTACATTAAGCGACGGTTCCGCTAGAGGCTAATTACGCGGCGGACTAGGCAATAGACCCCCCTTATAGGGACCGCAGCTAACCCCGACTATTAACCTAGCCCTCGTAGCCATAATTGTCGATTAGGTCGTAAACTGCCTTGCAAACTAGAGCTAGAGCCGCACCGCTCCTAGTAGCGACAACGGCGAGGACGACGAAGACGTCGCCATAAGTAGTACTAACGAACTAGCAGACGAAGAAATCTAGCAAGATTTCACACTAGGGACCCGCAAAGACAACTTACTAGGAGGCGTAGACTCTCCGCGTGTGCCCGCGAACCTAGTGCCTAAATTCGGGGCCATAGTAGGCTAACTAGGAGGTAGTCATAACGCACGTAACCCGAAGCCGTTTAAGGGAGACACCTTGAAGGAGGCTCGAACTTTCTTGCAGGCATGTAAGGCAGTTTTCGTGCTTAACCTACACGGATATTCTACAGAGGGCGAACGAGTCGCCTTTAGTGTGATGTAGCTCAAAGAGGATAAGGAACCTCGCAACAATTAGCATGAGCGGTATGACCTTATGCAGGTCTACGACAGAACGTATACATAGGCGGACTTTCGCTAGTTCTGTGTCGACTAGGTCGAGGATCCAGGGAACCGCGCCCTTACTATGTCTATTAAGTACGAGAGGGCTAAGCAGGGGAAGGGACAAACAAACTCTAGCTTCGCTACCTATCTCGCTACGCTCGAGAGACAGATGCTACTCTATACCGAGACGTAACGCATGCGGCACTTGCTCGTCAAACTTAATGACAATCTTCAGAACATAATCATGACTTTTCATAAACTTCTGACAACTTGGCAAGACCTCGTGTCCCTTGCGACACGTATAGAAATCACCTTGAAGCGAAATGGAAAATCAGGCAGTAAGGATAATAAGCGTCTAAGCCCCGAGGACCTACTAAAGGGCCGCTATTACAAGCGCCCTAGGGGCTACGTCTAACGCGGTAGTTCATTCTGGAGGAGCAAGCCCTCCGAGCTAAAAGACAGTAGCGAGAAGCCTCCGAGTAGCTGCTACATCTGTGGAGCGAGGGACTACTAGGCGGCTTACTATCCTAAACGAAGTAATAGGAAGAAGGTAAGCAAGGTGTCCGAAACCTCCCTAGAAGGGAGGCAAAAGAAGGACAAGCCTAAGACAACCGAATAGCTACCGCAGGTATCCAAGCTGTCTGTCACTAATAGTGTAGACTCGTGGCCTGCCTAGCGCCTATCTAGTGCGGTCCGAGTTAATAGCTCGCTTGAGCTAGTAGACTATATGTTAGATGACCTTGCGGAGGTTAACGTGATACCCTAGAGGGTAATCGTACGGCTCGGTTTAAAGCCGATCCTAGGAGCCCTGCTACCTACCATGAAGTCCTTTTAGGGCGAAGGCGTAGCGGCTTAAGGCGCGTACAACGTGCGCCTCTAACTCGCGGACTCCTCGGGAGAAGTGCGCGAGACTAACGAAGTCTTCTACGCCGAAGACGTTCCTAATAAGGAGCTCCTACTTGGCAGCCCTTAGCGCTACAAGCAGGGAGTCGTTGTTAATAGAGCTACTAACAACTAGTTCTATGGCTCTATAGGCGAAGTTCCTGTAGTGCAGATGCGTGACGCACGCAGCTTCTACAAGGACATGAAGAAGGTCTAATGCGTTTATGCGGTCCGCATATAGAATGTCAAGGAGGACGTTACCCTTCCGCCTGAGTTAGAGGAATACGCCGATATTTTCGACGTAGAGGCTGCGGCCTATGCCCGGGCCCTAGACGCGGAACATGCGATTAACCTTAAGGAGGGTTACAATCCTCTGTATCGACCTCTATACCCTATGTCAGAATCGCGGCTCGAAACACTTCGAGACTATCTCTACAAGGCGCAAAGGAACGTGTGGATCCGACGAAGCGACAGCGAGGCTAGAGCGCTAGTTATGTTCGTCCTGAAGAAGGATAACACGCTCTGCCTATACGTTAACTATAGGGGCCTTAACGCGGTAACCTAGAAGAACCGCTGCCCCCTACTACTTATTAGCGAGACGCTTGACCGCCTTAGTCGCGCCGCCATCTTCTTGTCTATTGACTTGAAGGACGCCTACTACTAGATACCGATCCGAAAGGGCAACGAGTAGAAGACTACATTCCGAACGTAGTATAGATACTTCGAGTATATAGTGATGCCGTTTAGTTTGACTAACGCACTAGCAACGTTCTAAGCGTATATTAACCGGGCCCTAGCCGGCCTCGTTAACACCTGCTACGTAGTATATTTAGACGATATACTAGTCTATTCTGACTCGAAGGAGGAGCATATTCGGCATCTAAGTATAGTGCTTAAACGGCTCTATAAGTTCGCTCTATACGCGAACCTAAAGAAGTGCTTATTCCTGACGGATAGGATTAAGTTTCTTAGATACATCGTCTCTACAGAAGGAATCATCATAGATGACTAAAGGGTGTCTGTAATCGCGGAGTAGCTGTAGCCGACTACCCTCCGAGAAGTGCAGGTGTTCCTAGGATTCACTAACTTCTATCGCAGATTCATACAATCCTACTCGAAGATCGTGGCTCCCCTCACGGCCCTCGCAAAGGGCGCGGTTCGAGGAAAAAAGCTAGGGAAAGTGCCTTAGGAGGAGGCTTAGAGTAAGGCCTTCTCTGAACTTAAAGCAGCTTTTCAAACTACGCCTATACTTCGGCACTTTGACCCTGCTACGAAGATCTAGATAGAGACCGATGCTTTAAAATTCGCAATAGCCGTAATCATATCGCAGCTCTAGTCGCACGAAGGTAGTACGCAATAGTACCTAATTACCTTCTAGTTACAGAAGATGCAGGGCGCTAAGCTTAACTATGAGACTTACAACTAAGAGCTTTTAGCTATTATTGACGGCTTCAAGGAGTACTAACACTACCTCGAAGGCGTAGCGTACCCTATTAAGGTGCTTACTAACTACAACAACCTTCGCGGCTTCATAGGCGTGAAGCAGCTAAGTAATTAGCAAGCAAGGTAGGCGACTTTCCTCGCTAGCTTTGACTTCGTTATCTAGCATCGTTCTAGAAAGACGAATCTAGCTAACAGTCCTTTGTGACGACCGGACTACAACACTAGGGAGGAGGGTAACTAATAGCTTCTCCCTACGCTACAAACGAAGCTTGTAGTTTAGGGCGGCGATCTGTCGTTAGCTCCTCTTGTAGGTCGACTACGGGTCTAATAGGGCCTCATAGCCTCCGCTAGTAACAAACCCTCCTATCCGGCAGTTGTGGCGACTATGTCTAGCTTAATCCGCGCGGTAGTTAACTAGCTTACATGTAGTAAGCATGCGATGTCTGAAGAACCCTTTAAAGAAGTCTCGAGACTTATTTAGCGGTTGCAAGAGCGAGAACTAGAGTTAATTAATGAGGGTGTAGCCCTCTAGGACACTGCAGGCGGTCTGAAGTACTAGACTAAGTCAGGCGACTTGTAGTACTTTGACAATAGGCTCTACGTACCTGCTAACTACGCACTCTGTTCGCAGCTCCTCTATATTCATTATGACAATAAACTTGCGGGCCATTTTAGCGTAGAGAAGACAAACGCACTTCTTAGACGCAAATACTAGTAGCCTACGCTAGAACAGGATGTCTCTGACTATGTCAAATCCTGCTAGACGTGCTAGATTAGCAAATCTCGGCGCTATCGCCCCTACGGCGATACTTAGGCGCTCCTACTACTAGAGAGACTATAGCAAGACTTGACTATAGATTTCATTACTAATTTGCCGCTAGCAAAGTAGAAAGGCGATATGGTTAATGCTGTCCTTATAGTAGTCGACTAATACTCGAAGATGAATGTCTTCATCCTATGTACGAAAAAGTGCATAAGCGGCGAGCTTGCGCAGCTACTTCGCAACGAAGTTATATAGCGCTTTAGTGTCCCCCGAAGTATCCTATTAGATCGAGGTTCTGTCTTTACTAGTAAATACTAGCAAGAATTTGTGTTTAAGGCGCGTGTTAAGTACCGCCTAAGTATAGCATTCTATCTACAGACTAATGGTTAGACTAAACGTATGAACTAGACTCTTAAGTAGTACCTTTAGTGCTACTACGCTAAGAACTAGGATGCCTAGGCTAACGCAATTCCTATGGCGGAATTTGCAGTTAATAACAGTGTGTATGCTACTATGCGCATGTCGCCATTTCAGATTCTTTATGGCTTTAATCTAGAAATACACCTAGAACCGCCTTAGGATGAGTCTTCTAAGGAGAGGGTGCCGGCCGCCGCGGAATTAGCGTGGCGTATGCGCGAGGTACATTCAGTGCTAATAGAATACTAGAAAAAGGCCTCAGAATCCTAGAATAAACATAATAACGCCTATGCTAAACCGATGTAGTACGTAGTTAGTACAAAGGTGTTACTATTAACGAAGAATCTCAAGCTAAAACTCCTAAGCAAGAAGATGACGCCAAGGTTCGTCGGACCCTTCCGGATACGCGACGTAATAGGCTCGCAGGCGTACTAGCTATCGTTACTATTGTCGTATTATGTGTATGATGTCTTCTACGTATCTCTACTCGAACCATGGGTATAGCGCGAGGGCGAGGAGCCCGCGTGTCATAAGTGTCAGGAGTACTGTCCGGAGTACTATAGGATACAGGATTATGTAGGTCCTAAGTGCTATGAGTCATAGTACTGTCATAGGAGTACTATAAGTCATAGGCATAGTCATAGAAGAAAGGATCTGTCACGTGAGGACAGATCCCTAGATCTGTAGGGTTAGTCTACAGATCTATAGGCTTGCAAGGAAGAAGGGATCTATCACGGGATAACAGACCCTTAGATCTGTAGGGTTAGTCTATAGATCTACAGACACGGATCTGTCAGGTCTGTCGACAGATCTAACAGAGCTGCTCTGTTACTCTCTAGTATATAGGGATAGCTTTAGGACAGGTAGTTAGGAGCTTCGTGCTTAATCTTAATCTTAATTCAATCCTCTCTTGCTTAGAGGAGAGTCAGTTACAAGGTTAACTGCTATTATCGATATTCTTCATAGCTCCCGAGTCTAACACCTAGTTACCTTCCTGCTATTAGCACCTACCCTTATGACATTTTGAGCACTACTTCTAGGGAAGCATCAGGAGACTCGTCGAGCGCTTGACATACACCTATGTTAAGTAGTTCTTTAACTGTTAGTTCAAGTTCTAGCGATAGTCAACTAATACTACAGGAACAAGTTGCCGCTATACCTTAAATCACGTAGTAGCTCGAATCCATTCACCTTAGCGAGATAGCTCTAGCATCCGTCGTAGGTTCAACTACCGGGAATAGACACGGCAATAACGGCTTCAAGATAGGAAGCCCTATAGAGTTCATAGGACAACGATCTTAAGTCGAGATGTTTATCCTACAATGCTAGTTAGCATTTAACGTGGATACGGAATAGTTTACGACACATTATAAGCGAATGATGTACATTGTCTCTTACCTGAAGGGACCGGCGTTCGAGTTTATCTAGCCTCATCTGACAGATTATCTGGATCACGTCAGTAGCGCCGAAGCTAGGAAGACGACGACTAGGGAGATTCTTAACTTAGACAAGTCTTTGTTTAAGGCATTACGCGAAGCGTTCGGGCTCGGTAATAAGTAACAAGAGGCCGAGAGAGCTCTCCTAGGAATCTAGTAGAAGGGTTCCGCCACAAAGTACCGCGCGGACTTTTAGACCCTCTCTGCTCGAGTCGACTAGAATGATAACGCTTTAGCCGCTTAGTTCTACTAGGGACTAAAGGAGACGGTTAAAGACGAAATTGCCCGAGGAGATCGGCTAACGACATTCAAGGAAATGAGCGATCTCGCGATTAGAATCGATAATCGCATCTAGGAACGACAGCAAGAACGACAACATGGAAATTGCAAGCTAGCGCAGGCTAACCATAAGGTCTAACGATCGGCACTAAAGTGGCGAAGCGATTACTATGGTCTCTAACCTATGGAGTTAGATGCGACTAAGGGGCGTCTGAGGAATAGACCCCGAGGAAAGCCGCGGAAGGGCTCTCCTCCCTAGAATGGTCTGAAGAAGCCGTTCGACAAGAGTAATCTCGAGTGCTACAACTGCGGAAAGAAAGGACACTTTTCCCGCGAATGTTTTGCTAAGAAGCAACGACAAGAGCTGCCTAGGATAGAGCAGGCTCGCGCGACAACGACGGCACCTAAGCAAAAGGTCGCCGCTACTCGAGAACTAGACTATGCCGCACTTACTTGGACTACGTGCTACGACGACGATTATCGAATTCACAGGAGTGATAAAGATGGTTCCTGATAGTACCCTAGCCGAAACAAGGCATAGTCAATCTGTGCGCTAAGGGGTACACCTTCTAGTACGACAGTCCTAAGAGAACAGGAACTAGAAGAAGAAGAAGAAGGTTCAGACGACAACTACGAGCTTGTCGAAGCCGTCATTCCTGATTCTAAGGAAGACGAGAGCATAGAGCGATAGGCTATGCCGCCGCATGACATTAGACTTAACATTATCCGAATCATACAGAACTAGTAGGCTTAGGCTTGCCCATGGATTAATGGAGTACAACACGTCGACTAGCTTCAGTATGACGAACTAGCCGACTGTATGCGACGACACCTGAGGAGACTACTAGTCGTAGCTTAACCTCACGCGCATCAGAAAGTTGTCTAAGAAATTGTACCGTTTAGGGTAGAGTTCACGCCCTAGGGAGGCTACCTAACCCACAAAGGTATTCAGATTCCACGAGCGCTACGACTCCGAGTCTATCATTTAAAGATAGAGTACGCAAGGAACGCGCAGGAACAGCGAGGCTAAGAACGGGAACGATCTCTTAGGCCAGAAAACAGTAACGCTTACAGAAGAAGCCGAGACCGCACGATCCCTGAACTAGTCCATAAAGACAGTTATTCGGGAAATGACGAGGTCCGCTGAAATTAGACCTACAGACAGACTAGACAGGGCTGTAACGATGTGCCGCGATCGGCGCTAGATACGCGAACAACCTTAGAGTATAGTTGCATATCGACAAGACGCTAGCTAGGGCCTTAATAGATTCAGGATGTACTAGAATCTTCATGACGCCCAAGTTCGCCAGGACAGCTAGGATAAAGCTACAGGCAAAAACAAATGCTTTCTCGCTACAAGCGATCGATAGAAAGCCGGTTACGTACAACTAAGGAGTAGTTGACAAGGAGACCGAGATGATGCCTCTGCGGATAGGACGCTACCAAGAGATGCTCGAGTTCGACATCACGGAGTCGCTAGGCTCGGATGTAGTACTAGGGTTGCCATAGCTAAGGAACGCTAACCCCTATATCGACTAGAAGAATGAGAGGATCTAGTTCCTAGAACTCTCAAGATCGATACCTCTACCTGTAGTACACGACGCACTAGGCAAGATCGAAATATGTGCTATGACTTCAAGCGAGATGGTAGCCGCTATCGAGGATCTAGAACAGGAAGTGCACGTCCTATAGGTCAAAGCAACGCAATCGGAAGTCAGGGTCGAATTTATAGTTCCTGATAAGTATAAAGAGTTCGCTACTCTTTTCAAGGAAGAACCCGACTAAGAAGCTCTGCCAGAACACTAGGAGTAGGACCACGGGATACCCTTACTCCCTAGCAAGACACCGACGAAGCAACTAGTTCGCCCGTTATTAGCGGCGAAACTAGAGATTCTCCGGAAATACCTAGAAGACAACCTCCAGAAAGGCTTCATTCGCGAGTCGCAGTCCCTAGCTAGATATCCGATCCTGTTTATGCCTAAGGGGGAAGATGACTAGCGACTCTGCGTAGATTATCGTAGATTAAACGACATCACGATAAAGAATAGTTATCCGCTTCCTTTGCTCTCGGAATTACAGGACCGCCTGCAAGGAGCAATGTAGTTCTCTAAGTTCGACATACCTAGAGCGTATAATCGAATTCGAATTAAGGAAGGCGAAGAATAGAAGACCGCGTTCCGAACTAGGTTTAGGCACTATGAGTACATATTCATGCCATTTAGGTTAACAAACGCCCTAGCTATATAGCAGGCATTTATTAACAATGTGCTACGAGAGTACCTCGACGTCTTTGTAGTTGTATACCTAGACGACATCCTCGTCTATTCCTAGACGATCGAAGAACATAGGACTTATGTATATAAGGTACTTCAGAAACTCTAGGACTACTAACTAAAAGTCAAGCCGTAGAAGAGCGAGTTTCATAAGCAGGAAGTACAATTCCTTAGCTACGTAGTAGCATGGAATAGAATCAAGATAGACACCAAGAAAGTCTAGGTCGTAAAAGAGTAGCCTACGCTAACTAATGTTAAGGAAGTATAGTCCTTCCTTAGATTCGCCAACTTCTATAGGAGATTTGTGGCAAACTATTCGAAGATCACGGCACTACTTACGACTCTCATGACGAAGGATACACTATTCGTATAGGACGACGCCTAACGGAATGCCTTCAAGGAACTCAAGCGACGATTTACAGATTAGCTAATCTTACTTGTGTTCGACCTAGATAAGCCTATCACAGTCGAAACAGATGCCTCCGACGTAGCACTCAGGGCATGCTTGAGTTAACTAGGACCGAGTAGACGACTATAGCTAGTCGCCTACTACTCGAGGAAATTGTCTAGACTAGAACTCCATTATGACGTCTACAACAAAGAACTTCTAGCTATAATAGACGCCTACAAGGCCTAGCGAGTCTACTTAGAAGGTTCTAAGCACTAGGTTACAGTCTACACAGACCATGAGAACTTGCGATACTTTACAACGACGAAAGAGTTAAACTGACGACAGGTTCGGTAGAGCGAGGAGCTCTCTAGTTTTAACTGCAAGATCGTCTATCGCAAGGGGACCGATAACGCACGCGCCGATGCACTTAGCCGCTAGACAGACTACATGAAGGGCGTGAAGCGGGAGAAACATGCTATTCTCCAGGAAAATAGCGATGGCACGCTAGGAGTTAACTAACTCGCGGCCACGACTGTTAAATAGACTAGTAGGTTTCAGGACGACCTGAAGAACGCCCTAATCCATGACCTAACTACACTCGCTGTCCGCGACGACATTAATAGACAGGAGGATTAGGAAGACGAAGACGGAATCCTTCTGTTTCAAGGATTAGTATACATGCTAACATCTTTACGATCGGAACTACTACGCCTCTAACACGACGTACCTTAGGCAGGACACCCGGGAGTGTCTAAAATGAAGCAAATTCTCCGACAAGAATATTACTTCCCTAGGATGAGCAAGGTAATCGAGGACTACATCTGTCGATATGTAACTTGCTAACGAAGTAAGCACGACCGTCATAGACCGTATAGGCTACTACGACTACTAAAGGTACCTTAACGGCCATAGGAATCGCTCGCTATGGATTTTATCGTTAAACTACCTTAGTCGAGAGAACCCGCTACTAATGAGTTCTTCGACAGGATCATGGTAGTAGTCGACCGATTCACTAAGTTCGGGAAATTTATCCCTTACTACAAAGACTTCAAGACTAAAGATATCGCGCATGTCTTCATTAAATGGGTAGTAGCGTTACATAGCATGCTACAGGACCTAGTAACGGATCGAGGATCCGTGTTTACCTCTAACTTCTAGAGAGCCCTAATAAGACAATTCTAGGTCAAACATCGATTAAGTACTTCCTTCTACCCTTAGACAGATAGACAGACAGAACGCCTAAATTAGACGTTAGAACAGTACCTTCGATCCTATGTTAATAGGGACCAGAACAACTAGGTAGAGTTGTTGCTAATAGTATAGCTCACGTATAATAGTACGCTAGCAGAGTCGACAGGACTCTCGCTATTTCAGATGGCATATAGATTAGCTATAGAAGACATTCTAGACGTCTTAGCTAGTAATCCGAACCTAGCAGCACTCGGACGAGTAGAACATCTACGCCGACTGCAAACAGAAGCACGACTTAACCTGCAGTTCTATTAGCAGAACATGGCATAGTACGCGAATCGTAAGAGAATTGAGGGACTAATTCTAAAGGAGGGGGACAAGGTGTATCTCCTCTGCTGTCACATCAGATTAGACAAACCGAGTAAAAAACTAGACGCTGTAAAACTAGGACTATTTAGGATCAAGGCTAAGACGGGACCAGTCAATTTTGAATTACAGCTACCTGAGCAGATGAGAATACACCCTATGTTCTATGTCTCTCTGCTAGAACAAGCAGCGCTAGACGCCGCACTGTAATCAGAACCCTTACTACTCGACCCTGAAGTAGAAGAACCGGAGTACTCTGTCGAAAGGATTATCGACACTCGCTAGCAGGACAGACAGCGAGAGTACTTAGTAAAATGGGAAGGATATAGGAGTACCGAGAACACCTAGGAACCCCTAGAACACCTGCGAAACTGTCAGCAAAAGATACGAAGTTTCGAGAAAGGAACGAACCTAGGAAGAAGATCCTAAGCCACGACTAGACTCCTGCGGGACGCTGTCGACCGGCTCGGCTATCACGCTATCCAGGAAACCCTAATATGAGGAGTTAGCGAAACCCTCTATTACGCTCTATGTCGTAGGACTAAGAGCGAGACCCGCGGAAGGATCTAGGTCAAGAAGAAACCTAGCCTGCGCAAGAGCTTGTTCCTTGGCCTCCTCCTCCCTGATCTCGCGCTCCTTGAGAGCGCGACTATCTTCGACCTCCTAGTCGACTGCGTCTAACTGTTTTTGAAGACGCATCTCCTTTACATGCGCCTCTAGCATCTTCTACAAAGCCTCGGCTAGGACTACCTTCGCATAATTAAGATCAGTAATTAGTCTTTTCCGCTAATCGCCTAACTTCTTCTATTCGACCTCTGTCACCTTCGCGTCGTAACTCCGACAGTTGCTAAAGTGACATTACGAACATTTCCCTAAGGAAATATGTACCCGACAAACGAGCTTTAGCTCTTGACACTAAGTGCAGGACTTCATGCTGTCCTGGCCCTAACGATAGACTTAATTCGCGCGGCGTTTGCGTTTCTGCGTTAAAGGGGCGTTAGTGTCTAGAATGACACAAGGCAGTAATGTGGAAAGAGAAGACATCACAGTTTAAAAGAAGAAACAAGAGAAACCCCGTACTAATAAGGTAGCTTAGGGACGAGCTAGGCTAAGAGGGGGATAGTGTCATAAGTGTTAGGAGTACTGTCCGGAGTACTATAGGATACAGGATCATGTAGGTCCTAAGTGCTATGAGTCATAGTACTATTATAGGAGTACTATGAGTTATAGGCATAGTCATAGAAGAAAGGATCTGTCACGTGAGGACAGATCCCTAGATCTATAGGGTTAGTCTACAGATCTATAGGCTTATAAGGAAGAAGGGATCTGTCATAGGATGATAGACCCTTAGATCTGTAGGGTTAGTCTACAGATCTACAGACACGGATCTATCAGGTCTGTCGACAGATCTAACAGAGCTGCTCTGTCGCTCTCTAGTATATAGGGATGGCTTTAGGACAGGTAGTTAGGAGCTTCGTGCTTAATCTTAATCTTAATTCAATCCTCTCTTACTTAGAGGAGAGTTAGTTACAAGGTTAACTGCTATTGTCAATATTCTTCACAGCTCCTAAGTCTAACACCTAGTCACCTTCCTGCTATCGGCACCTACCCTTATGACACCGCGGACCCGATGCTAGTAGCAGAAGAGAACGAAGAGTAGGAAGTCGAGGGTATTAAGGATAGTATGCGGCGTAAGGGCGCAACGCACTATCTAGTAAAGTAGAAAGGATACCTACCTAAATACACATAATAGGTTCTAGCCGAAGACTACAAGAACGCTCCGGAAGCTATTCGTGAATTCGAAGAGCGGAGGAGGCGTGAGTAGGGCTTAAGAAGGTCGATTCGTAGGAAGATAAGAGTTCTGGAGCAGAATTCTTAACACGTGTATGTAGCGCATAATGCGCGAAGTGACAATAAGAAGCAAACGCCCTACTCATACATCATTGATGCCTAAAGGCACACCTAGAATAAACCCAAGAAGAACAAGAGACATGCTCGGATTAGCTTCGTAGCTAATGCTTAGCGACTACTAGTTAGGGGCTTCCTAACCGAACCCGAAGCAGGAGAGTCTTTCTTGTTACGGTCCGCTAGGGACTGCCTACCCGCACGGGGTCTACTAAACACCCCGAAGCGACCATGAGTAACGGGGGTAGCAACGCCACGAAGAGAGGCCGGCATCTTCTTCTTTAGTAGGTTGCGAGGGAGCTCGTCTTCGGAGCCTATAGTAGCCAGAGAACTAGCGACACCCTTACCGCGCCTAGTCGCGACAACTACCTCATCCTTAGCATTAGAAGGCGAAGAGACTCGAGCGCGCTTGCGGCTGTCGCGCTCGGCCCTCGAGATCATCTTGCGCTTCTTGACACGAGTGTCGACTACATCATCAGACTTAGTGTCTCCCTTAGGCGTAACTAGTGCGGTGACACTACAGCGTAAAGGGATTACGTTAGGACCGAAGGTATCCTAGACGTCGTCATCCTCCTCATCCTCAAAGATCTGGCCTAGAGGCTTGTGCCTTAGCGTCTTAACAGACGTAGTATAGGTCGCAAGCAGGCAAGGTTCGGCTTCCTCGTCACTAACCTTAATTTCAGCCCTGGCCCTCTTCTTCTTCTTAGATAGTAGCGTCAAGGCAGCGTAGGCGGCGGCGCTACAATGTGTTAGCTGTACGCACGCGACAGGATTTAAGTGAGTAACTTACGGCTTAGTCCTTAAGACCGGCTTAGAGGCAGGCTGTCTCTTAGTACGGCGCTAGGGCGTAGCCTTAGCGGCAGGGGCGGTAAATTGCTTGATAACCTTCTTGCGGATCATCCGCGTCTTAAAGTCATCGTCAATAGAGGCAAGGGCCCCGAGTTGCTGACGCTAACGGCTAGTCGGATATTTCTCGACGCTAACGTTAGCCTAGCGGAGAAAGTTAGCATTCATACTTAGAGGGTACCCATACTATATGCGTACTATGGCGAAGGTCTCGACCCTAACGGTTAGCACCTTCAAGATCTTCTAGACTAAGTCTGCGATTAGACCTAGACAAACGTTTTCGCCTGTTAGTAGAGAGTTGAAGCGAACACTGCCGTAAGAACGGTTAGCAGTCGCGGTAAAGTACAAGAGAGCGCTAAGCAGGTAGGCGAGTACCTTGCGGTACTTAGCCTATAGCCTGTTTATAGTCAGAGTGCCTTCAGTAATCCCCTCGTCGCGCGTACTCTAGAAGTCATCGATGTTACAGCAGAGCTAGTTGTACTCGCTGTATACCTCTTTAGGGAGGTCTTGGCATTTTTGATGCTTGCTATTACAGTTGACATAATTACAGTAGATACTGCCCTTATCAAATCTGCTGACGTAGATCTCGGCTACGCTTTAGTTAGTATAAGTCACGCATACCTCGCGGGTAGGGGACGCCTTACTAACACGCGGAGGAGAGATGTGTGCAGCTTGGCTACTAAGGTTGTCAAGGCATCGTCGACACAAGCGACGATTGCGGGCAGAGCGAGTAGCGTCGAACTTAGTCTGTAGCATATAAGCCATTATAGCTAAGACGGGTTAATTGATCTTAATTGATTGATTAAAGAAGAAGAAGCTCTAGTGCAGACCCGCAGACATGGCGAGGCGCAAGCTAAGCAGAGTAGGAGCAGAGGTTAATGTTAGTGTCTTAGAACAGGAAAGTTTAGGAAGCGACGAGGTTTTTATACCCTCTAACAGCCCCCCTGTTACCTACCGCAACTATTAAGCTAGTAACTCGAACTACATGCGCAGAGTACCTGCCTTTAGTTGACTTACAAGGGGACCGAATGATGTAATAACGGGTAACGCGGCTATCACGCATGTGCGCCGACTGCACTTGTGCTAGCCTACTAGCATGGAAATGTAGCGAGGCCCGCGCTAGGAGCGCGCTCCTGCCGTTTCGAGCGGCGCGTGTAAAGCGTCCGCATACTTTCCTACTACCCTAAGGTTCTGCGACATGTTCTTTATAGTCACGACTAAATAGGGACAGCTAAGCTACTTGGTAAGGCTAGCGCGTATGCTTGCCCTATAATTTCAAGGATTAACCGAAGTACGTACTCGTAGTTTCCTGATATCTTGATCTGCATGTAAAGCGAAGGTGTTACGAAGCCGCCTAACATGTAACAGATTAAAACCCGCCTGAGTTAGTAGCCTCTGCCCCGCACTTGCTACGAAGGTGTTAAGGTATACGCATAACATATTTTACGTAGGCTATCTACCTATTTACCCTTGCGCAGTGTAAGCGTGCTATATCCTGTACCCTATATGTTCCGTGTGCGTTACTTAGTAAGGCTAGGGACATCCTCATAGGAGGAGGGGCAGTGATACAGTTGATACTAGGGGGCCATTAGAACTGCATGGGTTCTAATGCCTGCCCTTAGCATGTAGTGACCCTGCTACATATGGCAAGGGGGTCCTTTATACATACGTTAGCTTGTATGTCATCTAAGTAGGATTAGTTGTCGACATAGGACGCCCCTACGTCGCTAACCCTACGGTACCCCTACGGGGTTAGGCTCAGACATGCTTTCCCTAATTAAGGAGCGTCAGGGGTTATAAGCACCCTTAGCGCTACCTCTGCAATAAGCAGAAAGCAGCGCTATCTTGTACCTACTAAAAGGTCGGATTACTCTGTCACACTACGAGATATTTTCATATCATATAGCATATACATCTATATTACCCTGTCTCTCTAGTATATAGGGATAGCTTCAGGATAGGCAGTTAGGAGCTTCGTGCTTAATTTAATTCCCTTTCCCTAGGGGATAGTTAGTTACAAGGTTTAATTGCTATTGTTAATATTCTTTACTACTCTGCAAGTCTAACACCTGATCCCCTTCCTGCTATTAGCACCTACCCTTATAACAATTGCTACTTACCTACATGATAGGGAAGGTGTGCTAACCTTTTACTACTACCCTACATAGCTAAAAGGCTTAGTAA
The DNA here is from genome assembly GCA_021401465.1 of Teratosphaeria epicoccoides. NCBI lineage: Eukaryota > Fungi > Ascomycota > Dothideomycetes > Mycosphaerellales > Teratosphaeriaceae > Teratosphaeria > Teratosphaeria epicoccoides. The sequence continues at coordinate 33,840 of JADDMT010000096.1, read as the reverse complement.
TTAGTCCTGTAACAGGGCTGATTACAGTTAGCTACATATGCATACATACTATAATCTAAGAAACATCTGCAAAGTCATGTGACGCCAAGCCTGTAGCTAGTGCCTATATGTCTAGCATATCAAATATCCGCGAGGTCACATGACGCCAAGCCTGTAGCTAGCGCCTGTACGTCTGGCATATTATTATCCCCTCTCCCTAAGGGGACTGCCCTTAGTTCTACTAAACCTAACAGCGTACTATTACATGACTTAGAGGTAGGGGGGTCTACATAGACACATGACTTAGAGGGAGGCAGCTAACTCTCTATAGACACATGACTTAGCGGCAGTTTTACCCCGCATAGTTAGGCATATGTTACCCTAAGCTAGTTAGCATCTGCAGATACCCTGTACTCTTAGCTAGAGATGTAAGCGAAAAATTGCTTAAACCTAGGTCTGACTATACAGGACTAATTACTCTTAATAGGGAAGGTATGCCGACCTTTTACTACTACCCTACATGGCTAAAAGGCTTAGTAATTAGTCCTGTAACAGGGCTAATTATAGTTAGCTATATATGCATACATACTATAACCTAAGAAACATCTGCAAAGTTACATGACACTAAGCCTGTAGCTAGTACCTATACGTCTGGCATCTTAAATATCCGCAAGGTCACGTGACGCCAAGCCTGTAGCTAGTGCCTATACGTCTGGCATATCAAATATCTACAAGGTTACGTGACGCCAAGCCTGCAGCTAGCGCCCTACGTCTAGCATATTAGAAGCACAAATAGTAGTAGTTCCTATAACGCTACTCCTTTTATTAGCTCTACCTAGATTTAGACGCAAAAAGCAGGGAAGGTCTTAGGTTCTCTTAGGTTCCTCCTGCTTCCCTAGGGACTACAGATAGATAAGGAGGAGGAGAGAGTAGGGAGTATTATAAAGGGTAATACCCTAAGTCCCTAACATAGGCTACTAGCCTATACGTAACCCCTAACAAGTATAGCTACAAATGGCTAGACACCTTATAGATAGCCTCTTTCTCCTTCATCGTACTTGTTAAATACTATATAAGTCTTAGTATACATGTTACTTACCTGTAATACCTAGTAGAAGCGCATTAGTCTTAATAGTCTTCCTCTAGTGTTGTCTAAACCTGATGTTTTCTAAACCTAATAGCTAGATCCTAAAGTAGTAATCTAATGTTTTCTAAACCTAACATTCTCTAAACCTAATGTTTTATAAACCTGTTGTTTTCTAAAGCTAATAGCTAGACCCTAAAGTAGTAACCTAGTGTTTTCTAAACCTAATGTTCTCTAAATCTAATAGTTTACAAACCTGTTATTTTCTAAAGCTAGTAGCTAGATCCTAAAGTAGTAACCTAGCATTTTCTAAACCTAGTATTCTCTAAACCTAGCATTCTCTAAACCTAATGTTTTCTAAATCTGTTGTTTTCTAAAGCTAATAGCTAGATCCTAAAGTAGTAACCTAATGTTCTCTAAACCTAACGTTACCTAATGTTCTCTAAAGCTAATGTTTTCTAAACCTAATGTTTTCTAAACTTAAGGCCTACTACTACTTATGTAAATCCCCTACTTTAATTAAGTAATTTCTACATACTCTCTAAGTTATACTTATATTGTCTATATATATATTAATGCTATGTCTGCCTCTAGTAGCCCTCTAAGGGCAACTATGTTAAGCTATTACCTGTAGCAGGTAAGCACTAATTAATAGGCTCTTTACTTAAGAGTTACCTATAAATTCATTAAAGGCTTATTAACATTTATGTTAATCTTTATACTTTAATCTATATAGCCTATTCTATATGCTCTCTAAGTTATACCTATATTGTCTATATATGTTAACACTACCTCTGCCTCTAGTAGCCCTCTAGGGGCAACTACGTTAAGCTATTGCCTGTAGCAGGCAGGAAGGCTATATGTAAGCAGCTAAAGTTAAGGATCTTGCATGTAACTTATGTGTAGGACATTACATGATTTGTGTTCAGAATAGGCTAATTATGTTACTACTTTGCGGAAGTTCGTTTTTAGGGATAAACTTGTATGTAAGAGGGCTTTGCTAAAGATTAGCTAAGCAAGGTTAGTGATTATACAAATCTAACATGGCGCTCTTGCGTGATAAGAAACGCAGCCTGCAAGTCGTCACCGTTACTAAAGAAAAGCTGACTGCTTGCCGTATTGCATTAGCCTAGTCTAGTGCCTTTCGAAACGAGTGCATATCTAATAAGCCATTCGGCTTCTCTCTTCTGAAAGCGCTTCACAAGCCCGGCTGAAGTCTCCTGCATGGAAGCTGATTGTGGCTCTACCTCTTCTCTGCGCGACTCCCGCAGTAACGTCGGCTTCACTGAACAAGGTTCACTCGCTCCGAGTGCGTGTGATCGGAAGTCGCCTAGCCAGTCGTCTGGCAATTTGCCAAACCGATTGCCATCGACAGGCCGGGCGCATACATGAACCACGATATCATGGGGATAGCCAAATGATCTCTGCACCTATTGACGATTGACCAGTGAGACACTGCTCTACACAACAAAAAATGACAGACACGCCTTTCAATCGCTTAAGAGCAGCACATCGATTTATCAACGTTGGCATGAATGAAGAAGCAATCCTACTGCCAGACTCTGGAAAATCAGCCATTGGCACAGAAAACCTGAATGGCTGTAGTAGCATTGTCGTTCTTGGAACCGCTATTATACTTTCTCATATCAGTCCCTCGAACCCTCCTAGAGCAGGTAGACACGAACATCACGACCAAGCACTTGCGAAAATCGATCACCTCCTCGAGAAGCATCGAGATTTCTTCCCGACTGAGACGACTGCATGGGGAATCTACGGCAAGTTCGAGGGCAGAGCAATGGAAGCAGTTGTCCAGCAGATCGAACGCTACTTTGCCCTAAAGGGCTTTCCAATCAGACCAGAATTCTACGAGGTGGATGATCCAAACGAGAGGAGGACCCCTGGTGCCGGTCAGCTAGTCGTTAATGTCGACCAGACTGGAACGACAGTCTACTTGGAGAATCGACGGCTCGAGCTTAAGTCCCGGCCTAGCAGGAAAATGGCGCAGTCTGCATCCACTTCAAGATCCATCATGTCTACCAGATCCGAATCAGATGTAGGCTCGGGCCCGTCAAAGCAACCAAGTCGAGCAGCAATGAAGAGCGAAGCGCAGTAAGCACAGAGCGCATACACAAAACTGATAGGACAGGGGCTGTCGCATCAAGAGGTGTGTCAGGCTTTGGCGGCTAAATTGAGAGCCGCGAATCCAAATATGTCGCAGGAAGAAGCAGAAGCCGGTGTCGTGGGACAACTTCGTTACAGGGTAGAATAACATATCAACGTCCCTCTTCAAGTTCTTACGCGAGATGTGTACAGGATCATATGTCATTTGCATCGCCGGTGATCAAAGATACCCGAACAACAGGTTCGAACGCTTGGAGTACTCAGGGCACTCGCATACGGACAATGAAGATTCGACTATCTCTTTCTCAGACTTCAGCTATAATGCTGACAATCGTCGATCTTAGCGCCATAAAGTATTGAGTAGCACAAACGCACCAATGGGACACCTTGGTCGTCGATGCAATCTACCAATATCTTCGCAAGCTGCCACGTCGATTTTGGCAACGCATGACTAGCAAGCTCTTGGAATCCAGTCTGATTGTGTTTCCCCACAGCCTATCGGAGCTTTTGCCTTTCTTTGGCATCTGGTACAAAATATGCTCGAATCCCGCCGCGGAAAGGCCAGCAACACACCTGAATATCGCCGGGAACCCACAAAATTCACACCATGTAATTGCTTCGTGCCGTACGAAGGCTCCGCTAACAGTGTCCACAGGTGCACTCGAGTTACTACAATCATCGTTACAGTAGAGTCCGAAGGTCGTCCTCGACGGCAAACGGTGGTCAGGACAGTGGACCGCGAGCGAGCTGCCTGTCCAACATCGAGGGCCAACCCCAACAATCGGTCGAGCGAATGATACAACTGCAGGTGTAAAAGACCAATCGGCAGGGCGGCTGGGGAGCGTGGCAAGGTTCCGAGGCCAGGAGGTGCTGGCATTCATAGACCGCTTCAGTGCTTGCAAGATGTATGTAACCATCTTGCTAACGTGCTAATGGCATACTCATCATGAGCGGCCGTCGATGTTGCCCATTCATCGCTTTCTTCATCGAACCAACCTGGCGTTCCTGCTGAACGAAGTCTTTCTCCGAAGCGCTTGCAAGATCCAAAATCGATGAGAACAGCACGGTTGGAGTCGTCCAGGGCCACAGTGCTCGGGTTGATGTCATTATGCGCAAGACCTAGAGAATGCAGATGTTGACCACCCAATGACAACTCATGCAGCCAAGACTCTGACTGGGCTTCGTTCATGACCTGATCACCTTCGTCGAAGAGCTGTTGTAACGTGCAGGTGTATCGTTTGAGTACAATTCATGCCATGCGGTCGCCCTTGCGAACGCAGCCGTAATACTCCACCAGACTCGGATGATGGTGGTGTTTCAAGTATTGCAGGATCACCGCCTCTTCCAGCAATATAGTAGGCAAACATGCGGCCATATGGGTATCGTCGAAGCCGATCATCTTGGTACGCTTAATGTAACACTCAGATGCTTTCTGAGAGTCGACCAGATCAATGCCAGAGGGTGCCAAAGGATACACTTGCTCGTCGGGAATGGGATGTAAGTGTAATCGCAGTTCTTCATCTGTAAGATCGAATTTTCGCCGCCCAGTAATCCGGCCGAACCAAGCCGTTGCAATGTCGTCAAAGCCATGAAAGATGACCTGCAGAACAGCGTCCGTCTCGAGATCGTGCTCTTCTACGATACTGAGGCGCGGAAGAACGTTTTCCGAAGGATATCCGGAAAATTGCTTAGTATCAGCAAAGGCCAAACGTAAAGTGATCGCGGTAGAGAAGTGGCTCTGGTATTTTGTGGCCTACATGTAGTCAGCTCGAGGCCAAGATTTTTGGCAGCAGCTCCCCTCGCTAATTCGCGCCAATCAAGTCAAGGATATCGCTGCTGCTCAGGCAAATTGAGACAGGTCAATAGGAGATACCTAGACAATTGACAGGCGGAGGACTTGAATATTCTCACCATCTTGAGCTCATTAACTACATTGACTAGCAAGGTACAAGCACACTTCTGTTGTCTTAATGCTGCTTAGAACACAGCCTATTTTCTAGACTGCCTCTTAACAGAGTTGTAGCTTGTTACTTAAATACATCTGTTTCATGCATAGCTAATTTTAGCTAGCCTCCTAAGTATAGTAAAATCCTGTTTTAGCTTTATACCCCTAACTAATATAAAGGAATACTACACATAAATTTTGTTAATACTACACTATAATGTCTTTTGCCTTAATCCTTATAGCTACTAGTAGCTTAATAGCAGCTTGTTTAATGACAAGAGAGAAGTTAGCATTCAAGTTAATGTAGATATTAAAAGTGTATAGGCAGAACTGTTAATACCTATTCCTATCTCTTAGCCTATAATACATTAGGTTATTATAGGCTATAATCTACTACAACTTTTTAATCTGTTAATATAGATGTATATGCTATATAATATAGAAATATCTTGTAGTGTAACAGAGTAATCCGACCTTTTAGTAGGTACAAGATAGCGCTACTTTCTACTTATTGCAGAGGTAGCGCTAAGGGTGCTTATAACCCCTGACGCTCCTTAATTAGGGAAAGCATGTCTGAGCCTAACCCCGCAGGGGTACTATAGGGTTAGCGACATAGGGGCGTCCTACATTAACAACTAATCCTACTTAGACAACATATAAGCTAACGTATGTATAAAGGACCCCCTTACTATGTGTAGCAGGGTCACTACATGCTAAGGGCGGGCATTAGAACCTATGCGGTTCTAATAGCCCCCTAGTATCAACTGTATCACTGCCCCTCCTCCTATGAGGATGTCCCTAGCCTTACTAAGTAATACATGCGGAACGTATAGGGTATAGGATGTAGCATGCTTATACTACGCAAGAGTAAATAGGTAGAAAGCCTACATAACATGTGTCATGCGTATACCTTAACACCTTCGTAGTAAGTACAGGGCAGAGGCTGCTAACTCAGGCGGGTTTTAATCTGTTACATGTTAGGTAGCTTCGTAATACCTTCGCTTTACATGCAGATCAAGATATCAGGAAACTATGAGTACATACTTCAGTTAATCCTTGAAATTATAGGGCAAGCATGCGCGCTAGCCTCGCTAAGTAGCTTGGCTGTCCCTATTTAGTCGTAACTATGAAGAACATGTCGCAGAACCTTAGGGTAGTAGGAAGGTACATAGATACCCTATGCGCGCTACTTAAAACAGCAGGAGCGCACTCCTAGCGCGGGTCTCGCCACATTTTCATGCTAGTAGGCTAGCATGAGTATAGTTAGCGCATATGCGTGACAGCTGCGTTATCTATTATTACATTATTCGGTCCCCTTGTAAGTTAACTAAAGGCAGGCGCTCTGCGCATGTAGTTTGAGTTACTAGCTTAACAGTTGTAGTAGGTAACAGGGGGGCTGTCAGAGAGTATAAAAACCTCGTCGCTTCCTAGACTTTCCTGTTCTAAGACACTAACATTAACCTCCGCTCCTATTTCGCTTAGCTTGCGCCTCGCTATGTCTGCAGGTCTAAACTAGAGCTTCTTCTTCTTTAATTAATCAATTAAGATCAATTAACTCATCTTAGCTATAATAGCTTATATGCTACAGACTAAGTTCGACGCTACTTACTCTGCCCGCGATTGTCGCTTGTGTCGACAATGCCTTGATAACCTTAGTAGCTAAGCTACACACATTTCTCCTCTACGTGTTAGTAAGGCGTCCCCTACCCGCGAGGTATGCGTGACTTATACTAACTAAAGCGTAGCCGAGATCTACGTTAGCGGATTTAATGAGGGTAGTATCTACTACAATTATGTCAACTATAATAGCAAGCATCAAAAATGCTAAGACCTCTATAAAGAGGTATATAGCGAGTACAACTAGCTCTGCTATAACATCGATGACTTCTAGAGTACGCGCGACAAGGGGATTGCTAAAGGTACTCTGACTATAAACAGGCTACAGGCTAAGTACCGCAAGGTACTTGCCTACCTGCTTGGCGCCCTCTTGTGCTTTACCGCGACTGCTAACTGTTCTCATAGTAGTGTTTACTTCGACTCTCTGCTAACAGGCGAAAACGTTTGTCTAGGTCTAATCGTAGACTTAGTCTAGAAGATCTTGAAGGTACTAACTATTAGGGTCAAGACCTTTGCCATAGTACGTATATAGTATAAGTACCCTCTAAGTATGAATACTAACTTTCTCTACTAGGCTAACGTTAGCGTCAAGAAATATCCGACTAGCCGTTAGCGTTAGTAACTCAGGGCCCTTGCCTCTATTAACAATGACTTTAAGACGCAGATAATCTGCAAGAAGGTTATCAAGCAATTCACCGTTCCTGCCGCTAAGGCTACGCCCTAGCGCTATACCGAGAGACAGCCTGCCTCTAAGCCGGTCCTAAGGACTAAGCCGTAAGTTACTTACTTAAATCCTGTCGCGTGTGTACAGCTAACACATTGTAGCGCTGCTGCCTACGCTACCTTAACGCTAATGTCTAAGAAGAAGAAGAAGGCTAGGGCCGAAATTAAGGTTAGCAACGAGGAAGCTAAACCTTCCCCGCTTGCGACCTATACTACGTCTGTCAAGACGCTAAGGCACAAGCCTCTAGGCCAGATCTTTGAGGATGAGGAGGATGACGACATCTAGGATACCTTCGGTCCTAACGTGATCCCTTCGCGCTATAGTGTTACCGTACTAGTTGTACCTAAGGGGGACACTAAGTCCGATGATATAGTCGACACTTGTGTCAAGAAGTGTAAGATGATCTCAAGGGCCGAGCGCGATAGCCGCAAGCGCGCTTAACTCTCTTTGCCTTCTAATGCTAAGGATGAGGTAGTCGTCATGACTAGGCGCAGTAAGGATATTACTAGCTCCCTAGCTACTATAGGCTCTAAAGACGAGCTCCCTTACAACCTACTAAAGAAGAAGATGCTAGCCTCTCTTTATGGCGTTACTACCCCTGTTACTCATAGTCGCTTTAGGGTGTTTAGTAGACCCCGTGCAGGTAGGTAGTCCCTAGCGGACTATAATAAGAGAGACTCTTCTGCTTTAAGTTCGGTTAGGAAGCCCCTAACTAGTAGTCGCTAAGCATTAGCTACGAAGCTAATCTGAGCATGTCTCTTGTTCTCCTTAGGTTTATTCTAGGTGTGCCTTTAGGCATTAATGATGTATGAGTAGGGCGTTTGCTTCTTGTTGTTACTCCGCACGTTATGCACTATATACACATGTTAAGAATTCTGCTCTGAAACCCTTATCTTCCTATAAATTAACCTTCTTAAGCCCTGATTACGCCTCCTCTGCTCTTCGAATTCACGAATAGCTTCTAGAGCGTTCTTGTAGTCTTCGGCTAGAACCTATTATGTGTACTTAGGTAGGTATCCTTTCTACTTTACTAGATAGTGCGTTACGCCCTTACACCGCATACTGTCCTTAATACCCTTAACTTCCTACTCTTCGTTCTCTTCTACTACTAGCATTAGGTCCGCAGGCTCTTCGCCCTCGCGCTATACCTATAGTTCGGTAGAAGACATCATGCACATAATACGACGATAGTAATAATAGCTAGTACGCCTGCGAGCCTATTACGTCATATATCTAGAAGGGTCTGACGAACCTTGGCGTCATCTTCTTGCTTAGAAGTTTTAGCTTGAGATTCTTCGTCGACAGTAACACCTTCGTACTAACTACGTACTACATCGGTTTAGCATAGGCGTTATTATGTTTAATCTAGGATTCTAAGGCCTTTTTCTAGTGTTCTATTAGCACTGAATGTACCTCGCGTATACACTACGCTAATTCCGCGGCAGCTAGCACCCTCTCCTCAGAAGACTCGTCCTAAGGCAGTTCTAGGTGTATTTCCGGATCAAAGCTATAAAGAATCTAAAATGGCGACATGCGCATAGTAGCATGCACGCTATTATTAACTGCAAATTCTGCCATAGGAATTGTGTTAGCCTAGGCATCCTAGTTCTTAGCGTAGTAGCACCGAAGGTACTACTTAAGAGTCTAGTTCATACGTTTAGTCTAACTATTAGTCTGTAGATAGAATGCTATACTTAGGCGGTACTTAACACGCGCCTTAAACATAAATTCTTGCTAGTATTCACTAGTAAAGACAGAACCTCGATCTAATAGGATACTTTAGGGGACACTAAAGCGCTATATAACTTCATCGCGAAGTAGTCGCGTGTAAAGGGCGAGGCCCTGAGTCTTAGCACAGGCTAGGGCCTATGCGACGCGACCCCTGACGAGGCCGGCTATAAAAGACTAGACAACTAGCAGATAGTCCCTCTCTCCTTATTGTACTTGTTAAATACTACATGAATCCCTATGTATACGCTGTTTACCTATCACATTAAGTACGATTAATTTCACTATAGAAAGGCTGTCTCCTAGCTAATTAACCCTAGTGTCCGAAGGATCTACAAACAAGGAAGCGTTAGCAGAAATGCGCTATGTCGTCGAGGGAATGCATACCTAGCAACAGCAAATTATGGCCGAGCTAATAGCCACGAGGGCCGCGCTAAATGAATCAGAGTCCTGATAGCGACAAAACCCAGGCGTCCTGTTAGAGGAACTACTAAAGACTCTCGTAGACGCGCTAGCTGTAGTAACGTGTGCAAACTCTGTCATAGAACTGACAGGACCCCGAGAGTAGAGGCTACTAACATAGGACAGAAGAGCCGAATCATTTAGGGATTACCTGCTCTGTATTAGGAGTTCACTTAGGGCGCGCTCTAGGATAAAACCCCTAATAGGCGTAGATTATTACTAGAACATAATCTACGACACCCTCCCCGCTTACTAGCGCGCCCGGATGCGCTATTTCTAGGAGAAAGGAGGCCCGGACAGGGCGAAGGACCCTGAAGCTTTCCTCACGTAACTTAAGGCCATGTTCGCAGATAGTAACAAGACAGCGAAAGCTCTAGAACAGCTGACGAGCCTCTGACACGTAGCAGGCTAGCCATAGCACGAGTACTAGCTAGAATTCAACAAACTCCTGCTGTTAGCAGGAGGGGACTAGTAGACAGATGACGTAAAGATTAGATACCTTAAGAATTCGTTTTCGAATCCCGCTAGGATGTACATAGCAAACGTGAGAGACAAGGGGGCCTACTACACGTTTGCAGAGGAGGTCGAAAGGGTCATGACAAACTCCGAGGCAACCGACTAGTTCAAGGCGGCCTATAGGAGGTAGTTAAGAGAAAAGAACAAGGACTCTGAAGGTATTCCTATAGCTGCCATGTAGGTACCTAACCCTAGGGTCGGATCCTAAATAGACGCGGATAGAGATACAGTCATGGCACTAACTCGTACTACAGGAGACCGATATGACGGCAAAGGACCCTGACAAAACAACGGGGGGAAACGACGCGCTAAATAGGTAGATGCTACAGAGAGAGAGAAACGCCAGGAGAATAACCTGTGCTACTACTACGGAGCGTCTAGACACTAAGTTAAGGGGTGTCCCTATGCCTCGGCTACATCCCTAGCCCGGATTAACACAACTAGAGTGTCGCTATTACTAGAGGCCGATAGAATAGCAGAGGAACCTAGGAGGAAAAACTCGGGAAAAGATTGACTCCTGCTCGGAGTTAGGAAGCGGGAGTAACGGAGACATTAGCAGAAGGATAGGAGAGAGTTAAGGGATCCATGGACAGGAACCTGATTTATACTAATGTAGTCCTAGCAAATAATACTAGGACATCAGCTCTTATCGATAAGGGGTGCTAATGCTACGCTGTAATTAACAGAGACCTAGCAAAAGGTCTTAGCTTAAGCTTAATAAGCAAAGAGTCATGCATAGCGAGAGGCGCAACAGCGTCGATACGAGACTCCGCGGTAGAAGGAGTAGTCGCCTTCTAGATAGAAATCGAGGGGTTCTAGCAACTAGTGTACATATACGTAGTAAAGGATCTAGCCTTCCCCCTAATACTAGGGAACCCCTAGAAGGCTCACAGTAAAGTGCGGACCGCGCTAGAAAGGCGTCGGTATTAGCATAGGAGAGCGGGACAGTAGATAGACAAAGGACAGAACTACCGAGAATACGAGGACCGCAGGAACTTTACCTAGGTATACGCGACCGCGACGGCGGATGTCGCGGAGGCCTTAAAGGCAAAGGAATATCCGACGCTAGACGAGTTAAGAAAGGCGCTACCTCTAGAGCTTTAACACATAGCTCTACTATTCTGCTACTAAGAAGCGGAAAAATTAGCGCCATACCGCCCTGGCATTAACTACTGCATTAAACTCCGCAAAGGACTAGACAGATCCTAACTAGCTCTGCTGTAGGGACCCCTATACAGCATGTCAAAGGAGGAACTACTTGTTTTAAGGAAGTCCTTAGACGAACTGTTAGGGAAGGGATTCATTCGCCCTACTAACTTAGAGGCTACGGCTCCTATGCTTTTTGTCCGGAAGCTAGGAGGAGGGCTCTAGTTCTGCTGCGATTACCGCGCCCTTAACGTAATCACAAAGCAAGATAGGTACCCCCTCCTGTTAATACTAGAGACCTTGAGGAACCTCACGGGCGCCTAGTAGCTTACTAAGGTAGACGTAGTGTCAGCCTTCTACTAAACCCATATGGCGAAAGGCCATGAGTACAAGACAGCCTTTCGCACGAGGTTTAGTTCATTTAAATAGCTAGTATGTCCGTTTAGTTTATCTGGGGCTCTAGCAACGTTCTAACGATATATTAACATACTACTACGCGAGGAATTAGACGACTACGCCTCTGCGTACATAGACGACGTTATCATATATAGCGGCAGTTTACGAGAAGACTATTTCGCTAAAGTAACGCGAGTACTCTAGAAGCTCTAGGACAGGGGCCTCTACCTTGACCCTAGGAAGAGCGAGTTTGCCAAAAAGGATATCAAGTACCTAGGGTTCATAATCTATGCTAACAGAAAAGGCGTAGGGACCGAGCTAGAAAAGGTAGAGGCTATGCGTAACTAGGAGCAGCTAAAAACACAAAAGGAAGTCCGTAGATTCCTCGGCTTCGCTAACTACTACAGGATGTTCATCCCGAACTACTCGAAGACAGCTAGACCCTTGACGGCGCTTACAGGGAAGGGCAGACCGTTCTCCTAGGGGGAACTTAAGGAGTCCGCGTTTAGAACGCTAAAAGCGAAGTTCTGTTTAGCGCTAGTCCTTTCTTAATAGAACCTAGAGCTGCCGACCTTTTTAGAGACTAATTATAGCGGGTTTGCGTTAGGGGCAGCTCTCCTGCAAGAAAGCAACGGAGTCTAGAGACTAGTAGGCTTCTTCTTGCAGAAACTCAATAAGGCGGAGATTAATTACAACATCTACGACAAGGAGATGCTAGCCGTGATATCTAGCCTGAAGTTCTAGGGCCCCGAGCTAAAGTCATGTAGGCCCTTTACTATTCTCACGGACCACAAAAACCTGGAGTACTTCATGGTCAAGCGACAGCTGTCTGAGCGGCAGATACGGTAGTATGAGACCCTCGCGTAATTCTAGTTTTCCCTGGTATATCGCCTAGGCGCTAAAGGAGTAGTCCCGGACGCATTGTCGAGACGAGAACAGGACACGCTAGGGGCAGAAGATAAGGAATCACAGTTTAAGAGGTTTTTAGACCTAGAAGTTATGTAGAGTTAGCCGGACCCCGTGGATAAGAGCAGAGACGTCGTACTAATTACCTTGACTAGCCTACTACCTACTACCATGGTAGAGAACGAACAGCAACTCGCTAACTCCGTAACCTCTAACTAGGAGCCTATTAGGCCGTTCTAGGACGGCACCCTTAATGACTTATAGGCAGCTATAGTAGAGAAAGACGAGCTGTACTCGACAGTGTTAAAAGTAGTAAAGGGCGGCTCCTAGGCGCTACTAGCTAGAGCGAGGCTGAAACTACAAGCAGGGGACTACAAGATCGACAAGAGGGGCTTCCTGCAATACCGCGACAAACTATGGGTCCTAGGAGCAAACGACAGTTAGCCTAGGGGCGGGACCTTAGACTCTAGGGACGAAAGTAACAACATGCTTAGGACGAAGCTCATTTAGTCTGTGCATGACGCTACGGTATACAGGCACCTAGGACAGGACGCCACGACAATGATCCTAGGGCGCGACTTCTACTAGCCGTTACTGTCTAAGCATGTCTAGCAGTTCCTGAGGAACTACGACTACTATAGTTGTAACAAGGTATAGAGAGAGCACAAGCACAGACTACTAAAGCTATTACTAGTTCCTAACAGGTTCTTCTAGGAGATCTTAATAGACTTCATGACGGACCTGCCTAATTCCGAGGGATGTTAATACCTATAGGTTATTAAGGATCGCCTATACAACTACGTAGTCTTATAGGCAATGCCTAGCATAAAAGCAGAGGAATACGCGGATAAGTTCATGGATTGCTAGGCCTAGTACCATGGAATGCTAATGGCTATTACGAGTGACTAGGGCACTAACTAGACTAGTACCTTCTAGACGACCTTCTGTAAAGGAATAGGCATGTCCTAGTAGTTAAGCTCTACGTACTACCTACAAACAGACAGAGGCCCTAAACGCCTGAACGAAGAGGTGCAGGCATACCTCCGGAACTATATTAACCATAAGCAATCCGACTAGAAGCGATAGCTCCCCGTGGCTTAACTAGCGCTAAATAGGAGGTATCATTTAGGAATTAGCATGAGCCCCTTCTTCGCTACCTATAGCTACAAAGCACAGGGCCCTATACCTTTAACCGAGGACCCCGCTAGGCCTAGCCCGTTAAAAGCAGCTAAGAGGGCAAGGGCGTTTGTAGAAAAGATTTAGGACATAACAGGAATCTGCTAAGCAACAATGGCAGCCTCTATGCAAGAATAGGAGGAGTCCGCTAATAAACGCTAAAACCCCGCCCTAATTTATAAAGTTAGTAACAAGGTCTAGCTAGATCTACAGAACTACACTACAGAGAGACCTAAGAAAAGCTTAGACGCTAAGCACGCAAAGTACATAGTAGCCAAAGTATTATCACTAGTCTCTATCCGCTTGACTAGGCTCCTAAGTAATATATACCTAGTGTTCTATACTAACCTACTAAGACTAGCGGGCAAAGACCCTATGCCTAGGCAGGAGAACGACGACGAACAGCCGGACCCCTTTTTGTTTAAGTCGCATGAGGAGTAGTTAGTAGAGGAGATACTCTGCGCGAGGGACAAGAGAAGGGGAAGAGGACGCGAGGTCCTAGTAAAATAGTCAGGGTACTACAAACCTACATAGGAGCCCCTAGAAAACCTAATAGACACTAAAGTAATAGACTACTTCGAGCAGACGTAGGGAAGCGCAGAGAATAACGACGGCCCTAGAGAGAGGTAGGACAAGAAGAAAAAGGAAACGAGATGTAGGACTTAGTAAAGGGAGTCCGGCTTCGTAACAAGGAGTACAGGCGTTTAAGAAAGGACAAAGAAAAATTAGAGGGGGGAAATTGACATTAGGTAACTATATATACAACAAAAGAAAAAAAAAACCTCCCCTGGCCGCAGGCCCCTACGCTAAGGATAGAGGACCCTAGCGACAATCATGCGGGATTGTTACTAGGGGCCCTGCTAGCGGGGCCAGCCCCCCTGTTAGTAGCGATAGGGTCGCTAGTAGACCCCCTAGACCTGCCGACTAGGCTGCTGTCAGAGTCCCTGGCCTCTTAGTTAGGGCCCCGCGTAGCAGCGCCAGACTAACGCTAACGAGGGCTCTCGCCCTTACTAGCAACGTTCTCCCGCCGCCTACCTAAGGTAAGCACTAGTAGAACGCCCCTAGACCTTCTGAACTGTTAGCGCGTAGAAACACACAGAGTACGGGATGAACTTACAGGAGGTCCTACTAGGCGACAGTAGTACCTATAGTCCCTATGACCTCCTAGGCTACGACGCTACTCGAGGTTAGCGGCGTAATCATAGAGGACACCGATAGAGAATACCTAGACAGTAGACCCGCTAACTACAAAGGCCCTAAGGCCCTCTAGGCCTTGAGGACCTTTAACAGGTTGTTATACGCGGCAGCGCTGTCACGATGTTAGCTGTATAAAACCCCCTAGGGAGCAGGTCATACCTGTTAGCATCCTAGGAATAGGTCTAGGAGGTGTAGGAGACGTAGGCGAGGGCAGGGCTAGCTAGGTTAGCGGAGCATTTTGCGTAGACACTAAGTAATACGTACAGGGCTTTGCAGTTTAGGCGCTTACTAGCGTAGCGCTAGCAGGCGCAGGCTTAGGTAGACTAGACAGATTTATTAGCTAAAGCTAGGCATAATGACAAGGACTCTAGAACATACTAATTATAGGACGTAATCTACGCCCTAGAGGGCGCAGTTGACGTAGTAGATAGCAGGGGCTATCTAGTTCTAGTTAGCATCGCCCGGAATCCCGGAGAAAAAGCTAGAAGGTAGGAGAAGGAGGGGGGGGCTTACGGTTTAAGGTAAGCATGTAAGAGAAAGGAAGCAAGAGCGATAGCGAAGGGCGCTTTTTATACAGTAAGGGACGTACTAGCACAGGCCTAGGAGCGCCCCTACAATGGCTTAGATAGCGATAAATAGAAGTGAAGTAAAGAAAGGTAGGAAAGTGAAGTGGATTTAAATAAGCAAAGTAGAGTCTAGGAACCTAGCAAGACTAGTTAGAGGCTAGGCTGTAGGCATAGGAGAGTAGGGAGCGTAAGAAGTGAAGTAAAGTAGACTTAGATGTCATAAGGGTAGGTGCCGATAGCAGGAAGGTGACTAGGTGTTAGACTCGGGAGCTATGAAGAATATCGACAATGGCAGTTAACCTTGTAACTGACTCTCCTCTAAGTAAGAGAGGATTGAATTAAGATTAAGATTAAGCACGAAGCTCCTAACTGCCTGTCCTAAAGCTATCCCTATATACTAGAGAGTAACAGAGCAGCTCTGTTAGATCTGTCAACAGACCTAATAGATCCGTGTCTGTAGATCTATGGACTAGCCCTACAGATCTAAGGGTCTATCATCCCGTGACAGATCCCTTCTTCCTTACAAGCCTATAGATCTGTAGACTAACCCTACAGATCCGGGGATCTATCCTCACGTGACAGATCCTTTCTTCTATGACTATGCCTATAACTTATAGTACTCCTATGACAGTACTATGACTCATAGCACTTAGGACCTACATGATCCTGTATCCTACAGTACTCTGGATAGTACTCCTGACACTTATGACATTATCCCCCTCTTAGCCTAGCTCGTCCCTAAGCTACCTTATTAGTACGGGGTTTCTCTTGTTTCTTCTTTTAAACTGTGATGTCTTCTCTTTCCACATTACTGCCTTGTGTCATTCTAGACACTAACGCCCCTTTAACGTAGAAACGCAAACGCCGCGCGAATCGAATCTATTGTCAGGGCTAGGACAGCATGAAGTCCTACACTCGGTGTTAAGAGCTAAAGCTCGTTTGTCGGGTACACATTTCCTTAGGGAAATGTTCGCAATGTCACTTTAGTAACTGTCGGAGTTGCGACGCGAAGGTAACAGAGGTCGAATAGAAGAAGTTAGGCGATTAGCGGAAAAGACTAATTGCCGATCTCGATCATGCGAAGGTAGTCCTAGCCAAGGCTTCGCAGAAGATGCTAGAGGTACATGCGAAGGAGATGCGTCTTCGAAAACAGTTAGACGTAGTCGACCGGGAGGTCGAAGATGGTTGCGCTCTCGAGGAGCGCGAGATTAGGGAGGAGGAGGCCGAGGAACAAGCTCTTGCGCAGGCCGGGTTTCTTCTTGACCTAGATCCTTCCGCGGGTCTCGCTCTTAGTCCTACGACATGGAGCGTAATAGAGGGTTTCGCTAACTCCTCATATTAGGGTTTCCTAGATGGCGTGATAGCCGAGCCGGTCGACGGCGTCCCGCAGGAGTCTAGTTGTAGCTTAGGATCTTCTTCCTAGGTTCGTTCCTTTCTCGAAACTTCGTATCTTTTGCTGACAGTTTCGCAGGTGTTCTAGGGGTTCCTAGGTGTTCTCGGTACTCCTATATCCTTCCCATTTTACTAAGTACTCTCGCTGTCCGTCCCGCTAGCGAGTGTCGATAATCCTTTCGACAGAGTACTCTAGTTCTTCTACTTCAGGGTCAAGTAGTAAGGGTTCTGATTGCAGTGCGGCATCTAGCGCTACTTGTTCTAGCAGAGAGACATAGAACACAGGGTGTATTCTCATCTGCTCGGGTAGCTGTAATTCAAAATTAACTGGTCCTGTCTTAGCCTTGATCCTGAATGGTCCTAGTTTTACAGCGTCTAGTTTTTTACTTAGTTTGTCCGATCTAATGTGACGGCGGAGGAGATACACCTTGTCCCCCTCCTTTAGAATTAGTCCCTTAATTCTCTTACGATTCGCGTACCATGCTATGTTCTGCTAATAGAACTACAGGTCGAGTCGTACTTCTGTTTGCAGTCGGCGTAGATGTTCTACTCGTCTAAGTGCTACTAGGTTCGGATTACTAGCTAAGACGTCTAGAACGTCTTCTATAGCTAATCCATACGCCATCTGAAATGGCGAGAGTCCTGTCGACTCTGCTAGCGTACTATTATACGCGAGCTATGCCATTAGCAACAACTCTACCTAGTTGTTCTAGTCCCTATTAACATAGGATCAAAGGTACTATTCTAACGTCTGATTTAGGCGTTCTGTCTGTCTATCTGTCTAAGGGTAGAAGGAAGTACTTAATTGATGTTTGACCTAGAATTGTCTCATTAGGGCTCTCTAGAAGTTAGAGGTAAACATGGATCCTCGATCCGTTACTAGGTCCTGTAGCATGCCGTGTAACGCTACTACCTATTTGATGAAGACATGCGCGATATCTTTAGTCTTGAAGTCTTCGCAGTAAGGGATAAATTTCCCGAACTTAGTGAATCGGTCGACTACTACCATGATCCCGTCGAAGAACTCATTAGTAGCGGGTTCTCTCGACTAAGGTAGTTTGACGATAAAATCTATAGCGAGCGATTCCTATGGCCGTTAAGGTACCTTTAGTAGTCGTAGTAGCCTATACGGTCTATGACGGTTATGCTTACTTCGTTAGCAAGTTACACATCGACAGATGTAGTCCTCGATTACCTTGCTCATCCTAGGGAAGTAATATTCTTGTCGGAGAATTTGCTTCATTTTAGACACTCCCGGGTGTCCTGCCTAAGGTACGTCGTGTTAGAGGCGTAGTAGTTCTAATCGTAAAGACGTTAGCACGTATACTAATCCTTAAAACAGAAGGATTCTGTCTTCGTCTTCCTAATCCTCCTGTCCATCAATGTCGTCGCGGACAGCGAGTGCAGTTAGGTCATGGATTAGGGCGTTCTTCAGGTCGTCCTGAAACCTACTAGTCTATTTAACAGTCGTAGCTGCGAGTCGGTTAACTCCTAGCGTGCTATCGCTATTTTCCTGGAGAACAGCATGTTTCTCCTGCTTCACGCCCTTTATGTAGTCTGTCTAGCGGCTAAGTGCATCGGCGCGTGCGTTATTGGTCCCCTTGCGATAGACGATCTTGCAGTTAAAACTAGAGAGCTCCTCGCTCTACCGAACCTGTCGTCAGTTTAACTCTTTCGTCGTTATGAAGTATCGCAAGTTCTCATGGTCTGTGTAGACTGTAACCTAGTGCTTAGAACCTTCTAAGTAGACTCGCCAGGCCTTGTAGGCGTCTATTATGGCTAGAAGTTCTTTGTTGTAGACGTCATAACGGAGTTCTAGTCCAGACAATTTCCTCGAGTAGTAGGCGACTAGCTGTAGTCGTCTACTCGGTCCTGGTTGACTTAAGCATGCCCCGAGTGCTACGTCGGAGGCATCTGTTTCGACTGTGATAGGCTTATCTAGGTCGAACACAAGTAAGATCGGCTGATCTGTAAATCGTCGCTTAAGTTCCTTGAACGTCTTGAAAACCTAACCCCTAAGCAGTACGAAGTACGAAGAGTAGACCGAGTAGAGCTAAGTTAGCTAAGTAGGTGCTAGTAGTATACTAGCAGTATCTTACTAGCTCGGCCTACTCGGCCCTACTCCTAGCCACTCGATTCACAGGCTCGTTAGCCTTCCTACTCATGCCTACTCGTAGGCGTGCTTATTTCACGGCTTTCTACTCGATCGCTACTTACCTACACTCGTACGCTCCTCTGACATGTATGTCTACTTAGCCCTACTCCTAGCCGTGCAATCCGGCGACAGGCATCACTACCGAGTGTTAGCGATATGTAGTAGTTAGAATGAAACTTGTCTTCAGACTGCCCCCTTACACAGCTTATTCACTGTGACCGTACTAGCTACTACGCCGCTATCTCTACGCTGTAGGCAGTCTCCGAAGCCTTCTACAGTCGACGGCTGTAGCTTGTGAGTCGTCTACATCCTCCTATGCCTTTCCTTATACGCTTAGAGGCGCATCTAGTCCGCAACCTATTCGACGATCTTGTCTTCGACCTCCACGCTCTCTAACATTCCCTGATACTTCTTGATTGCTAGAAACCGAAGTCGAGGCAGCCGAGTAGCTACAACAGTCATGTAGAGTACGAACTGCTTAGAGTACACGAAGCTGCAGGTCCGCATTAATGTCATCTAAATTCCGGTAAATACATACACACCTGCCCGCTATGTTAGCAGCAGCTAAGCAGCTACTACGACCAAAATATGCTACTGTCGAATTACATCTACCTGCTATTGCCGTATCAAATCAGCAGGGACTACAGCTCTTACTAGCATGCTAGTCTTACAGGAGCTAAGAAACAAGTAAACCATAAGTAACACTATCTCCGCCAGCTTGCCAGACTTCAGGAAACACGGCTAGACCCCCGTTTAGAACACTACTATGTCTCTACGCCCGCCTGCTCGCTAGCTGACCATGGCCTTAGAAACGTGTGTCGAGATGCACATATGCACTTGTTAGCGCATCTCGTTCCTCTGCACGTAGTACTAGACGATGAACGGCTTGTTCATTATGCCATTCAAAGTAGCCAAGTTGTTGTAGGCTCCTACGACGACGTCGCCGAACTCGCCCCATAGACGCTGTCTAAACTGTAGAGAGAACTCGTCGTATGATAGCTCCATGTCGTATGTATTCTACAGGCCTTAGTAGAATGCCTAGGTGTACTAGTCTTCTGTCTTGTACTCGACATTGACCTTCTTTTAGCCTGACTAGTTAGCGTCTTCTGTCTTCATCACAATGAAGACGACCTTCCTATTCCTTTTGCTCCTAAACACACGGACCCCCCTACAACTCATCTAAGGGGCGTTAGGGGTCCCATTGTAACCGACGACGATTAGCCTGCCGAAGAAAAGCTCATGTGCACCTAGTAGTCTAGTAAGTAGCACTCCGAACACCTTGTTCGTGATCAGGGGCGGTACACTGTTAGCCCGCTCCCTCGTCGCGCGACTCGCTATGTCTTCCCCTTCAAAGATCTTCTTAAACGGCAGGATTTTGACGTGTCTAGTAAACATGAAGTTAGTGACTAGTCGTCATATCTCAGGGTTAACTGTATACTTATTCCTATTCCGGGTTAGCCGCCTAGCGTAGCTGTCCTTGTAGTTGTTATGCTAGTTGATTATCTGGCAATTCTTGCTGTAGTAGGCTACTACCTGACATGGGCACATCTTGAGCGGGCTGTCGATGCCACAATTGGCGCATTAAGCGACTATGCTAGCCATTGTCTCGAATAGTAAGATGGAGGGTTGATTGATGTTACTACTACTTGTGTGTATCAGGCAAGTCTTCGAAGTTAGTTGATATAATCAGTAAAGAGTTAAAGTAGAAGAGCAGTAGTAGATATAGATATCCCTTGCTGCCGAGTGCATGTGCTGCCGCCTAGCTGGCGCACATGAGGCCCTCGTAACTGCCGTCTAGATTAGTTAGCTGCCACGTGCCGCTATGTGCTACATGTAGGTAGTTATCGCTCTTAACAAAGAAGCAGCAAACATGGCGACATCCATCCTATGCAGCTATGTCTGCTAAGTGCACATGCCGCTGTCGAGCTAGCGTTAGTGTGACTATGTCGCGGTTGCTACTATTCCTAATGCCTCCGTATAGTAGTAGATAAGGTCCGTAGGTCGCAACTACAAGGATTATTTTTTACTGCCTTTCAAGGCAGAATTGCCTGATATTATGCCTTCTTCATTTAGTCATGTGCCTAGGCAGCAGTGTGTGATATTTAACCGAATCTGTGACAGCGTCGCGTGCCTTCTGTTTCTGACCATTTTTCAGGTAGCAGCGTCATGTGCCTTCTATTTCTAGTCATTTTTCAGGCAGAAGCTAATAATGTGACGATGTAACGTGTACGGTTAGCGACCATGCAGAGCACATGACCTACAGCTACTAAAATACAAAAGAAGCTTAGTGCTCTAAACTTCTTTCTTTCAAATAACTACCTTATCTAGTACTTGGCTTCTTCTTTAGCATCTATATAGATACTAGCACACTAATAACACCATGGCATGTAAGCATTATATGCTCGTATGACGAGACTGTAAACTAACGCGCTAGTAGAATCCAAACCTACCATGTCGACGAATCCGACCCTAGACCTAGAGCTGGCGATCAGTGTAGGTTCTAAGCACGCCGAGTTCGCGGCCGACTACGTCCGCGATACCGTCTAGGCATCAGAAGCCGCCGTTGCGCTACAGAAGGCATATCCGGACTTCGATGCCTACGAGGATCTCGTTAACTACACCCCTTAGGTAGAGCATCGAGCTAGGCACAAGGTACTCGACGTCGCATGCAGCGGTAGCCTGATTAGGCTCCTAGCGAGTGCAAAGCTAGCTGCGCTAGATAGTGTATACTTCCTAGACTTCTGTGCTAAGATGCTAGATAAGAGCTAGTAGTATGTGTTATAGCTAGGCCTTAGAGGCAATACTGTTACTAACTAATCTTTAGTACCATGCGGGACTACTAGGGAAGCGTGGACTCGCAGCGCTTCATCTAGGCGAGGCTCGGTCGTACCCCTACAGCTAGCATCAAGCAGGCTGCTAGATGCCCTAACGGCTTTTAGATAGTATTTGCAAAGGGC
Organism: Teratosphaeria epicoccoides; assembly: GCA_021401465.1. NCBI lineage: Eukaryota > Fungi > Ascomycota > Dothideomycetes > Mycosphaerellales > Teratosphaeriaceae > Teratosphaeria > Teratosphaeria epicoccoides. The sequence continues at coordinate 11,773 of JADDMT010000096.1, read as the reverse complement.
GTGCTAGAGATGTTCGAGCCACAGGTCTATTCGGGGCTAATCCGCTAGCTACGCGAGCTAGTTAGTGACAACGGCTAGCTGATCTTGGATTAGAAGGAGCCTGCTCCTAGCTAGCAGCTACTCTTGCACCGACTAAGCGAGGCTACTTCTATGGCCTATTAAGAGTACACTATAAGAGACTAGGCCTTGTTACTATCACGTATTCAGAATGTTTAGCACCCCGCCCTACTAAGTCCTAGCTTTAACTGTCTAATCACGCAGTACACCATGATCGCTAGCTAGGACGAATTAGCGAGGGCGCAGAGATCTATGCTTGCTTTCTTCGCTAAGCCTAGTATAGTAAGTAAGGTGTCCCTCTACGCAGACTTTCTAACCTACTACCTGACGGATCAGTTAACTGCTCTCTACGGCTTATTCGTCAAGCGAGCAAGAACCCGTGTCAGCCATCTAACCGCGGCGTTAGAGGTCAAAGTTAACATGGCGCGGCGTGAATGGCTTAATAGCAAGATCGGTGGTACTACTCCTAGGCAGAGGGGTTTCTAGGTCGAGCTCTTATACACTCTCCTTATCAAGCCCATAGTTACGATATCTCTTAATCAAGTCAAACGGGAATTGTCGCGTACAGAGAGACGTGCGCTAGAACGACAGGTAGCGAAGGCTCTACAGAAAGGGTAGTAAATGTGCGAGGTAGATGAGCTAGCTAGCTGCCTGGACGCTAGCTAGTAGAGAGATGTGCATGCGATAAGAGACTTTCGGCTAGTGGCACTAACTACTAATCCTGCGGCATGACTAATAAGTAGTTATGCACGTAGGTAGAAGACCTGCTTCTAGCCGCAGCAGGCGGCAATTCATGACTTTCTTGAGAACTTACTAAGCATCTACCTCTTGGCGACATGCCTGCTGTCGAAAAGAAGCTCGCAGCCGTCATCGCTAAACACGAGTTTCCCTTTCTCAAGGTTAGTAGCCGCGATTCTGACTAATCATACATACATATGCTAACTAGTTGTGTTTCTAGCTCCTAGCTAAGCTTCGTAACAAGATCTACAAAGGAGTCATTATGTCGCCTACCCCGATTAGCATCATGTTCAACTACAGCACGGGTTAGCTAAGTAGCCAAGTCGTCAAGTCTACTAGCGCTAGCTAGAAGAACTGCGTGCTAGGAGCCCTCCTTGCGGCATGCTACCTTCATCGAGCTTACTAGTATAGCATTCGTTACGCATGTCACGATCGTTTACGTTTGTTTCTCCTCGATTAGTCCTAAGTAGAGCTACTAGCGACACCACGCTTGAGCGATAGCGGCCCTTCCTTGCTAGTAGCCGCAATATCGCGCTCCTTAGCTATATTCAGGCGATGCAGCTTGTGTTTAGTTGCTACCCTAGACTCTTGTTCCTCCTAGTCCGCATTGTATATGAAGTTATAGGTCTTAAAGTCAGCAGTGTTGTTAATGTACATGTCACATTAGCCGGAGGTGTCATATTCGTCTGTCGGCATAACGTGGATGCTATAGTAGACGCTAGTAAGCCCGTAGATGCGGCGACCTTGCAGAGTACCTTCCTGTAGGCCGGAACGTATCGCTATGATTACTGTCATGCTATGAACATCGTCTGCTCTTCTAGCCGGATCTTTCGGCTAGAATAGGTCTACGAACACACCTGTATAGGTCGGACGTTTATTGTGTGCTAGTATTATGTAGTTGTAGCCGTCTACTATGACGCGCGATTTCTTGTCTCAGAAGGTTACGACATATAACAGGCGAGTAGGCAGCCGGCCCTCGAAGGCGACGACTAGGTCGATTTGTCCATTAACGCTAGTAGTCTCGTCCGCAACTAGTAGCACTTCGTACTCCTAGACCTAGAGCTAGTCGTTACAGCGATTGTCCTGGATTCCTTACTAGTTTAGGGTACATCTAACGACGTCTAGCTTAGTTGCAGATAGATCGTCAGGATCCTTATGATGCATCTTCTAGCACTGTACACTAGCATGGAAAGATACATCCAAATCGTCGACCTAATCTAGTCTTCCCTCGATCCTGTTAGGATTAAGACGCATTGTATTCGACGTCGATGTTATATTAGATGACGCCTAGCACTCTCTAACAAACACTGTAGTAGCATGACGGAAGTGAGGCCCTACCTCTAGCCCTATGTGTGCTACTACATTACTAACTATCCTCTATATGTCTCTACCTAGTGACGATTAGCTAGATCTTAGCCTTCGCTAGCTAAGGAAGGCTTCGACATCCTTCTACTCTGTCGGTTAAGGCACTTCGCGCTCCTAAGCCTCTCGACGTTCGGCCTTAGTCTGCTACTAGAACGTTAGGCTAGTATCAAAGAATGTGAGCATAGTAATCTTTCGCTAGAAGTACTCCATAATTTAGTCCTCCTATCCATTCTTCTTGTTAGTTAATTTGAATAGCTTCTTGATGTATTCGACATGCTTGTGTTCGAAGTAGCTAGTGTCGAGGTCTAGCGCGTTGCTAAAGAGCTATATCATGTCCACGTAGTGTGTAAGGGCATGAAACTTAGGAAAATTGAAGTGCCCTTACAGTTCACACATATTGGCTACTATCTTAGGCTCCTCCGCTCGCTCTGTCTGCGCTTTCTTCTTTCTTAGCTCTCCTTTGCTTATGCGGTACTCCCTGAACTCTTCTTTATACTAGTTGCATTAGAACAGGGCGAGGACTATAAACCGGAGCGTTTCGCTATCATGTGAAGGATATTACGCCAACTAAGAGAAGTCTACTATCGCCCGCAAGAACCAGATGGCGCCATGTGCCTTAGCCTCTTCTAACAGTAGCACGAAGACTAGGAGCAACTGTCGTAGCACACTCTTCTGCTCCTAGCCTGTCTATTAGCTTACTGCGGACATCTGGCTAAACACCTAGAGGTTCCTGAATGCAGGCACTGCCACGAAGCAACAGTCGATGATGACATCTAGTTAATGATCTACGACAGTCTTGCCTTTGTTACTCTTTCTTGCTACTTTATGCTAGCCCTCGGCTTGTAGGAGTGCCACTCTAGCTCGCTTTAAAGACAGAGGCAGTCGACTCTTAAGCAAATCTCGCGTCTAATCCATGACGTATATTAATACGCCCTTAAAGAGTTAGTAGAGCACGTCTACTATTAGCGTCTTGTAGATATTTAGGCTAGGGTGCCTAAATGCGAAGTTCGGCAGGTCGTGTACGTGGCTGCCCTAGTCCTTCTTCGCCGCTCGCTAGAGCATGATTTGTATTTGCGTGTCCTTATATATCCGCTATAGCGTAACCGCTTCGAGGTCTTCGCGTTTTTCTGGATCGATTATACATATCATGTAGTAGCGGTTGTTCTTCACGCCTGTGATTATTACCTGTTCTTAGTAGTCGCTCGCGTATACTGCGATATTTAGGAAACATCGCCATGTCTCGCTATCCGCACACAAGACGTCAAGGCCCTCGCCCGCGGCGAGCTTAGCAATAGGGTCGAACATTGTCTTCATGTAGCGATAGTATAGCTCGTCCCTAATGCTTCCTTTCCCGCCTTTAACTACTAGTAGCATCGCTAGGAGCATGCTGCCTAGTCGATAGTTAGAGTTACGAACCGATCTAGGTAGGTTGCTAATCGTCAAGTACACTAGCTATGCGATCAGGTTACCTTGATGATTAGTAACCTGTGTCTTGTCACTAGCAAGAATTAGTGGCACAATTGTCACTCTGTCTATTCCAAGCTCTTTCTGTTTGTCCTACTACTAGTCTGTAGAGGCCATGTCCTAATAGATCCGCCTAGGCGGGTCATCTAGAGTCTCGAGGCGATAAGGCGCGTACATGAGATCATTCCTGAAACCCTTGTGCCCTATAAGAAAGCGCATAACGTCTTCGACTTTCCGGTGCCTTAGAGGCACTGTCTTAACACTAGAGGTCGACTATAGAGATTCTAATTCGATGTTCGTAATGCTCTAATTTGCAATGAATAGTAGTTAGTAGGCACTTACTTCTCGGATCTTGTCCTTAAGCTCCACGCCTGACCGAAAGCTAAGCAGTTCGTAGATCTTCTGTAGCCGGGGATTCTTGAATAACCGATCGATGGCGTTGCTCGAAATGCCTTCGTGTGAGAGCTAGTATGCGAATGCTACATCTACATTACTTTAGAAGAAGGCATAGCCCTATTCGTTAAGTTCCTTATCTGTCTGTTCGTTAGACCTAGTCAAGGTTATTACTAACTTAGTAGGATTGCGGCTCAACGTACACTTTGATTAGCCTGCCCGCTGTGAGACTACCTACGCCGAAAGGTGTCCGCTTGTATAGTTGCTTATACCTAGCAGATAACAGCCTATTAGCGCGCATATAGATTAAAGCCAAGCTGTGCTTGCTCGTGACGCTATGTAGCCTACCTATTTGGCTGCTATTCGTGTCTCTATACCGTCTATCTAGAGATGTAGCGTCTCTTGTAAATGCTGCTAGGTCGTCGTAGAGACTAAGCGCGTCGATGTCACTACTGTCATCGTCAATTACCCTAGCTGTCGCTGCCATCTCTTTCTCTTGCATGTGAGCCTTATTAAACACAGGCTCGACGACTGTGACTAGTTCCTCGTTTGCAACATACTGCCTATCTACTCCCGTAGCATCGTCGACTAATGCCCCCTCCTCGTAGGCGAGGACATCGTCTGCTAGTTAAGTTTCGACTCTGTCGTTCGAGTCTAAGGAGATGTTCAAATCTGACGCGTATTTCTCGTCAGGTCTAAGATCCATAGTGCCCTGATTAATGAAGTGCTAAAACTTCGCTGCCATGCAGGTAGGAACATGCTAGGCATGACTACTATGACCTTTTAATGCCTTGCTGCAGCCTGTGTAGTATAGTATGCGCTATGAAGCTATTGTCGACGTAGTGTGTTACAAAGGCTACGGCGCTTATAGACGCGTCAATCACCATAAACACCCGACCCCTAGAAAGAGGTGCGCGTGCCGCGTAGGTAGCTGATTTCCGCTCGGACAGTTCATCCTGTTAGCTAGCTGTGCGTGGTTAGGGTTAGTGTTTAGGTTGATGGAAGAATCGAGTGTTATTAGAGTGTAGTAGTAAAGGAGGGCCTAGAGTAGACGAAAATGGATGTGCCGGGAGTATACTAGCAGCAGTTATATTAGCCAACTTATTCTGTCGATCGCAGGCAGTACGAGCGCTATTTTGGCTAGGAATCCCGAATTTCGAGTAGTTTCATATATAAATCTAAAGTATATAGTATTCATATGCATAGAGTCATACCCTCTATTACTAGCGGCTTAGATGTGTAGCGTAGACGTAGTAGGAGTGCCGCTAGTATACTACTAGCAGTCGTTGTCTGTCAATTATAAGGGTTTAAAACGTGTAGTAGCGATCTATGGGTAGGACCTTAACGTAGTAGTAGTAGACGTACCGCTAGTATACTACTAGCATTTAGTAGTCGTCGAGTACATTCGAATAGACGAGATGATTAGTGTTATGCATATACTCTATCAGATGAGGTGCTTATGTAGTCGCTATCTGAAACGATACTACTCGCGCACGACTACTAGCATTACTCTATCACAAGATTGCAGTTAAACCCTAGTTAATCTGTCATCTTACGCTAGCCTGCGCAGCCTGTATGATCCTATGCCTCTCTACTCGCCCTGATTATCGCGCATGGTATTAATGAAGTCGTTACTAGTCTGCTAACAGTTCATAGTCTACTCTCCGAATTAGCTCTATAGCGCAACCTAGTAAAATCTCATTGCCTCTGTTAATCGCGCTAACTGCATTAATCGAGTGTGACTAACCCTACTACAGGCTTGCCTAGTCGACTGCTGTTTTAAGTTGTCATCTAGTATCGTGATAGCGTCGGCAGGTACAAGAGTTACGCTACTCTCAATTTTGTTCACAGTCGATATAAGCAACCAAGGGTCGTCTTAGTAGCCTTTAACAATGGGATTAGTAGTCACGAAGTCCCCTACAATCATGGCCTTATCTTTCGACCTGTAATCTAGCCCGATGAACCTATCTATCTTGTTAAATCTGTCTAGGATGTGACCGTTCTCTACTACCTACTAGAGATACTAGTCAAAGTCAGTACATGTTAGGTAAGGAAACAGTTGCCTTCTAGGCATAGGCTCGAGTATCCTGTTCCTATATGCGTGTCTTAAGTGCCACAATTATTAGGACCCTAGCGTCTAGATCATGCCTGCTATAGATAGTGTCGTAGCGGACTAGAAGATAGACAATGCGGCGTCGCATATATGACAGCTACGGCTATGGCGATAAAGTGCGAAAAGCGCGGAAGGGTCCGCTACATCTTTCATCTAAAGTTAGCCAAGAGACTAACGAGTATAAACAACGCGTGTTTCGAGTAATCCTGACATCTGTAATTTAAACAGACATGATACAGGCATAGCCCGAACGATGAGTGTGCGTGTTTCCTCGACAAGAACCTCTAAGACCTAGCGCGGCACGATTCATAAACCTAAGGCGCTATAATAGCAGAGCATAGGCATAATCGAAGCGGGCCTTGTACTTCGACATGACAATTACCTACGCCTGTACGCTGCGTTAGAAGAACGGATGGAGCAGCTTAGCCTACTTGGCCGAATTACGCGGTCGATAGCAGCGAAGGAGCGCATGTTCTAGGAAACGCGCGCCTTCTTTAGTAGTAGCAGGGAATTGTAACTTAAATTCCTAGCGACAGCAGAGGCGTTACAGACACGAGTAGGGGAGGTTAGTTTTCGGCATCTACTATACAAGATATCGTCAAACTATCGGTAGCGGACAGTCTAGAAGTCGGCAATTACCCGGGGTTAACACGAAGGTAGTATGGCTATTATGGTTTAAACGCGGCTTAAAGGCCTTTAGAATAATACGTACAGGATATTCTCTCGCATGCAGAACGAATCTCACTACTGTATACGCAGGATCTACCGCAGAGTAACTACATCCGTTAGGCTATGTCGTACAGGCGGACGTGCTATATAGCGCGGATGTTTCGTAGTACCTATACTAGCTATCATTGAAGAATTAATGCTAACCGAGGCTAGTTCTACTAGCGGTATTTTAATAGCATACCGCTAGCAAGCTAAAAGTACCGCTGGCTAATAGGGAAGCGCAATTTCAGGGGTAGCCGAATTTAGATGACGCTTATGCGTCGCAAGATACTGTAAACATTGCGTCCCCTCCTTCTTCTGCATTAATAGACGCCACGTAGCTACATTAGACAGTAACTCGCAGTATGTGCATATTTACATGCTATAGATATTATCCTTTACTAACCTGCTACTAGACCTACACGACCGAGAAGGATATACCGCGCTCTGTTCTCTGCCGATCCTTTAAGTCGCGTCCTTCTTTGATTATACCTTCGAAGAAAGACAGATAATAGAGGTCACGTTCCGCGTCATCTAGCAGCAGTTCGAATTACGATCTAGCGAATGATTTAGAAGACCTGCTAAGCAACGATGGCGATAGTGTAGACGATAGCAACGAGGAGATAGCTAACTAGGAACATGAGGATTTTATAGTGCCTAAAGCCTATACAAAGGCGACTAATGTAAGAAGCTACCCGCATATGACGGCCATGCTAACATGCATACAGACGACGACATACTAGTCACAAAGAGACTAGACGCATAAGCGGTTATCCTTACTACTAAGGCGGAATCGGCCGAACAAGAGGCTTCGGTCATCGTCTCGTAACGCGCGACGATATAGTAGCAAACCTAAGAATGACAGGGTAAAGACATAGCAGCTAAGCATCTGTCGAGGCTATTACAATAGCCGACCTACTAATCACGGGAGCGACAGCAACAGTCAAAACTACCGCAACAGCGAGTCTCGCAGCTACTAGGGCAATAGTAGTAGTCAAAGTCAGTCCGGGAGCTAGTCGAGTAGCCGTCGAGGCCATAACAGCAGCTAGACTACAAACTCCGACTAAGGATACGACTACTCTAGCAGCGAAGATATACGTAGTAGCCCTCCCATGCATAAAGACAAGTTAATCGAGCCTTTGCTCGTCAAAGTCCGAGAACTCTCGTAGATAGACGCTTCACAAGGGCGGAAGGGCATTTCTGTGCTATACCCTACAGCTCCTACTTACTAGCCGAGTTGTAAGCATATTGCAATTAACTAGTAGCTCGTGGCGCGTGATATGCTAGGGATGAAAGGTCGAGTTAGCTCGAGGCTAGACGACGTAGATTTGGATACTATAAGTACCTGCGTAGGTCCTATGAGGAGGTGCTAATGTTAGGGGCGTAGATAAGGCAGAGGTTGCGTTAGTGTCGTAACAACTACACGAATAGGGTCAGAGAAGCTATACTCGCATAGTCCGGCAAGGTAGACAATAAGCAGGGTTTAAAGGACTAGGCCGCGGACATGTTAATAGAAAGCAGATTCGAATGCGAGAACGAAGAAGAGGTGAGGAGAGAAGGCTTAGATGTCGTCGAAAGCGCTAACATGTCACAGGACTAGAGGTTTCTAAGCCCGCTCATGATCTTTTGTATGAAGAAGGCGTTCTTCTAGTTTAATTAGAAACTAGCATGGAATCCTTTAGAGTTACGTGAGGTAAACGCTTTCATGTTAAATAGCGTGTGTGCTACTATCACATACCTACTAGCCTAGATCAGGAATAGCCCTTCGGAGTTTAAGACAAAGGCTAGCAAGACAAGATGGGTTCTAGTCAGCAGTGTCAATATCGATGATATCTTCGAGGGGAAGAAGAAGTATTAGGAAGAGCTCGATGCCGACAGACAGGAGGTCATCATAGCGACTATCACGGCATGTATATTAGGGGGGGAGGACAAAGGCAAGACAGCACTACTAGTGTAGGCGGCGCTAGCTATTAAGAAGGATCGCGGCATGACAGGCTTAGAGAGGGAATACGAGGACTTGCGGAGGCGAAAGGCGCTACGCGAGAATAGTACGTAGGAGACATCGTCAAGAGGGCCTATACTAACTTCTACTAGGTCGTACCTAATTGTTAGGTCAGCGTAGTGTCAGCCTGACACGACGATCAAGCCAGGCCTTAATGTCATTAATAGTAGGCGTTCGCAAGCATGTAGCGGATGTTCAAGCGGACACTAACAGAGGGAGCGAGGGCCATAACGGCGGAAGGGCAAATGTTAGTAACCATGGTAGTAAGGCAAGCGATTGTGACGGTGACGACTAGCCGATGCAGGGACTAGAGGAGCCATTGTCGCGGGACACCCTGCATAACGGTGTCGTGACAACGAGGTTAGTTTCTCGTCTAACATCACAGCCATGATTGCTAACATGTACTTGTCTAGTATGAAAGCCACTGTAGTCGATAAGCCCCGACCTAGACACACGCAAGATGAAAGGTTAGTGGCCTTGGCGCGTCGTGAGGGCCAGCCATCGCTAACAAGGCGGAAGTAGCGAGAGGCCTAAGCTACGGAGTAGGCAGTTAATCGTGACTAGTGTAGACAAGCGGTATAGGCGAGAGGACTCATGTATCGACTAAACCGTGCTAATAACAGATAAACGCTAGCGCGGCTCTAGCGAGAGGCGAAACGCAAAGACTTACTAACACATAGTATGTGCGATTATTGACTCTACGCATCGGCGTAGTTAATGACGATAGCTATAGGACATGAAGCTTGACCGCGAAGGACAAAGACTAAGGCGACAGTAGGAGCTAAGCTTTGCTAGAGGCAGAGGCAAAAAATGCTAGGTAAGTGTGCTAGTAGTATACTAGCGTTATGCTACTAACATACTGCTAGCACTTCGATATTAATAGGAGGTACTAGCAGTAGTTTAGTAGCCACGTAGTATACATTAGCTGACGATTATGATGCAGCATAGCATGCGCTCTGCTCGATTAGTGTGATCTTATAAGCAACTAGTCGAACGTTGTAGAGAAGGTAGAGGATGCGCTCGACGACTCTAAGTTAAGGGATAGTCAGTTGTAGTAGCATACTACATTCACGGACTCGACCTTGTCAGAGCAGATTAAGGGCTATAGCGACAAGGTCTTTAATGATGCGACCTTCAAGAAGCTACAGGAGGGGCGAAATAGTAGCGCTTTAGGAAAGTCGGTAGTAGTAAAGGTAAGCTAGTAGAACGGAATAGAGGATAAGGGCGAGTAGAAGATTCATGTGTAAGGGCCGATACAGGATGTGTGGATAGTGTGTAGTAGCTATGCATTTGTTACTAGCTATACTGATTAAGGTCTTCGGGCGTAAGGCGCAAGTCAGATATAGTAGCTTGCTTGAATTCAAGAGGCGTCGTAAGAGCTGCGTTTAAGCTGTGTATGTGTTTAGTGTTAGCAAATCTGCTTAATTCGCGTTGTACGTCAGGTCTAGTGTAAATAGTAAAAGAGCACAGTGCGACAACAACGAGATGTATAGTATTAACTAAAATTATGACTTTAACATCTATTACATGCAAATTGTTTTGATTCGAGTAGCTCGGCTTGCATGCCTAAGCTACTTGCCGCTAGTATACTGCTAGCAGTAAGTTACTTACTAGTAGCACTCTTGCACTATGAGCTACTCGCGTCTGCGACACGAGTAGCTCAGGAGGGGCCGAGTTTCTCGGGGGTACATACGAGTAGGCCAAGTCAGACGAGTAGGTAAGTAAGCTAAGTAACACAAGTTACTTAGTCTACCTAGGGCCTTGGTTTTCGAGACGAAGGCATTCCGTTAGGCGTCGTCCTATACGAATGGTGTATCCTTCGTCGTGAGAGTCGTAAGTAGTGCCGTGATCTTCGAATAGTTTGCCACAAATCTCCTGTAGAAGTTAGCGAATCTAAGGAAGGACTATACTTCCTTAACATTAGTCGGCGTAGGCTACTCTTTTACGACCTAGACTTTCTTAGTGTCTATCTTGATTCTATTCCATGCTACTACGTACTACGTAGCCAAGGAATTGTACTTCCTGCTTATGAAACTCGCTCTTCTGCGGCTTGACTTTTAGTTAGTAGTCCTGGAGTTTCTGAAGTACCTTGCGTATGTGAGTCCTATGTTCTTCGATCGTCTAGGAATAGACGAGGATGTCGTCTAGGTATATAACTACAAAGACGTCGAGGTACTCTCGTAGCACATTGTTGATAAATGCCTGCCATGTAGCTAGGGCGTTTGTCAACCTAAATGGCATGACTATGTACTTGTAGTGCCTGAACCTAGTTCGGAACGCGGTCTTCCATTCTTCGCCTTCCTTAATTCGAATTCGATTATACGCTCTAGGTATGTCGAACTTCGAGAACTACATTACTCCTTGCAGGCGGTCCTGCAATTCTAAGAGCAAAGGAAGCGGATAACTATTCTTTATCATGATGTCGTTTAATCCACGATAATCTACGCAGAGTCGCTAGTTATCTTCCCTCTTAGGCACAAACAGGATCGGATATCTGGCTAGGGACTACGACTCGCGAATGAAGCCTTTCCGGAGGTTGTCTTCTAGGTATTTCCGGAGAATCTCTAGTTTCGCCGCCGATAACGGGCGAACTAGTTGCTTCGTCGGTGTCTTGCTAGGGAGTAAGGGTATCCCGTAGTCCTACTCCTAGTGTTCTGGCAGAGCTTCTTGGTTAGGTTCTTCCTCGAAAAGAGTAGCGAACTCTTTATACTTATCGGGAACTGTAAATTCGACCCTGACTTCCGATTGCGTTGCTTTAACCTATAGGACATGCACTTCCTGTTCTAGATCCTCGATAGCGGCTACCATCTCGCTTGAAGTCATAGCACATATTTCGATCTTGCCTAGTACGTCGTGCACTACAGGTAGAGGTATCGATCTTGAGAGTTCTAGGAACTAGATCCTCTCATTCTTCTAGTCGATATAGGGGTTAG
>JADDMT010000095.1:0-111786 GCA_021401465.1 Teratosphaeria epicoccoides | reverse complement strand
GGGGGGTGGGGGGGGTTGGATGGTGATGTATGGATTGAGAGACTGATGCGTGTGCAAAACGCGCCGAGATGTCTATATATCAATCACGACTCCTGGTTTACACGTATCCCATGCAAGCCACATTCTGCCGGCCGGCATATCGTCATGCAATTGAAGAGCAGGGACAAGGTACCTCTCTATCGCGACAACCCTGTCGCTGCACGTGACATGATGCGCGAGGTGAAGATGGATTGATGGAATAATCGGGTGCTTTGTAGCATACATGTACCTCAGCTCAGGTGTGTTCCGGCTGGGAAGTGTGAGGTGCCGTGTTGTGCCTGGCCACTCATGCTGTGCCAACAGATGGCCACTTGTGCATCATCGTCTCCGTCCATGTGCGTCACACCTCTCACGCCCGGAGAGCCGACGGGAATTTCTGCGCTGGGCCAACGCTTCTTCCCCCTTCCACGTCTTGCGCACACTCTGATACTCTGCGGGTATCGCTTCCATCAAGAACCTTGATGTGATTCGTGCCCAGCCCATCTTGATTATTTAGCTTCTGCTTTCTTGTCTTAGTCATTCTCTGATCGCCCGCGTCTTGTCGCCCTTTCTTTTGTTCATTCGGTACCTGATTACATATTGCATCTTGGAACGTCGAATCCCACACGGCATACCATCGATTGGCACGCGTCGACGTCGGTGTCGCACGCGTCCGCAACGAGGGAACATCATCATTTGTGTGTGACGGGGACAGATGAGCGATCCGCAGTCGCTCAGTCCTTGATCCAGGAGTCGTGGAAGGTGAGACAGCAGGAATCGGAGAGAGTTGGACAGGAGCGAAGCATGGACTGTGGGCGCTGATACTTGCACGATATTCTTAGCCAACACGGCATTCGCGCACGAGCCCAGTCTGCCGCCGTCGTCGTCCCCGCCACCCCCCATCTCCGCCGTATGCAATGTCTCTGTGAGTTCGCCTGTGCCTGTGTCGTCGATTGCCTCGCGGGGCCGGCACTGGAGGGAGGAAAAGCTGTTGACCCCGGACAACTCGCGTCTGGTTCGCCCGCCGCGCACCCCTGGGGGTAGCATCGGCAGCAGACAGAGGGACGACCGCTCCGAATACTACACCGCAGTCTGGGGCTCGCCCTACGATAGGTCCTCGTCTCCACCTGCGTCGGCGCACACCGCCTGGTCTGAACTCGTGCCAAGCGACGAGCGTCTGGAGTCCTCGCCGACCCAGTTCGGTCTCGACCATTTGATTCCTAGCCGCCTCGCACATCTGAGCTTCCCGCAGCCGGACGCGTCTTTGTGGGCGAACGCCGTCACCGAGGAAGATTGCCAGACCCCTCGCTCGAGGACGAAGCGGTGGGTGCAATTGCCGGAGCCGCCGACATCTGAAAAGACGCATTGGTGGAGCGACGAGTCAATACAACCTTCTGAGGCCGAAGAGAAGCAGCGCGGGCAGCAAGCAGACGCTCATCATAATTCAAGAGACAAGAATCGCACGCTGGACCAGCAGACTTTCTTGGACAGTCTGCGCGACGAAAAGAGCGCGAACATTGACGGCATGTCTGGCATTTACGCGTCAAGATGGGCAGATACGCCACCCCCTGAGGAAGAGATAGTGCCCAAGCGGCCTGCCCAGCCTGCGGAACCATCGACTCTCGAGGCGCCCGCTACACAGCAAGCGGCGACGGCAGACAAGGTCAAGGAGGCGCCAAGAGCTGAAGGAGGGAAGACAGGGTTCACCGAGCGCGGCGACGGTGATGGGAATGGGGAGATGGACAACATGGCGGATGTGCAGACCCCGGCGTCGGTTGCATCATCTCCGGTCAAGGCAAAGCATCTGGAGCCTCCACGACTGCGGAAACGCGTCAGCTGGCGCGGCAAGAACTGTGTCATCTCAATACCGAACTTGAACTTCGAGGCGCTTGGTTTAGCGATCCCACTCAGTCATGAAGGCATACAGCAGCGACTCAGGCATTTCGAGAACGAGGGCTTCAGCACCCGCGGATTTGATCTGGCGTACGACGGACCTTTGGACGGGGCGGAGCAAGTCCACGTCAAGCCGATCTATCCAGATGAGGCGCAGATGCGACTTCAAGCGACGCAGTCTCGTCCTGCAGTAGTGCTACCAGATCTCAACAAATGGAAGGCGTATGAGGATTACCTGTTGGAGCAGAAGCTGGCGGCTCTGGGTGTTGACATTGGTGGTGATCCTCAGCCTACACCGCAGTCTGCCATTTCCGGTCAAGAGATGTCACGGCAGAATTCAGGTCAATACCCGCCATTGCCATTCTCCCCACCCCTCCCATCTAGTTCGGGCGGAAGTATGTTGGGAAGACCAGGAATAATGCGCGGACATTCGCAGACCATGTCTGTCGCGTCACCAATGTCCCCTGGCGCCGGGCCATTCGGACATGCGCGTGGTCATTCGACGTTCACGGGACCGTTTGGGTCCTCACAGCAACAGCAGCAGCAGCAGCAGCAGCGTCAAATACAGTCTCCTCTGGGTCCAGTACAGCAGCAGTTTCCTCAGCATGGGCAGCAACAGTTCCCTCAGTTTGTGCCGGGTCGCAATGTCTCTCCAGCTCAGCTTGGAGCTCCGCGTCCTGATCTGGGCGCACTTCGTAGGCCTGGATCACCGCGCAGTCAGCGAGGTTTCGCACAGTCGCCACAGGACTACACCAGAAGTGTCATGGACCAGCAACCCAGACAGCATACATATCTGCAATCCACAGTTGCACAGTCACAGCTCCCGCCGATCCAAATGCCTGTGCCCAACCAATTCATGCAACCGCAACTGCCAAGTCTTCAGCAGACTCCTGCATTGCCTGAGCTGCCAGAGGAAGACGATGAAGAAGAGCTGCAGGAGAAGAGGGAGGCAGAGAAGTCCGTGGCGCCTGAACCACCTGCATACTTGCCGCCGCACAAAAGGGCGCAGATACAAGACAACGTCGCTGTCCCGACACCGACTCGTGGCCATCGTCACAACATCAGTGAGAGTCTTGAGCGCGATGTCGCCGCACGGGAGGAGCGGGCTGGTGCTTCTCTTACTCACATGGTCGAAGCCCTGGACGAACAGACCGATTCCAGCTCGGCTGACCGGCTGATGCCACAGCAGAAACGCGCGCCGCGCGAGCCGGAGGCTGATTTGGAACGAGACCCATTAGGCCAGGACATCGCCGTGAAGGACAGCCCGAAGATGCATCGCAAGACCACAAGCAGGTCTGGTGGCTTCAACGTCGCAGCACCTTCGTTCACATTCAACCCCAAAGCAGAGTTCACACCCGGAGCGAGCTTTCAGCCGGCGAGCAGTATTGGCTCGAACAGCTCTTTCAACCCCACGGGCAGTGTCGGAAGCAATCCATCGACGGAATTTCGGGCTGCTTCGAGCAGCTTCACATTTGGTGTGCCAATGCCACAGACCCACAGCGCGCCCGAACATGCGCGACAAACTTCTTCTGGCTCACTAAATGTCAATGCAGCTGCATTCATGCCGTCCAAACCGGTGACGGGCAGTATCTCGAGAGCTGCGCCGACTCCGAGAATGGATTTTGGCTCATCGTCTGCAACACAGCCAAAGTCCGATTTCTCATTTTCGTCAAGCGCTACAACGTTCAAAGCAAGCGCCGCGCCGCCCGTGCTATCTGGGAATGATTCAGCTGCACCCGGTACCGCTATGAGCAGTATATTTGGCAAGGTCAACATCCCTGAAATAGTGAAGCCGGCCCGCAGGAGCAAGGCTGTGCCTATTGTTCAACCAGAATCAGCTGACAGCTCGAGTGGGAGTGAAGGTGAGGAGCTGGAAGATGACGATGGCAGAATCATGCAGAGTGAGGATAGGCTGAAGAGGAACAAGGGCGGGAAGGAAGACGATGGAGATGATGTGCCACGATTTGCAGTCCCACATTCGCTGCCGCAGCCTTCCATGGGCCCTCCATTTGTGGTGCCGCTTGACTCGGAGCCGCTCACCAGCCCAATCCGTGCGCCCAGTGATGACACCACTGTCAAGAAAGTGGAGGATGAAATTGAACCCGCCAAGGATGGAGCGGTAGACAAAACTATTGACACCATGCACAAATTGGCGGAGGCGGAGAGGTCACAATCGTCGCAGCCTATGGAGGTCGCGAAAGAGAAGCCTTCTCGCAAACACAAGCATTCTTCCAGCCTGTCGGCACTCGCACAGCCGTTTCAGCCATTCGCAATCGGCGGCGGCAAGGCCGCGGCGTCAGAGCATGAGAAGAGTCACGGTCACCACGACTCCATCAGTGACCTCGAAGAGGGCGAGATCAGGGACGATGAGGACTCGCTCAGCATATCGCCCGTACAGGATCAAGCACAGCCGTCGCTGGCGTCAGAGATGTCGTTCAATGCCCTTGGCCGGCAGCCTGAGCCCAGCTTCGACGAGATCGACGCCGTCATGCGTCACCTCCACGAAAAAGAAGAGAAAGATGCCGAGAGCTTACCTGGAAGCGTGCCAGATCCAGACAAGCAACATCGAGAAATTACAATTTCGGATCTGCCATCCACGTCTTGGGAAGATGAGAAGCCTTTGGAGGGCGTCACGTATCTTCCGGAGTGGTCAAGGAGTGATGCGCCATCGCCAAGTCCCAGGCGCCCGGGACCTCAGCTTGCCTATCCGCTGCAAGACCCAGGATCCGCTATTCCTGAGCGCAATGAGACCGACGATCTTGTGCCTGGAAACCTGGTCAACGGCTGGCCCCATCATGTCCACCGTCTCAACAAGGAGAAGGTCGGTGAAGAGCCGATGAGCGACTGGAGCGATATGCTGTCTGAACCGGAGGAGGAGAAGCTGCGCGCTCGGACCACATTCTTCGATAGTCACGTCGAAGATCTTATTGCTGGTGCTATCGAGCGACGTCTCCAGCCATTTGAGGTGAAACTTGAGGAACTCGTCAAGCAGCGCCCTCGAGCTAGTAGGACGAGATCGAGCGATCACTATTCGTTGAAGCGGACTTCGTCCACCGTTGAGAGCGATGCGGACGATGAAGATGACTTGTCTGATCAGAACAGGCAGCGGCCAGTGTCTAGCCGTGGCACGAGCAGCAGGGACAAGAAGGTCGATCAGATCAAGGCTGTCGTGCTGGAGGCTTTGCGCGAGCAGGCAGAGCTGCCAAGACGACGCTCCCAGTCTGCCTACGACATGGCCGATCTCCACTCTGCATTGGCTGACATGAAGGTTTCCTTTGCGCGCGCAGCTTCCGCCAGTCTAGAGCTTGATGATGTCAAAGCTGTTGTTGAGGATGCGCTCAACAGGCAGAGCCAGGCTGTCGTGCCCATCGCGCTTGATCAGCAGCTTGGTAAGGACGGTACGCACGAGCACAAGCGTGAGCTTTCCGAGCTCGAAGGCAGACTTAATGAGACCCTCGCTGGCGCATTGGAAGAAGCCAACTTGAGACGTGCAGTCGAGGAGAGGGAGGCAGAAACTAGGAGGTTGCTCCGCCTTGCAGAAGAGGAGGTGCAGCTGCTTCGTGATTCTTCCCGTGACGACGGTGGTCGCGTAAGCGCGATGGAAGAAGAGCGCCGTGAGCTGCATCTTCGCATTGAGAGAGCCGATGAGGAGAGGCTAAAGTCCGAGGAGAAAGCCGAGATATTGAAGGAAGAGCACGAGGCCATGCGGGAGACTCTGGACGAGTACAGGAAGTCGAGCGACAAATGGCGCAGAGACCTGGATGAGGCTAAGCGCGAGCGCGAAAGCCTCGAGGACGCTGTCGCAGTGTTGGAGCGGCAAGTCGAAGAGGGTCGAGAGTCTAGCAGTGCCATGAAAAGGCGTTTGGAAAAGTTGCACGCGGACATGGCGTCTGCTGCTGGGCTGCTCGCAAGTGAGAAGGCGGGCTGGAAAGCCAGGGAGGATGACTGGAGGACCACGTGTGAGGCTCTGGAAGCGGAAAAGGCGGCCTCTGCCCGCAAGCGCCACGAAATGGAAGAGGAGCTGCGGGTGACCAGGCTCGCTGTCCACGAAATCGCCGATGCTCGTAATGCACTTGATCAGATGAAGCTGACACATGTGAGTCTGGAGGAGATGATCAGAAAGCTACAGGGCGATTATGTGGAACAACAGACGCTTGCAGCGAAGTGGGAGCGTGATTTCCTTGATACGAGAGAGAGTGCTAGGTTGGAGGTGCAGCGGACTCGCATGGCGCTGGAAAGCGAGGTCGAGCTGGCCAACAACCACGTGAACGCTACGCGACTGGAGCTTGAGAGCGAGCTGCTCAAAGTGCGGACTGAGCTGGAGACCGTGAAGATGGAGGCCGAGACCAATAAGGCGCGTCACGAGCGTATGCTCGAGGACGAAGATGCGACTCGTCGCGAGGCTTTGCGAAAGGTCAACCATGCCAACAGCGTCGCTCTTGACGAAGCCAGATCCAAGCACGAAGCGACTATCAAGGATATGCGAGCTCTGCATGCCAGGCAATTGCAGCATGCTCGCGAGGACAAAGAGCGAAGCGAGTACATTCTCAACGAAAGGCTTGGCCTTAGCGACGCCAAGTTGCAGCACGCGAATGACAGGATCTTGCTCTTGCAGGAGCGCGTTGAGGTCGCCAAGAGCGCAGCGCAGGCTGCCGCGATGTCTGCGCAGAGTAGAAGTACTGTGCCGGTGCCTATGCACTCGGCCGCTGTGCTGCCAGAGAAGATCTCGCCGCAAGCACTCAGAGAGTCGATACTCGTCCTGCAGGAGCAGTTGCAAGACCGCGAGGCACGGATCGAAAAGTTGCAGAACGAGGTCGACACAGAGGCGCCGGCGAGGCTCAAGCAGAGGGACGACGAAATCTCTTGGCTGAGGGAGCTCTTAGCCGTACGGAGCGAAGACCTGACGGATCTTGTCTACACTCTATCCCAACCGGTGTTCGATCGCGACAATGTCCGTGACATCGCAATTCGTATCCGCGCGAACCTGCAAATGGAGCAGCAGGAGAAGGAGCGCTTCGGCTACAACGGACAGTCTCTCGGAGGCCAGACCTTGGCCAGTCTCAGCTCTTTCTCGACCCCTAAAGCTGCGGTTTCGGGCTTAGGCAGTGCGTTCAGCAAATGGAGGAGCGCTATGGAGTCCTCGTCATTGAAGATTCCTCCGCCGCCCAGCAGGCCTTTGCCGCCAGGTCATGGACGTAACGCTACGCCGTCTCGGCCCTCATCGAGAGTTTCGACTGCGAAGGCAGAGGGCAAGCCAAGTGCCTTGCCGCCTAACTACGTGGAAGGACTGATGACACCGCCAGCCAGCAATCTGCGCGGCACGCCGAGTCCCGAAGCGACCATGAATCTGCCGCCGCCGAGATTGCAATCGAGGCAGGAGAGCAAAAAAGACGGCCAAGGCAGTAACCGACCGCCCTCTTTCTCTTCAGAGCGGTCGGTGAGTGGGATGCTGTTCAGACCAGGAAGCTACGATTGCGATGCAGAGGACAGTGCTGTGCCCCAGGCGCTGGGCGAGGATTCCTTCGTCGGTTCGGCGGACGATGATCTGGGCGAAGTGGCGGATGATGAGCCGCCTGCCTTCCGAAACCGGAGCCTGGAGGAGGAGATGGGAATGGGTGAGGAGGGGGAAGAAGAAGAAATGATGGGTTGAAATACAGCAGGTATAGCGGCGACGTACATGCGCCATTTCCTTGGGTCGACTTGATGGCATTTCACTGGCGCTTGCGCGTGATACCCACACCGCGATATATCCCGAGACTGGACTTTGAATTTTGGGAAGTCTTGTTGTTGGATGCTTTGTGACCCTGGTTCAGATTTCGTAATCGATGGATCGATCTTTGAGGGCGATGTTTTTGTATGTAAGGTAGTGTAATAGTGCGCAGCGCGTACGCTCAGATTACCTATCTTTGCACTGTCGTCTTGTGGGCAGCTCTTCATCTCTTCATACTCAATGGCGTTGACGACGCCCAGAACATGAACGGGTCAAGCCGTGCTTAGTCACATCAGCGATCCAGAAACTCTTTTCGTTGACGACATCGAATATCAAAACCCCAGTGCATCCAGCACCCCTCCCGTTTCAGTCCCATCACCTGCCAATATGTCACGCATGACCCAAAGACCTTGAGCACGGGTTTGGCCATGTCAAATGGAGGCCCGAAGCAAAAACCGAGCTCAGGTAACTCGATCGCCCCCAAACGCCTCCCAACCACGCTCTTAGCTAACCAAATCTCCCAACCCCAATTCCAGCCTTCCACCTCGTCGCCGGTCTTGGCTCTGGAGCCGCCAGCGCCTTCCTCCTCCAACCCGCAGACCTGCTCAAGACTCGCGTCCAGCAGTCCCGCCACGCTTCGTCCCTCACGCTAGCGCTCCGCGACATCCTCAATGCGCCCAGCCCCGTCAGGTCGCTCTGGCGCGGCGTCGTGCCTTCGGTCATCAGGACGGGATGCGGCTCCGCGTTGTATTTCGGGATGTTGAATCAGATGCGGGAGTACGTGGCGAGGTTGCCTGCTGTGCCCGTCCTTGCTGCTGCTGCTGCTGCTGGGGAGAGTGCAAGCCCGGATGGTAGCTCGTCGTCTGCGCTGCCGAGATTGGGGAACTTGGCGAATTTGGGCACGGGGGCGTTGGCGAGGGTCGCGGCGGGGTTTGTGATGAATCCCGTTACCGTATTGAAGGTGAGGTATGAGTCGACGCATTTTGCTTACACGTCGATGGTGGGCGCTGGGCGGGATGTTCTGGCCAGGGAGGGGGTGAGGGGTTTTTTTGCGGGGTTTGGGGCCACTGCGGTCAGGGATGCGCCGTATGCGGGGTTGTATGTGTTGATCTATGAGCAGGCGAAGGTTCAACTGGGGTATGTAGCAGCGCGGACGGGGGAGGTGCAGGGGACCAAGAGGTTTTGGGAGGGTTCTGCGAGTGTGAATTTTGCGTCGGGAGTGGTGGCGGCGGTGTCGGCGACGGCGGCGACGAATCCTTTTGATGCGATCAAGACGCGGTTGCAGATTGCGCCGGGAAGATATGGGAATATGGTTCGGGCGGGGAGGATGATGTTGAGGGAGGAGGGGATGGGGAGTTTGTTTAGTGGATTGAGTATGAGGATTGGGAGGAAGGCGTTGAGTAGTGCGTTGACGTGGACGGTCTATGAGGAGCTGGTCAGGAGGGCGGAGAGGGCGCTGGTGTGAGAGGGTGTACGTCGGGTGTCATCGCTGAGTTGGCGTCGGGAGCTCTGGCTGATGGTGGTGTCACGAAGTCAGACGTCGGATTCACAAGGTTCATGTGAAGATTTCGAGCGACGTCGGAATTGATGATTTGACAGTTTAAGCAAGGCACTATCCTCTCAGAGTCTCCAGCAGGACTGCCGCATCGCGCAGGGTGGAGAGCGACGCTCGGCGTCGGTCTCTAGCGAAACTTATGCTTCGCCTCAGCGCTTGATGTGTCAGCCGTCGAGGTTCCGGCTCATTAGTCCTCTGAATCCTCTCTCATACGACCCATCAGCGTGATGGTGTTGATGCTAGGTCACGAATGTCTGCCAAAGAGCACAATGATAGCGTCTGTCGCTAACTGCGCCTACGAGGCAACAGACACTATCTGCATTTACGACCAAGGTAACTGGTCATGAACAAGTACGGTTCATCTGAAACATCCGAGCGGATCAACCGTAGGCAAAGGGATGGTATCCCAGGCTCTCTTCGTTACTCGGAGGCAGCCGGAAGGCGCAGCAGCCGAAGCTGGGACCGCAGGCGAGACAGGTCTCGGGCAGGCCTTGCTTCGAGATGATGATAGGATGGCTACGAGTGTTCTCCTCTGTCTCTTACTCTTCTTCCCGTTTCTACTAGCAGACACTACCGTACATCCCTGGAAGATGCTACCTTTCGAGATTCACGCAGAAGTGGCCCATTGCATACTGCTCGAGATTTCCGCACAGCACGGCTTCGCGCATCGACACACCTGCATGCATTGATCGACACGAGACGACGTCTCGAACATAGTCGACTGTTCGGCGTGAGTGTTCATCGGACGTGTGCAACGCCGCTCTGGGTCTCACAGTTTCACAGGGCGAATCACCGTTGCGTCCGCAAATCGTCAGCGCGGTTCTTGATGCGGTGCCTGGCACGGGTAGTCCTCCCCTGGTGCTGAGACTGACCGTGTTAGCTCAGACGATGCAACTCCTTCCCATTGCTGTACTAGCAGCCTGTGCGACCGCCAAAGACACCATCAGTAGGATCCACATCGGCCTAGACCCAGGCGGACCACAAACCCGTTGCGGTGGGACCCCCCTCGCCTACTCCGACTTTATGGCATACCCTGCAGAGGTCCCCTGGAGGAAGTGTTGGAGTGTTGCCAGCGGTCAGGGACACTACGTCTATTGGAGTCATAAGCCAGACGATGACACATGGCACTGTGAGGCATTCGGTGAGTTTCGTGATTCTCCAGCCCCTTGCTTCTCTGGGAACACCGGTATATCGGCTCTAACAGTCGTTTTCCAGTGTACAACGACAATGCCTGCACGAGTCAGGTGGGAAATCTGCCGTCAACTGAAGACTGCAAATATGTCGCGCAGCCCATCTATAGCTACATGATTGCTTGCAATACATGATTGGCGCCCGGATCTGTTCGCCGCGATCCGTGGCCGTAGTACGTGACGCTTCTCTCGGGCAGATGCGGATTACGCATGTTCCCAGCCAAATTCCTGGACCGCATGCAATTGGCGGGCTGATGGCTGCCTTGGACTGGCTCCGACCGGACCGCCCGGCTGTGCTCACTGTCCGCATCAGCCCTACTCTCCTTATAGTCCTGTGCATGCGCTGTTCACAGAGGTCGTCCCGGCTCGGTATCGGGCTTTGTACACGGGACTTTCGGCCGCAACGTCTGTAGACCGAGATCTGTTCTAGAGGCTGCGCTTGGCATAACAGAGCCATGCTGGATGTCCTCTGGTCGATATGTACTCGGACGTTCGAGAGACTCGCGAGACGTTTCTACAGAGGTGCGGCGATTAACGTCGTAGGGCAGCGCGGGATCGCGCCAGAGCTCTGTATCGTCCAACATCTATGTAATGTTCATTTTCCACCCTTGGTAGGACTTATATACCTCATCTGAAGACTCCCTAAGGCTGATGGCGAACGGAAACAACCGAGCTGTGCTGACTGTCATTTATTATTACAAGGATCACGTAGAAGATTCAGCTACGCTGGATGATAGGGTCGATGGTAATAGCGGCGCAGTACTACCAGACATGTTTACGATATGGTTATGAATCGGGATCGAGAGGCATGGACCAGGCATACTGCAGCTCCCGAAGCTGCGATAATAGACGCTGTTGAGCGATGCGCATTCGTGGATCATAATAAATCCAACGGCGGGGGTCATCAGTGCTTCTTCAACAAGAGAATTTCCAACTTCCGTGCATCCTGTAGAATCCTGTCTCCTCATCTTTCCTACTCTCATTTTGGGTGTTATCAAGGCCATTACTTTGCTTGTCGAAGAGACTGGTTTTCGCTTCGTTGTATCCCGCCGGAGCGATCCAGCAACCGACGCTGTGTTTGCAGATTCGAACTTCGGATCCCCAGCTTCCAGACTGTTCGTCCAAGTCACGATTTCGCTCTGCTGGGAAGGACGCAGGAGTCAGAGTAATTTTTGCCCGGGTCAAAACTTCGATCAGTCTCTAGTCAACGGTCTAGTTTGCCAGCGTCTATCTGTGCATTTGGTAGATTGGAAAAATGTCAGAGACCAGGAATGTTGTAATCCTTGGCGCTTCAATCGGCGGCGTCAGCATAGCCCATTACATCGCTCGACACACCCTACCGAAACTCCAGCAAGCCAACGATGCGAAATATGTTCTGCACCTGGTCGATCCGTCAACGCACTTTTGGTGGCACATTGCAGCACCCAGGGAGATTGTCTCGGTAAAGGCGATGGAGCACAGCAAATGCTTCGTCCCAATTATGGATGGGTTTGCTCAGTACCCCAGTCTCAAAGACTCTGTGGTGTTTCATCACGGCGCGGCGACTCACCTGGACACCAAGACCAGGCAGGTGTCCATCAGGACGCATGAGGGTGATCAGGAGTTCTTGGAGTACTACGCTTTGGTCATCGCTACGGGTACTCGATCGCCGACACCTCTTACGACTCTGCAGGGCGACCACACGATTTCGCAGAAGGCTCTGGAGGAAGTCAACGAGCAGCTCGCCCAGGCCAAGGAGATTGTCATTTCTGGAGGGGGGCCTGTGGGTGTCGAGACTGCGGGTGAGATCGGCTACACTTATGGCGGCAAAGCGAAGATCACGCTCGTTTCTGGATCGGACAAGTTGCTTCCTGTGCTGCGCAAAGGGCTCGCAGACAAGGCCCAAAAGCTGCTGGAGAAAAACGGCGTCACGGTCCGCTACTCGACCAAAGTCTCCGCCGCTGAGAAGCGAGCGGACGGGAAGACGGAGATCCAGCTCGACAACGGCGAGAAAATGGTCGCGGATGTCTATATCCCAGGTGCGGGCGTCTCGCCGAATACGGAGTGGTTGCCGGAGAACCTGAAGGGCAAGAACGGCTACGTCGCTACCAATCCGACGACTATGCGCGTCGATGCAGCGGGCCCGAGGATCTATGCGGCGGGCGATGTGGCGGCGGTGAACCAGGGCGGTGTCCTGATGTCTTTCGGTTCGACGCCGGTGTTGGGAGCGAACTTGACGCGTGATTTGCTTGTGGACGCGAGGTTGGATGGGGCGCCGGCGGAGCGGGCGTATAGGAGGAAGGACCAGGAGACGCAGTTGGTGCCGGTGGGTCCTAAGGGGGGTGTGGGGGCGTTCAATGGTTTTCGGTTGCCCGGGTTTGTTGTGCCTTTTGCCAAAGGGAAAGATTATATGGTGAGTTTTTCAGGTGAGCGGTGGGGGTTCGGGCGTGCAGTTGCTGACGTGTGGTTTCTGTTGTAGGTCTCGCAGGTGCCGAATATTACTTTGGGCAAGAAGTACGCGAAAGCATAGGTGTGGCCGTGGTTTGCGGATTGTCATCGCGGATGAGGTCTCAGCGCTTTGGTGGCTGAAATGCATTTGATACCCCTGCATTTATTACTTGGAACTATGTAGTAATGTAGGCATATGGATTCCATCTGCCCTTCGAGATTGACGCTTGGCCTGACATGGCTCCCGACCTCACGTCTGCCCTGACTGCAACACCCGTCCGTGATCGGATCACTCCGCAACCCACTCCTTCATCTTCCGCCGATACTTCTCCCGATGAAGAACATACTCCTCCGCAGCATCGGCATTCCACGGCATTCACAACAATGAAAACCCTCAACAATTGGCTGCGGGCGGGTCTGACTGGCTCATCGGTCATCGGTCATCGGTAGGAACATCATGACCCCATCCTCGATCAGAAACACTGGGTTCCAGTCTGCCTTGCTATCAAAACCCGAACCTGCCGCTCGCTGGATCGACGTTGAGATGCCATATGCGCGGTTCGAAGTAGATTCCTGGAGGTTTGGACCGGTAGAAATTTTGGGACTTCGACGCGCAGGTGGAGTTGGTGGCTGTGGTAGGGGGAGTCGGGGTCGGGGTTCAGGGTGGCGGGAGTATGAGGGGTGAGGGTGAATATGAGGTTGTCGCGATCTTGCGAGGCGCATGGGTGGGTTTCCTTGCATGGGCGCTGTTTTGATAGATGGATAGATAGATATATATATAACCAAAATAATCGTTTTATTAGTGCTTAATAACGTATAAGTATTTTATTTACCTAGACCACGCGCCTCGATGCGGAAGCGGTTGGGCTCGAAGCTGCACTTGTTCTCTTCGGACAATACCTCGTCACTTTGGCGGTCATGCCTGATTATCAGCAACTGCGTCTCATCCACATATATATACTGCATCGTGCTCTGTCACAACACGCTCCACCCCGATCCGCGTCGAGATGCATCTTGGACGGGTGGATGGTGCCGGGTCCGCTCGCATGAGTGGATGTCTGGGTTGCCGCAGCAGAGGGACGCTGCAGTAGCTGCCGATCGCGGTGCCTCCACAGCCACGGGCGGCCTTGGACATGCGGGCGAGCCATGCACCTGGGCAGCTCGGCAAACGTGCTGGAGCAATCGCCTTGTCTCTCTCTTCTGGCGGTGAGTGATGCGACAGCGCAGGCCGTGGCGACAGCGCACGCGCCACCGCCTGTCAATGGCCGTGCGATGACATGTGATTGTCTTCCATTGGCTGCACGCAACGGCGCTGCGGGCTGTGGGCGAGAGGACGTGAGTCTTGAGCCCCTCGAGCGGCCTCGCAGTTCGTTGGCAGACAGCAGGCAGGGAATTGCAGCTTGCCATGAATGCACGTACCTGCTCGTGACGGAGCCGAAGCCTGAGCATCCCAGGTTAAGACTCGGTCCCTGGAGTCTGTAGAGTAATCACACGTCGGCCTTCATCATAACGATCCTTCGCAAGGCAGTTCGGTCTGTTGCTTGTGCGGATTTTTGCTTCCGATCTGATGACAGGCATGTCTCACAACGGCCGCTTGGCTTGGCTCTAGAAGTGCGCCAATCGATTAGGGCGATACACACACACACACACACACACACACGCGATACTCCGCGAAACGCAGGCAGGGGTCGTGAGTCGTGTTGGGAAGCACACACACTCACTGGCCACCACAACCTGACCATTTGCCCCGAATATTGCACCTCCTTCCGAACAGCAAACACGTCCACAGCTGCTCGCTCCCTGGACTCGTTCCCCATCCAGGACATCCATTTCCCCCACCGAATTTCACGCGACTTTGTTGGAAGCGGATATCGAATATACCGCCGTTTGCCTTCAATGATCCCAGCTCCTGCGTCTCGAGGAAGTAGCGAAATCGGTGCCATCAATGGCCGCTTCTGTCGCAGCGTTCAACGAAGACCACCATGCCCCAGACTCGCGCAGACAAGATATCTGGCCGAGGAAGACTGGGCTGGGTGATGTCGCGCGCGATCAATGCGATCATGGCTTAGGGACGCGTATTAGAGCTCTGGTGAGCTTGTGGGAGACAATCAACGGGTCTGCAAACTCTGTTGTGTCGGACGCAGGACGGTCGACAAGCGAAGTCGAGCCTCGTGAGCTTTACAAGCCTTGGCGGAATGCGCAGCCCGCCGCTGTACCCCCTCCAGACTACGAGCGTATTTCACAGGATGCGCCGCCAGACTATACCTCGACAGATGAATTGGCTGTGTCACAATTGGCGTGCGACTCCGATGCGCTGGTACCGGCTCCACATGGAGCGGGAAAGTCTGGACAAGCTCGCCGCGACACCGAAAAGCCAGATCTGACTGCCCTTGAGGGCATACGAAGTCATGCGAACAAAAAGGCCAAGAAGGCTGCGAAAGCAGCAGCTATGAACAAGTGGGCGGATGACGACGATGGAGACAAGAGGGAAGAGAACGCAGATGGCGCAGGTGGAGGCGACGGAGGCGGAGGTGGAGGCGGAGGCGCAGGAGGTGGAGGCGATGGAGGCGATCCGCCGGGCGGAGGTGACGATGGAGGCGACGATGAGTGGAATTCTGGAGGGGGGAAGAAGAACAAGAAGAAGAAAAAGAAGGATCCTTGGGCGGAGCTGGAAGAGGAGGAGGAGAAAAAGAGGAAGGAGGAAGAGGAGGCCAAGAAGGCTGAAGAAGAAGCTGCGGCTGCGGCGGGCGGGACCGCTGGCGGTGATGCGGATCCTCTGGACGAGTGGGGATCGTTTGCGACGGTCGGGAAGAAGAAGAAAGGCAAGAAAGGGAGGGCGGAAGCAGAGCCCGAGCCGGAACGTGCACCTGAGCCGGCTGCAGAGGCCAAGGATCACGACGCTGGTGCAGACGCTCCGGCAGGTGACGACAAGCTGGACGATGAATGGGGAGCCTTTGCGACTGTTGGCAAGAAGAAGAAGGGCAAGGAAGGCAAGAAGGGCAAGGTAAGCTCAAATTCACTTTGGTTCCGTTGTTCTCACCAGTCGTGGCTTTTCGGCGTGTGGACGAGCTTGAGCCGATCTCCTGCACATATCGGGACACCTGGACGCTCGGGAGCAACTCATCAGCTGCTTTCGAAGTGGGAGCGGGCATGTCAACGATGATATTCTTGCCACCCGAGCTTGGCCCAGATCAACACGGAACCGGGATTGCTTGATGATCGAACATTCGAAACACCATCGATCTACTATGCGACCTGACTCGTGCATTGAATGTTCGGTTCCTGTGCCTGTATGCGCCGTATCATCATTACGATTGTCACTGCACAGGAGGGTCAAGCGACAGGAGACTTCGTTAGCGCGAGTGGCTTACAGCTGTGACTCCGCACTCTCACGCGTAGCCTGCATAACGAGACGCGCTATAATGTGGCTACTGGCTGGGATGACATGCTGCAACACCTTGTAACCATCCGTCGCATTCATCATACTGCGTTGCATATCACTGTCGCGACATTGCTGATCAGTCTTATTGTTGTTGTTGTAGACCGAAACTGCTCCCGCGCCTGAGCCGGCGGCCGATATGCGATTCGACGACATCAACTTGGACGACGACAACAAGAAGGCACCGAAGCTGGATCTGGATCTAGGCTTGGGGGCTACGAGTACCGAGAACAAGTCGTCTGGATTCAGTTTCGGTGGTTGGGGCTCAGGATGGGGATCGACCAGCAACTCATGGGGCTTTGGTGGGGTCGATACAACGACGGAGGAGAAGAAGGACAATAAGGCGGACAATGCTTGGGGCTTCGGAGCGTTGTCGAAGAGGGATCCCAAGAAGGACACCAAGAAGAAGAAGGATACGGATTTCGATTTCGAGTTTGACACGGGCGATGCAACTGGTGGTGATCTGGCGTCGAAAGACGAGACGCCTGCTGATGATCCGTCGGCATCCTTCGGCACCCAAAAGGACAAGAAGAAGAAGAAGAAGGGCGCTGCCGCGGAGTCCGCTCCCGTCATCGATGTCCCACCACCACCGCCGCCGCCGCCCGCTCCGGTCGACGAAAAGAAGGAGGAAGAGGATCTCTGGGGCTCGTTCGGCACGAAGGACAAGAAGAAGAACAAGAAAGGTGCTGTCGCGGCAGTCGTTGAACCTGAACCAGAGCCTGAACCCGCTGCGGAAGAGAAGCCAGCCGACGATGATTTGTGGGGTGGCTGGGCCATGAGTGCCAAGGACAAGAAGAAGCTGAAGAAGGCTGCCAAGAATGCGGTTCACGAGCCCGACCCGGAGCCGGTGGTGGTGCCTGATCCTCCCGCCGCTGAAGAAGACCCGGCACCTGTTGACGGCTTCGGAGGCTGGGGCGCGGCGGTTCCGAAGAAGGACAAGAAGAAGAAGAAGGAGACAAGCGGGTTCGACTGGGGCGCATTGGACGAGCCTACTCCGGTGCCTCCCCCACCGCCACCGGCCGCACCTGCCAGGCCTGAGACTGACTGGCTTGGAGGTGGATGGGATGACGTCGGAAAGAAAGGGAAAAAGGGCAAGAAAGACGCAGTCGTCAAGGTAGTCGAGCCGCTGCCGGCCGATCCTGAGCCCGAGCCAACGCCGGCCGAAGAGAAGAAGGACGAGGACGATTGGTTCGGCGGATGGGGTGCTGCTACGTCGAAAAAGGACAAGAAAAAGAAGGGCAAAACAGAGCCTGATCCTCCGCCTGTCATACCCGATCCCGAGCCCACTCCAGCTGAAGAGAAGAAGGACGAAGACGACTGGCTGGCCAGTGGTGGCTGGGGCGCCGCGTCATCAAAGAAAGACAAGAAGAAGAAGGGCAGGACCAGTGAGCCAGAGCCACTACCTCTCCCAGCGGTGTCGAAGCCCGCAGCGGACATCTTGGAGCCAGCGGCTATTGATGAGCCGAAAGCTGAAGATGACTGGGTGGGTGCTTGGTCGACGGGCACGAAGAAGAAGGACAAGAAGAGCAAGTCGAAGAGCATTGTGGAGGTTGTGGACGAGGGTCCTGGAGTCGCTGAGCTTCTGCCTGAGAGTGTGCAGGAGAAGGGCGCGGAAGAGGACCCGTGGGGCAGCTTTGGTAACGTTGGGAAAAAGGAGAAGAAGAAGGGCAAGAAAGGCGCCGTTGAGCCGGTCAGTGTTGGTGCTCAGATCTGAAGGCGACGCAAAATGCTAACATTTGGACAGGATCCACCGCCACCAGTCCCTGCATTGACTGCGCCAGAACCTGATCCGGTGACTGCAGAGCCTGCGTTACTCGATTTCGCGGACCCGGCTGCTGATGATGTTTGGGCTCCGGTAAGCTCGAAGAAGGACAAGAAGAACAAAGTCGGCAAAATCGTGGACCCTCCTCTCGCGAAGACAAAGTCAAAGGGCTCCAATCCGGATGAGGATGTGCATATTATCGATGAGGCTGCCGCTGATCCGATTGATGAGCCCGAGCTCGAGCCTGTGAAGGAAGAGAAGAAGTTGTCCAAGAAGGAGAAGGAGTCAACTAGCAGTTGGGGCTCAAGCTTATGGGGTAGCAGCAGCAAGTCGAAGACTTCATCCAAGGACAAGGAGAAGGAGGAGAAGGCCAAAGCCAAGGCCGAGAAAGCTGAAAAGGAAGCTGCTGAGAAAGCTGAGAAGGAGGCCGCCGAGGCTGCAGAAGCTCAAAGAAAGGCCGACGAGGAAGCTTTTGCGGCCGCTTTGGGTGAAGATCCAGACGAGAAACTGGAGATTGTCGACGAGGCACCAGCGAAGAAGTCTTCAGCCAAGGACAAGAAGAAAAAGAAAGATGGCGAGAAGCTCACCAAGGTCGAAAGCAAGTCCAGCAGGAAATCCGAGCCCAAGGACGATCCACCAGCAGACGATCCCATCATCGATCTCCTGGACGAGGCCAAGGATGAAGAGACCACCGCCAGTGCGGCAGGATGGGGATTCTGGGGTGCATCGCTCAAGTCATCCAAAAAGTCAGCCACAACCGCAACGGACGCTAAGAAGGAAATTGGCGATTTCGACGCACAGGCCACCCCAGCGCCAGAGCCAACGGTAGATCCATCGAAAAACGTGTCTACTACCTCTGCGGAGGTAAGTTCCAAGACCAAAAAGACGGGATCAAGTATTCAGGACCGCATCAAGGCGTTGCAGGGTGAAGACGCGCTGTCAAGCAGTGCCAAGAAATCGAAGTCGAAGGAAAAGGACGCGCCACCGCCTCCACCTCCAGAGCCTGAAGTCTTCCCGGAACCTGTTGTTGAGCCAGAGCCTGTGGTTGTTGTGCCACCTTCGCCCGACGACAGAAAGAAGAAGAAGTCGAAGAAAGGCTCCAAGGAAGCCGAGCCGGTGGTTGAAGTGCTGCCGCCACCTTCGCCGATACCTGGAGGATTTCCTGACGACGATCCGATTGACGTTGTCGCCGCTGAATCTGCTGCTGAGGACATGCCAGCGTCGCCACCACCGAAGAAGTCTAGCTCATCGAAGGACAAGAAGTCAACCAAGTCGTCATCGTCAAAGAAGTCCAAGCCAGAGCCTGAGCCTGTTGTGGAAGCGTCGCCTCCTGCTGCAGAGGATCTTTTGGATTTGGACGACCCGCCAGCCGACCTGCCTACTCCGCCCCCGGAGAAGTCGAACAAGGATAGCTCGAAGGGCCACAAGAAGGAACGCCCAAAGGTTGTGCGCGATCAAGGATCTAGCTCTTGGGGATTCTGGGGCGCGACGCCACCACCCAAGTCGAGCGCGAAGAAGGAGTCCAAGTCTTCGTCGCCCATGAAGGAGAAGCCAGCTGGCCCGACGCGTTCCAAGTCTTCGCGCAAGGCTACTGAGAAGGATCCTCTGGAAAAGGCTTCCAAGTCATCTGGATCTGATCAAGGCGCAGCAAGCAAGAGCGCATCTAAGTCTCGACCTCGCACCTCACGAGGTATGAGCTTCTCTGGCATGTTTGGTATGGGCGCGACGCCTTCGCGTTCAAAGTCCACACGCGAGCGGCCGTCCACGTCTCGTCGACCGTCCGCTGCAATCGAGGACAATGGCCTGATGTCGCCGCCTCCCGAGGATACTAACGATAAGGCAGCGAAGGTGCTCGGTCGGACCAAATCCACTCGCGAGAAGCCTAAGCAGCGTCGTGTGCCGGATCCGTATGCTATTGATAGCGACGATCATATCATGGCCGATGCGCCGGAGGACTCGGCCAAAGATGTGCCGCCCGTGGAGATGGACAGGAAGTCACGCAAATCGAAGCGCGAGTCTGCGATGATGTCTGGTGGTCTTGTTGACGATGCTGTGACGGTTGATGCACCCGAGACGCCTAGCAATAAGATCGATGATCTGGCATTTGACGTGCGTCCAGCGCTTGTGCGTCGCGCGACTTCGAGTGCGAAAAGAACGGGTCTCATGGGCGGGTTTCTTGGCGCTTTCTCTGCTTCGAGGCCTACTTCAGAT
Organism: Teratosphaeria epicoccoides; assembly: GCA_021401465.1. Taxonomy (NCBI): domain Eukaryota; kingdom Fungi; phylum Ascomycota; class Dothideomycetes; order Mycosphaerellales; family Teratosphaeriaceae; genus Teratosphaeria; species Teratosphaeria epicoccoides. The sequence continues at coordinate 91,581 of JADDMT010000095.1, read as the reverse complement.
CGCAAGCAGAGCAAAGCATATGAGAGTGAGGATGGCATCACCCGGCGCAAACGAGGCTCGGCGTATGATGAGGATGCCTCAAAGCGTTTGCGGAGGGAAGATCGCAAGGTCAATCGATCTTGCAAGCCTTCTGATGTTGACGGGTTTGTCGACGTGGCTGTCGAGGATGAGGACGCGGCTAAAGAAGCACGCAGGGCTGAGCGCAGAGCTAGAAAAGAGCGGGAGGCTGCCGAGGAAGAGGCTCGACTTGCTAGACGTAGAGAGCGCGAGGAAGCTCGTGCGGCTCGAGCTCGAGAGGAAGAAGAACGTCTGCGACAAGAAGAGGAAGAACGTGAAGCGCGCAGGAAAGAAGAACGTCGTGCCCGCCGCGCTGAACGCGATGCCCGGCGTGCAGAAGAAGACCGCATCGCGCAAGAAGAAGAAGCCAAAGCCGCCGAACGCCGGGAACGGCGTCGCGAGCGCGAGAGGCTGCGCGAAGAGGAAGCCGCCGCAACTCCCTCCTCTCGCCCGAAGATCCCGTCCGAGCGTAGGCGATCGTACATGGATCGTGCTCCCCCTGCCGACGTCGAAGAGGAGTCCCGCCGTGTCCGCCGCGAAGAACGACGACTGCGCCGCGAGCCGGCGGACGAGCAGCGCCCGAGGGCTTCGAGACGGAGGTCTGAAGCTGTTGGTGTCGATGATGAGTATGTTGACAACAGGCGCAATGGTGAGCTCCACTCGTCTCCTTACTCGCGGGGTGCACAGCCAGAGGCTGACGGTCGGGTGAAGCCCACGATGATGGTAGGAGGAGGAGGCGGTGGGGGCAGCGGGAGCGATAAGACGGCTTCGTGGGTGCACTCTTTGAACGAGGATCCGCCGCCGCCGCCGGTGCTGGAGGGCACGATCGTGGATGCGCCGGTGAGGGAGGGCGATGGGGATGTGGGGCCTGATCGGCATCCTTTGGAGGAATCGACCGCGAGGGAGTATCGGAGGCGGAGGGAGAGGGACAGGGATGGGTATGCGTATGCGTATGAGGATGGTGGTGGTGGGAGGAGGGGTTCCACGAGGCCGGGGCATGTGAGGAGGGAGAGCGAGTATGTAAAGAGTAGTTCGGGCGGGTCGTCGCAGGATCGGAGGAGGAGGCAGAGCTATGCTGGTGGCGGGTTTGGGAGCGAGAGGCCGGGGATGGGAGGGAGGGGCGAGTCGAAGAGGGGCAGCTTTTTCAAGAGGGTTGTGGGGTTGTCTTGATGGTGATGTGTTTGGTTTTTTGTTTTCCTCGGGAAATCTATTGGCGTTCGATTGGGTGGTTTTGGTGCTGTGCATTTGGATACGAAGATGTGTTTTTGTTTACTTCGGATGATATACCCTTTTTGTGGCTTTATTTTTTTTTCTTCTTTTGAAAAAGGCGAACAGAGATAATCAGGATGATGTCAGTGATGAATACTCTAAAACTGGATGTTTTGGTGATCAGGTTGCATGACCATTTGCGGCTTGTATTTAGAGGGTTATCTGAATCCATGATCAACCTGGAGGAACGGCGGCGCAACACCAGCCTGTGTCACGGCCATCGCTCAGGCGGCCAGAGTCACTACCAGGATCCGTGCGAGTAATCTCGCACTTCTTCTCCCCTCACTCTCCCGCCACACTTCCATCAAGTCTTTGGCTTCTTGCTCGCCGGCAACCCCGGCATAGCAAACCCCTCCGAATCCTTCTTGACCGCCTGCGTGAAGGTGTAAGTTCCACTCTTGAACCATCGATCCTCCTCCGCCTTCCTCTTCCGCTCCGCCTCCGCCCTCGCCTTCGGGTCCACGAGCTCCAGCCCTTGCACCGGCGTGAACGCCACGCTCGTCTGCGTGCCTCCAGATCCTATCTGGGTCTTCACGCCTGATGCTCCGACGCCTGATGCGCGTAGTCCGGAAGATCGCAGCGCGCCGAAGCCGGGCGTGCCGGCGCCGAAGCCGCGAATGGAAGATGTAGTGCCACCGACTTGTGTTGTAGTGCCGCCCCAGCCGGGGTTCTTCTTTGAGAGCTTTGCGCGGGTCCGCTGGTCGATTTGCTGGGCGCGGATCTTGCCGTCACCTTCTGCTCCGATCATGCCGAGACCTTTTGTGCCGTCGCCGAACCCGACTTCGGCTTCTTCTTTGCCGAAGGCCATGCGATTCTGCGCTTTCCTGAGATCTGTCATGGCCGTTGCTTCCTTGGCCTTCCTTGCGCGACGACCACCACGCTTCCTCGCAGGCTTGTCGTCTGGTGCTGGTAGGGCACGTGTGCCGGAGTTGGGTGGTGGTTCTGACAGCTTGGCGATGCGCTTCTCACACTGGTCGTAGAACTCGAGACCCATCTCACCAGCCGGTGCTTGATGTGCTTGGTCCACACGGGCTGCAAGAACGATCTTGGCGGACAGGATGCGCATAGCTTGGACTTTGAGGTCGGAGGGTACCGCGCGAATGATGTCGTTGTTGTAGAGGAAACCTTGATGACGGACACCGATGTTAGTTGCAAGACCCAGTGAGCCAGTATTCTTCTTGCTGCCGAGAGGTGGGATGTTGCAGGCTGGAGTCTTGGCCAGCCCTGATATACCACCAGCGTAGTTCAGAAGTTGCGCAGCAGTGAGCGAGCCGATCAGAGTCGTCAAGTTCGGCGCAAACAGCGACATGCGACTCTGCACATACTCGGTCAAGATCTTCTTGCCTCGATCCAGATCCAGTGTCATCTGGCACGCTTGTCTGATGGTCACCAGTTCCTTGTCTGATATTGGCTCTCCACTCGTCGTAGTTGCCTCGACGGTGACAACCATCAACGATGGACCATCCAGCACTTGGCGAAGACTCTGGCCAACGATGTTGTCCCTGCTCTCACTAATCTCCTTGATCTTCTCCATCGGCCCGTTACCGATGATCGCCACCGTCTTCGCATACTCCAGAGGATTTTGAATCAGCGTCTCCAGCTCCGGGAATCTGACCGAGTAGTGATCGCGGATGAATTTGTGTACCAGGACAACCTCGCCATCAATCTGCGTGGACAGTGTATTTGATTGTGTGAGAAGCTTGTACTCGGGATTGTCCTCGATGCTGCCGATGTTCCTGGTTTGCTTGTCCGGTGGCAAGTTCTTGAAGTGCTCAATTTTCTGCGGTACGTCGTTGAAGTCAGGGCTGCGTCCACACAAGGGATGTAAATCATGTATATATGTATCATCAGGGACGGCTCTCAGGGTTGGCTTACCTCCATCACGGGCTGCAGCTGCTTCATGAGGGTTGCGACACTGCGCACGTCGCTGTAGCTCTTCAGCTGCATCTTCTCCACTCGCGCCTTGGTCTCCTCCTCGTCCTCCCGCTCCTCCAATTTGAGATGTGACGGAACATTGCCTTGGATGTCTTCGTCGGGCTCCTCCTCGTCGCCGTCCAGCTCCATACTGCCGCCGTTCTGCTTACCTTCTGTGAGCATTGTCACGCCTGTCGCGGGCATTTCGCCGGCGTCGGTGTGTGGGTAGCCATTCTGCTGCTCGTCCTCCTGCTCGTCGCCGCTGTCCTCGAAGTCGTTGAGAAGCTCATCTGCGACTGTCGTCATGTTGAAGGATACAGTGATGTATGTTATGATCTGTGTGGCCCACAACCTGCCTATTTCTCGACTTGTTAGGGTCCGCAATCTGTGCAGGGAATGTGTCGAGGAACAGCAAGATACTCGTCAATTGAGGATCGACCAAAGCTACATGACTCGCGCCTGAACATTTCTCCAGCTTCTTTTTGCATGTGATACTGCAATCCACCACCACAACCACCAACACCACCGCCACCATCACCACCGCCACCGTCTGTACCACGATGGAGTCGTCGCGCGGTCCTCCACGGGTCAAGAACAAGGCCGCCGCCCCCATCCAGATTTCCGCCGAACAACTCCTCCGCGAAGCCGTCGACCGACAAGAACCTTCCCTCACTGCGCCCACCCAACGATTCGCTGACCTCGAAGAACTGCATGAATTCCAGTCGCGCAAACGTCGTGAATTTGAAGACTATGTCCGTCGCAATCGCGTCAACTTCGGCAACTGGCTGCGATATGCGCAATGGGAGCTGGAGCAGAAAGAGTACCGCCGCGCCCGCAGTGTCTTCGAGCGGGCGCTGGATGTCGACAGCACCAATGTGCAGGTGTGGATCCGCTATATCGAGGCCGAGATGCGCGAGAGGAATATCAATCATGCCCGGAATCTGCTGGATCGCGCGGTGACTATCCTGCCGCGGGTGGACAAGCTGTGGTACAAGTATGTCTACATGGAGGAGATGCTGGGCAATATCGCAGGTACGCGGGCTGTCTTCGAGCGCTGGATGAGTTGGGAGCCGGATGAGGCGGCGTGGAGTGCCTACATCAAGCTGGAGAAGCGGTATGGAGAGTTTGAGCGTGCGAGGAAGATTTTCGAACGATTTACCATTGTGCATCCAGAGGCGAGGAATTGGATCAAGTGGGCAAGGTTCGAGGAGGAGAATGGAACGAGTGACTTGGTGCGAGACGTCTTTGGCATGGCGGTAGAGACACTGGGCGACGAGTTCATGGACGAGAAGATCTTCATTGCCTACGCACGATTCGAGAGCAAGTTGAAAGAGTACGAGCGGGCCCGAGCCATCTACAAATACGCACTGGACCGCATGCCGCGGAGCAAAAGCGCCACACTGCACAAACAGTACACGCAATTCGAAAAGCAGTTCGGCGATCGCGAAGGCGTCGAAGACGTCGTCCTAGCCAAACGCCGCGTCATGTACGAAGAACAGGTCAAAGAAAACCCCAAAAATTACGACGCCTGGTTCGACTACGCCCGCCTCGAAGAATCCTCCCCTTCCTCCGTCCCGGACCGCGTCCGCGACGTCTACGAACGCGCCATCGCCCAGATCCCTCCCTCCCAAGAAAAACGCCACTGGCGCCGCTACATCTATCTCTGGGTCTTCTACGCCCTCTACGAAGAACTGCAAGCCGACTCCCCAGACCGCGCCAGCCAAGTCTATGCTGAAGCACTGAAGCTGATCCCGCATAAGAAATTCACGTTCGCCAAAGTCTGGATCTTGAAAGCGCGTTTCCATCTCCGGCAGCAGGATCTCCCGCAAGCGAGGAAGACGATGGGGCTCGCGATCGGCATGTGTCCCAAGAACAGGCTCTTCCGCGCCTACATCGACATGGAGACGAAACTCCTCGAGTTCGTGCGCTGCCGGACTGTATACGAGAAGTGGATCGAATGGGACTCCAGCGTCAGCCAATCTTGGATCCAGTTCGCGGAGCTGGAGCGTCTGCTGCAGGATCTGGACCGTGCGAGAGCGATTTTCGAGCTCGCGATCCAGCAGCCTGTGCTGGATATGCCGGAGCTGTTGTGGAAGGCTTACATTGATTTTGAAGAGGAGGAGGCGCAGGAGCCGGAAGACTATGAGAGGCCGAGAGCGCTGTATGAGCGGTTATTGCAGAAGACGGATCATGTTAAGGTCTGGATCTCGTACGCGCAGTTCGAGATCTCGGTGCCTGACCCTTCGGCGCCGGATGCGGACGCCGTGTCACCTGCTGCTATTGCGCGTGCGCGCGAGATCTTCAGGCGCGCACATGTGATTTACAAGGAGAAGGGGCTGGTGGAGGAGAGAGTAAGTTTGTTGCAGGCATGGAAGTCGTTTGAGAATGCGCATGGTGGGGAGGCGGAGAGGGAGGCAATTGCGAAGCAGATGCCTACGAGGGTGAAGAAGCGGAGGAGGTTGGAGGATGAGAGTTTTGAGGAGTATTTGGATTATGTTTTCCCGGCTGATAGTGAAGGTGGGGGCAAAGGAATGAGCAAGTTGATGGCGATGGCGAGGAAGTGGAAGGAGGAGCAGGAGGGTGCGGGTGGTGGAGAGGCATAGTTTTGAGGCGGGGCTCTTGACGCTTTGAGGTCTGAGGGTTGCGAATGCACATAGACGGCCAAACGATCTTGGGGTTGTTGATGTCAGTGATGGACCGAAAGTGACACTCACCCTCGATCGTCATGCCGTGAGTCGGCTACCCGCATGATACCCATCCCTTCTCTCTTCAAAGGGTCCTCTTTCCCTGGCATACATGAACACAATGTATGAATGTTGGTATTCAGGGAAGTAGCTGCAATTCGCGAATATGACAGAGATCCCCGTACCATCAAAACTCCCGCGTGCCGTACGGGAGGCTTTGCCCAAGCAGGGAGCTTCTTCCCTTTTGCTTTTTGCCCGTGGGAGGATGCCAATACAAGATCGACTCTTGCTGAGGACTTGAGGGCCTCGGTGGTCATATGACCGCAACACCGCTCGACCGATTGCGAATCCGATCTTTTTGCTCAAGCTCAGTCGATAGTCGGGTCGTTTTGCTTGCGCGAGGGATGTCCGCTCTCCCTCCCTAGTATTGGGGCGTCTGAGAGCTGGATCGGGTAGCCGCATGAGTCACGTCCCTTGCCCTTCCAGCCCTGTTCTCCCTTCTCACTAAAGTAGCTGGAAAAATACATAGTAACCAGGCGTCTTCGGACTTTGGAATCAGTCCTTCGCAAGGTGCAAAGATCCTTGCCTTTTGCTGTTATGCTCGTGCAAATATCTAGAGCCAAGGGTGGATACATTTACGACTGCAAACCGTGACTTCCTCATCATTCTCATGGCTCTTGGGATACCGATCTTTTTGCTCGGGCTCAGACGGTTGAATGCCTTTTCGCAACAGTCTCCCGCCTGGAGGCTGAGTCGGGTAGCCGCATGAGTCACGGCGCTCACACTGCGTTTCTTCCAATCGGTCGTCCTTCCTGGAAGACCGTTGAGCCGGTGGTATGTCGGGTCATTTGACGTGGAGGTCATATTTTGATGTTTCTGGTGAAGACGCCAGGGAAGTAGCTGAAATCATCAGGCGTCTCCGGACTTGAAATCGTCCTTCTGCCTTCGGGTGGGAGGATCCTTCCCTTTTTCGACTTCATTTGGTGACCTGCTGGTCAGTGGATTGTCACATGTATTGTGATGTTCGCCGTCGTATACAGAAAGCCATGCTAGGCACTGGACAGGATTAACCATTGGAGTCCGAGGTCGTCTTTTTGATGTGCAGGAGAGTCGATCGATCGCGGCAGTGGACGATTTTATCATTCTTTCTGGAAAACTTCCACGTCTTTTGAACGTCAGCTAGCTGCCGTGATCCCGAGCCAATTGCTCTTGCCTGGTGTCATCGTGCTTGTGTCTCAATCTTCGCACGAAGTCCATCTGTACCCGCCAGGGCCACCACAGACAAGTTCATGCATATGTTGGCAAGCTTCAAGCCGAGTGATGCGTATAATCCGCCGCGTAGGCTGTCTTGCGGCAGGTAACGCTTGCTCGGTGTGTTGGAAGTGGCAAGGTAGTCATGATGTAGATTTGAGATGCACGTCGATGCGCGTGCTGATCAAAAGGCTATGGCAGAGCACTATATACCGAAATGCAGACTTTGGTGCTGGGGGTTAGCGGGACTGACCTTGGCATTTGACTGCTTCATACATGTCAGAAAACGATTTCAATAGCTTTCTCCGCCTTCTATCTTTGTAGACAGATCCACCTCGACAATGCAGTCCTTCCGCGCTCACATCGCAGGCCTCGTGCTGGCGTTCTGCCTGACAGCCCAGGTCATGGTAAGCAACGCATCAATCATCCTCACCTCATCCGTCATCCACTCACGAACAACACACAGGCCCAAGCCTCCAGCTCCAAAAGCACAATGTCCACATCCACGACGTCAGAGACCTCCACCAGCACTCCATCCAGCGCGACTTCCAGCAATACCGTGGGCGTGCCCCCGAACGATCCAGTAGGCTCCTCAGGGAGTGGGAACGCGGGCGGGTCTTCCGGTGGCCCAGGCACCACGGGCGGGAATGGGAGTACTACTGGTGCCGCTGCACTTGGACTTGGCAAGGATGGGGGAAAGGAAAGGGCGACCTTGATCGCTGACTTTGTTTTTCCGCACAGATACCTCTCTGTCCAATTCTGCGGTTTTCGGCTTGCTGGTCGCTGGTGTGGTCCTTGGATATTGAGAAGCTAGATTCTTGGGTCAATGCAGGCGCAAGAAGGTCATCAATGGCATACGAAATGCGGATCTAGCATGTGATAGCGCGGGCATGGCAGGAGGCGCAATGAGTCGTTGGGACATGTTCTTTTCCTATCGTAACCTCGTGCGAACATCCTCGCTATGGCGCTCAGAACGAATTGGCTTGTTGATCTCTTGCGAACGAAACATCGCGCACAGCCCAGACCGAGCCGTTTTATCCGATATCGGCAGATGTTTCGCCGACGCCTAGCTTATTCGACGTGAATGTGTATGTCGCATTTTTCGTGCGATCACTTTATAAGGTTTTCCCTGTTCGCCTTTTTTTAGACAAACGCGCCGTCGAACAAATGTACGCCACAAACGAAGACGATCCCTCCACATTTGAAGACCTGGACTACGAGGAGCGTGCCCGCAAGCGTGAATGGAACCGCGCCCCACTGAAGGATCTCTTCCCAAGAATCCCCGTCGAGGCCATCGAGCGCGTCCTCGATATCTGCATCTCAAAACCGTTCACTTGGAATCTCTCGGAATCCAAGCACTGGAATGCTCGCCGCCTAACCAGCATCGTCGTTGCACACGTCCGCCACTCTCATAGCGACTACGACAAGTTTCTGCGTGATAACAAAGTCGAGCGGTACGAGGCTCGACGCCGGACTGGCGATCAGGTGTGGAAGGTCCTGCGAGAATGGTGTCCATGGGATGCTTCGAACGAAGTACTCGAGCGATGTTTCCAGGTAACGCTCTTGAGGCCGGAGGAGCGTGGACCTGGATGGGATCCCATGGAGCTCGATGATGAGTCAGACTTTGCTGACGATCCGATGGAGCTCGACTAAAGGGCGTTCCGCCATCTTTCACAGAACGAGGGACATGGGCACTGTGCGTCTCGTGGCTTGACATCGCAGGTATACCACGATTTGGAATCTTCAGCTTCGACCAGGAATGGGAAGGCTCCTGGTCTCATTACGCTCCTGCTCGATGCCTGCGCTCAGTTCACCAACTGCCGTCGGGTTCTGAGGCGTTTTGTCCGACACAGGGCCATCGGGCACCTCAATCTTATGCCGACTCTGACGATGCTCTGCCAAGTCCGCCGTCATAGGCAGTGCGCCTTTGCAATTTGCCTTCTTCAAATTGGAGTCATGAGTTTGATTCTCAAGATACCGCTCAACAGTCTCCGGCGTAGGCTTGACATGCAGCCAGACCTCGTCGCCAGTTTCTGGTGCTCTGCCCTTCTTCTCGGCAAATTTCCTGTTGAGCCTTCGATATAGCTTCGGCGAGATCCTGTATACCCATTCGTGCCGGATCTTCAGGCGCGCCGCTGTGTATTTCTCGTCCGGCCGGTGGAGCATCGTACTCGGAATTCTGCTCAACGGGCTCGGCTCTTGTTCCAGCAGCTCTTCATTCTCATATGCGCGGCTGACTTGAGACATGTCCGCAGGCAGGACGTGGGTCAGGAATTCCAGACTGGCATTGATGTTCAAGTCTAGTGCTCTCTGAGGATTGGCGACCATCTTGAGGAACCAGGAAGAGACGGTTGGATAGAGAAGAGAGAAGTCGGATTGGGATATGTGGACTGTGCCACGCAAGGTCATAAGCCAAGAAGGACATGGATCCGGCTCCGCTTGTGCCTCCTTGATCAGACTGTCGACCAAGTCGAAATTAGACGCCCAATACGTGAAGGCTTCGGAATTGATAGCGATGATGGGTACATGTATCCTGTCTTCCGGGTGTCCTTTCTCTGGTGCCCTGGTACCTGCACCCCAGATATCGTAAATGATGCCTTGACTGATGTTTTTGAAGCGATCGCCTTTCCTGAGCAGCTCGACAATCGTTGCGGCTCCAAAGCTGTGGCCACAAGCTGTTACATGAGTGATATGAAACCGACCAGCCCATCGATCCCAATCGATGCCTTCCAGGCCATGCGAACTTGAGCCATGGAAGCCCTTCTTGCGAAGGTTTCGGTCTGCCACTTGCTTACCTTTACCAGCATGGATTTCTCTCATGACCCAATACGCCTCTTCCAACTCTGCCATGCGCAAGTCAAGCTGCGCGCCTCGCAGCTCTGTATCTACGCCCTTGTCATTGTTTGGTCCTGTGTCGTATGGATTGTCCTTCGGGAATATGTAGTCGATTCTGTCGTATCTCTTCTTCCTGGAACGCTTGTTGTGATCGACGTGGCCCTTTTGCTCCCTTTCTCCCATACTACCTAATCCCGATTCCGCGTGATTGACGAATGTGCGAGGTCCAGAACCATCCCTATGCTCCACAGCGAAGACTACGAACCCGTAGCTGGCGAATTCTCCGCAAACTGAAGAATACATGGTTCTGGTACCTCCGAGTCCATGACTGAACGCGATCAGTGGAAAGGTTGGTTGCGAAGGAGCGTCTTTCGGCTTGCTACCTCCCTTAATCTTCACTTTCTCGCCAAAAGCTTTGGTATCGGCTTCAGGCGCCCAGTAGTCTGCAATTGGAGCATTTCGATATGCTGGCAGCTTGGTGAACATGGCGGGCAGAAATAGAGGAACAGCCCATGAGCAAATCAGTCACTATACCTTAGGCCGTCGAGTCCATGGCCGGAGCATTTGGACTTACCAGGTTGCCCACGCCACCAAACTTGCCATAACCTTTCGCCATGCTAACTCGGGGCCTCCCTAGCCATAGTTCTCGGGACATATTCCTGTGCTGTTGCCCGGGGTCCCGGAGCTCACCTCGGATGTCATGCGTTGAAGGGTAGTATACGGTCATCAAAACCGTTTCTAGCTGTATTATATGTCGACCGTCTCGCTTGATGTCCGAGAACGTCCTTGGATTTTGCGCGGGCACCTCAATCTCCATTGTCGCAACTGGATATGGCCCAGTATAAGTCGGCAAAGCACGTCCTGGGAAGAAGACCTTGTCTCGCCAGCCGCGTGGCGGACGCACTTTGGGCTTCTTGCCATAAGGCAGCTTGCCCGTGACTTTGCCTCCATCGCTCTGGAGACCTCCCGGGAACAAAGGCATAATTGCTGTTCGCCAGCCTTGAAAGATGCTACGTATCGAGGCAGTCAACCCGATGCGCAGGGCCAGAGGAGCAGCTGCTTGGGCTGGGATATGGTCGCGTGCCACTAGAAAGGGGATTGCGGGTGAAAAGGAGACATTGTGAAGGAGCAAAAGAAGCGGAGAGGGAGCATACTTCTAACGGACCCAGTGCCAAGATGCGCATTCTCTATTGCCCAATGCACGGAAGCCTCTATGTCACCAAATTAATCTCTTGGTCCGGAAGTGTTGGAAACGTTGATACACCTGCCATGATCGATAAAGTTTGGTGACGTAGCGCCACGTGCGCGCTGATCAGAGGTCAGTCACGTGTTACAACGCACCGGGACTCGCTTAGTAACTCGACTTTTGCCGTCGTCCAGCTTGGAGCAGCTTTAATGTTGTTACACCTTCCTCCACCATCTGCCACCAACACCAGCCACTGAAGCCATTGCCCATTCTGCCGCTCGCTCCGGCAGCGACATGTGCTAATACAGCGCGATAGGTAGTCATGGCGTTCGCAAATGCGCAGCAGCGCTCACCGTTTCCATCAAATCCAGAAGAGTTTGACGACGATGAGCGCATCAGCTACTCCAAGGTCGCTCAGACCTATGTCCTAGAAGATGAAACCGGCAGCGAGTGGGAGTGGAGCTCCAATGCGAACAAATGGATCCCGGTGGTACGCAATCTCCAGAATCCTGTCCCCGCTCTCCTTGGCGACAGGTCTCTGGCCTGCGGTCCTTGGATTGAAAGCCGTCTGCCATTCGTGGCCGGATTGACCCTAACCGATGCCGGTATAGATGGATGAAGCTTTGCTTGAGCAGCAGCAGCAGATCTACAAGATCAAAGGTGTCGATGAGGACGCGCCTGCTCTGGATCTGAAGAAACGCAAGATGGCGGATGGCCAGATCGTAAGTGGAGAGCTTTCGATTCTGCTTGATCAATGCTGAAGCATGTCAGGGCAACGCGGCAAAGGCTGCCAAGAAGCAGAAGCCAGACCAAGGGCCGCCAAAGAACAAGGCGATCTACATCACGTCGTTGCCCGAAGATGCCGACATGGACGAGATTGAGCAAACTTTCTCGAAGTTCGGCGTCATCGCTGAGAGTCTTGACAACAACGAGCCTCGAATCAAGATGTACTATGATGAAGACGGCAAGTTCAAGGGTGAGGCTCTTGTCGGTAAGATATTTTGGCCTTTCGCGCAAGCAGTTTTCGTCGCATTGTGTTGCTGAGCAGTGATTTTTAGTGTACTTCCGCCCGGAATCCGTGGACTTAGCCATCAATATGCTTGATCGCATTGACTTCAGGATGGGCCAGAAGCTACCGACAGGTCCAATGCGCGTGGTTCCGGCAGACCAAAGCTTCAAGAGCCAAAAGGATCAGCCACTCGCCGGTGACGAAGCTAAGAAGAAAGGCACGACTGCCAATCGCGATCGCCAGAAAGTCATCAAGAAGAACGAGGAGATGAATCGGTGCGCATCTGACGCACATCGAATACTTATTGTGCTCACTGACCTTGTCTTAGGAAGTTGGCAGATTGGGACGACGATGATCCCCAGACCATTCCGAACACCTCTTCACGTCATGACAAGGTCGTGGTCATCAAGCACATGTTCACCCTGCAAATGCTCGCGGATGAACCCGAAGCCATCATGGACATAAAGGTAAGTGTTCCTAGGCCACGCCGCCTACAAGTATGGATGCTGACAGCAGGCAGGAGGACATACGCGAAGACGGCGAGAAGTACGGCCAGATCACCAACGTCATAGTCTACGACAAGGAGGAAGATGGAGTGGTCACTGTACGCTTCAGCAATGCCACGGCCGCCAGAGCCTACGCCGATGCCATCGATGGTCGCGCATACGACAGACGCATCTTGGAGGCATCAATCGCGGACGGCTCGGAGCGCTACAAGAAGAGCACGAAGCACGATACGGACGATGCCGACGAGGAGGCCCGACTGAAGAAGTATCGTGAGGAGCTCGAGGCGCAGCAGTAGCTGTAGCGGAGGAACTGCTTGTATAGCATTGGCTATTGTATAAGGTAGCTGTTCGATCAGATTACGGCAGATGGGTCAATGCTTGGCCGCCGGACGGAGCTTCCATCTGTGCTACGCAGATGAGGGACTAAAGTACAGCGGGGTCCGAGACGGATACTCAGCTTTCGCGACAACAGTCCTGCTTCTAGAGCGTGACCAGAGAGCATGTAACCAATAAAATTAAAACCACACACAAGAGACTTGCCGAGCTCCATGTTTCCCGACCTGCAGCGCCTGTGTTCGGCACTGTGCTCGCTGTTGGGGACGCATAGGTCACATTGGTCCCGTTCACTGAACTATTGCTGCCGATAATTGGCACGGTGATGTTGAACTGTTGGCAGACCTGCCCAAACAGCGTGGTGAAGGCTGTCGTGGTAGCTAGGTTAGCTCTTTGCTTGCGTCGCCTCGTCTGTACATACTGTACATGCTCGCACTCGGATCACCGCATGTCACATCAGCGCAAGACGTGATGTTCTGTAGAATGCCGTTCTGGCGTACGCAGTGGCAGTACTGGTCCGCATTGGTGCAGTTCACTGATGTGATGGCAGGTAGGTCGCATGTTTTCTGGTTTTTCGTAAGGATGCATTTCTCCTACAAGGCGTTCACGAGAAGCTTACGATACAGGCAGGGAGTAAAGTGGCCTGTGGCCCCGTCTGCCCAAGAGCGGTGCGAAGTATCGCGAGCAGGCAGGCTACGAGGACGGTATTGAACATACTCACCATGACAAGATGCAGCACAACTGAATGTGTTGGCAAAATGAGACTGATCTGATCTGACAGCCGCAAAGACGTAGGAGTGGTTGTAGCAAGGTAGTGTTGAAGAAAGAACACAAGTAGATGAAGGATGCGACAGGCCGAAAGGCCTTTATAGCCCCTGACCCGCACGACGTTGAGTTCAAAGGCTGCCTGAGGCAGTAACGCATCAGTCAATATGTCCGCGCCGGTGAGTCTAAGCCACCACCTCGATTCTAGCTATTCCACTGATGCAACAAGTCAGCCCGAAGACGGTAGCAACGACGTCAGTCCCGGCGGATCTCAGCAACCAAGTGGTTTCAAGTCTTGGGTCGGGCCAAATCCGAATGCCTCTCAGATTAGTGTGAGTGATTGTCTCTCCCCAACTTCAGATCAAACAGAAAACTAAATGAGTTCGCAAATAGACTCCCGCCAAGTTCGGGAACGGGGACAAAGTTAGCCTGATGGTACCACAGTCCGACGACATAAGCAGGAGGCAGTCCTTTACCGTCGAAAGTGCAATATATAAAAGCGGCACATGGTCTTATCAGCTGAGGCGGGGCGACGAGGTCCGTAAGGATGTGGAGCAGTCGAAGCTATCTTTCAAGAAGTAGGCGTGCAATTCTCGGTTGGTAACTTGTTCATTGGACATGGGCCTTTTGCAAATGTTGTAAGATGCATGGGCCATTTTGTACTCAGCTTGAGGTAACACTCCAAAAGCGTAGGTCGTGCAGATGCGTCAGGCCGGCTACACTTCGGCTTTGGCTTATATAGCAGGTGAGCCTTCCCGTCCAAATCGATGCCTCCCATTCCACATAATCCATATGTCAATGAACGGACCACTGACAACTTATGTTGAAGGAATTGATTGAGAATGGCAGAGAAGCAGAGCAAGCCTGCTCAAGGCGTCCCGTCATCGCCGATCATAAGCGGCGATACTGCCGTATCATTCAGCACCTATGACCCTGAGATCGCTGTCAGAAAAAGCAAATCGGGTACATTACTCTAGCCCTGTGCATTGACGGCTATTACTGATGACTTGTCCATTGTCAGCGAAGAGATGGTGGCATTGGCGTCCGCGGCAAAGCACACGTCAGCTAAGGGCTGAGTCCCAATTTCGCAGAACACAGACTCGGAAAGGTGCGCTGATGCTGTTTCTGCCCCGTTGAAATCGAAATCCCGCTGACAGCACCAGTCGAGCACTGCGCAAAAGGCTACAAGCTTGTTGCAAACTTCCAGGCCAGTGATCGTAACTTTCTGCAGTATCGAGGATTCTTGCACCTCCACTTCAGATTACTTTCGGCTTTACAATATGATATTGAACGTCTGGAGGTGGATCTCGATAGTCTCGATCAATGTGATCTCGAGTCTGGGATCGAGTCGAGAATGCTCTGCCTGCAAGATAAGGATCGTGATGACCGATCATCGAGCTTGGAAAAAATGCCCGATCAATTTCGAGAGCAATTAGAGAGGACGAGACCAGAGGTCCTTACAGAATTGCACAAGAAGCTCATCGAATATGGTTTGTCAAGGAAGTGCTCGGTCTGTTTTGCTGCTGACCTCTATTCGGACGAGCTCCTATTCAAAGCCAAAGAAGTCCATGCACTCCAACGGCCTACGAGGCGGCCTACCAGAGCGTACTGAACTGGTTCGACGCACAGAAGCCACTCGTTGACGAACAGCTCGCATTTATCCGGAACAAAGAGGACATCATTACGTTTCGCACTGGGCGAGAAAGTGCAGATTTCGACGGTCTGGTCGAACGGTGCCTTGCGACGCTCAACCAGGTACTGACGAAATGGTGCAAATGCAATATCATAAAGGTCAGTGCATGTTGTGCCCATCACGCGCTTGTGACTGACCAGAGGTCTACAGAGAATCTTCGTCACCGAAGAGCCCAGGGAGAAGACCGATAACATCCGGATCCATTATTACGATCCTTCGCGAATAGACTCTCTCGTGAACATTCTCATCACTGCAGTAATCTTCGTGCTGCTTGTGCTTCCAGTTGTGGCATTGTACAAGGTCACGGAGGGTCCGCAGAGGAGTTCGCCCTTCAAAGCTGTCGGTATCCTGATGGTATTCACCCTGCTTTTCGGCTTTGCAATGTCCACATTGACGAGGGCAACGAGGCAGCAACTGTTTGCGGCTTCGGCGGCATATTGTGCAGTCTTGGTGGTGTTCATCAGTAATTTTAGCACCCAACAACTTTGATACCGAAGGTCTTCCGCTACTAGTGTAGACAATGTGCTCTTCCTCTTAATCCCGAGAAGGCGTAACCCCAACATGACCAGAGAGCCATCCGTCACGCGTTCTCCCAGATTGCTTGGCTTCGTCGACCCGCCAATACAATGGTGTGGTGAGCATCCAGCGAGAATGCCTGCCCTTGACCAAATTGATCTCGACGCGATCATCAGTACTTGTAGATGCAGCGAAATTTGGTCTCTGGCTGTTGGTGCGAAAACGAAACAAGGTCATTGGGGAAGGCCAAGGGCAGCAGCTGAGGCGCACGGTCCACCCAAGCTTTGAGTTCGGACCAACAGACAGCTTGAGCTTGCCATCGCAGAACTCCACCAGCCTCCGCACTGTAGCTAGAGGGCGCGCAAGTGCTCGTGAGCTCGACGGCGGCCATTGCTTCTGCTCCAGAGACTAAGTTCAACCGCCTTGTTGCCAGATGAAGTCGACCAGGCAGCTTTGCTCTCATACCTGACGGCTGGCCGGATGACTGCGGCAATATGCAGGGAGATATCGACCCTCCATGCCAAATTGATGGCCCATGGGAAGACTGACGACTGGCTACCATCGCAGCATCATATCGGCACCATCACGGCATCGGTGCCGACAAGCCATTCGAACCATTGCGG
This sequence comes from Teratosphaeria epicoccoides, assembly GCA_021401465.1. Lineage (NCBI taxonomy): Eukaryota > Fungi > Ascomycota > Dothideomycetes > Mycosphaerellales > Teratosphaeriaceae > Teratosphaeria > Teratosphaeria epicoccoides. Next base: position 74,940 of record JADDMT010000095.1, on the reverse strand, counting down.
CAGCAGCATCCATCGTGAAAATTTGCCAGCTTAAAGCGGACCATTGCTTGACGATCGGAACGCTTAGCCATAATTTCAACACACTGATGATGTACAGCCTGTTTTCTGGGGAAAGCAATCCGTTATATTCAAAGCTGCGCGTGCCAACGCAAGCTCCGGAGGCATGACTAGACTTGGAGAACCGTGCGATGCATCTGGCTTTTGGTCTCTAGCGGGAGATGTACAATATTCAGCGGTCATCCAACTGTACTGGGCCAAGTTTCTCTGCAACAAGCTGCGTTCCGTCAAGCCATAATGCTGCGCATGACGTCCCTTCACAGGCCTGCTGTGGTGCAGCACCGATTTGGAGCCGCTTGGCACAATCCGGTCCAATGATTCTTGGGCATCTAGATCCGCATAGGATTTCTGGCTTCGCTGCTGCTGGGGTGGTGATGCGCAGCTCCTGTAAGTGCGAGTAGATGGTTGGTTGGATTGTACCCGAAAAGACCTTACCAATGCCCGCAGCCTTTGCTTGCTGGACTGTACATGCTTCTGTCCCTGGTGATCTCTTCATTGTCAACCTGCCTCACTGGATGCCTCTTTTCAGCTACTCGGTGAGACACACGCCCTCACTCAAGATTCTTGGGCCGCCAGCAGTGCAAGCCATGCAGCGTCCGATGAACGATCACGCCAGAGATCTTTCCTCCACCTTCCTGAGATCATGCCTACATCGCAATCGCATTCAATCACAATGTCTCGACGACTCTCCTTTACGTCCCTGTCTGTGGTTGCTGTAGCGGGATACTGATCACGGGCATTCGCGACCCTGCAATCCAGCTGTCAAAGCTCAGCTGCGTCTCATGGATGAGCACAGGCTGGTATAGCTGATTGATTGACATGAATCAGGTATACGTGCCAAGGCGAGACTTTGTCGCCTTGAGGTCGTTGTCGTCTTCAAGATCAGACCCTAGCAACAGCCTTTGCCAGACTCATGTTCTCGACCACGAAGAAGGCAAGGCATTCCAGCACAACACCGAGCAGCATTGCAGGATTCGTCTTGGTCAACTCCAGAAGAGGCAAGAGCACGGAGCAATCGGAGGAAGCCACGGCCGGCGTTGCTGTCACAAAACTGGACCCTTTTGGTTTTGTCCACACAACTCAAAAACAATCAACAATACATCGCATTCAGGCAATTACACGCGCCCGTACGATTGCTGACCATGGCCGTAGACACGGATGGAACAGCATTCCTGGCTGCCAAGGCGGCTCGATTAATGGCGAAGGCGACCCCACAGCCAACCTTTGTCGCGCCAGCGTCCAAGCCGGTGACCATACGCTCGCCGCCAGGCGCTTCAAGCACGACACCATCTGGCGGCGCGCGCGACATTGCGCAGGATGAGAACACCTTATGGCGTGCTTCTGAGCCACCCCCTGCCGTCACAATTACCAAGCCGACTGCTGCCCCTTCTAGCTCTCCGCCACCGCCACCGCCCTCAGCCCCAACACCGCGCTCACCGCTCGTAAGCCGCGACTTGAATGTCGAGGAGTCAACCGCCAGGGGTCCGTCAGGGTGGGGCGATGCCGATGCGCTCAGAGTAAGTTCGACAGGGCTATAACGAGCTTTTCTTGTGCATACTAAAAGTACAAAGGAGGCACGAGAGTTCTTGAGCAACTCTACTGGCGGTAGAGTCCGCAGCCATCCAGGCGGCAGTCGTGGGACCAGCCGCAGCAGCGCGTCGAGCTCCTCGGCTGACCCGCGTTCCAACGGCATTACGCCTTCTCCAGTCCACCATGCAGCACCGACCAGTCGCGCGCCTCCAGCGCCATTTAGGTCGAATCCCTCAGTACCGCCAGCCACGAAGCGTCTTTCTCCAGCAGCACCCTCCAACGCCTGGAGCTCCTTCGCTGCCAACCCAACCCCTAAGGCGGGCGAGCCCAAGGACAAGAAGACACTTGACACCTCGAGCTTTGATTTCAAGCCACCAACCGCATCTACTGCACGGGAAGCCAGCACGACTGCCGCCACAACGGCCATGAAGCCGCCGGCCGCGCCAGCTGCGACCTCGACGGCAACCAGCATCGGCCGTGGAACGCCGCCGCACCTGCGCATGAAGCAGATCGCTACGGAGTTCAAGGTCTCTACATCCGAGCAGCAGAAGATCAACGCGCAGCTCAAGGACCTTGGATTGCTGGAAAGAAAAGAGAAGGATACGGTTGTGTTTGATGTGAAGAACCGCCTGGCTGAGCTTGATCGCCAGCCAAAGGTCCATCCTGCGGCGGCCCGGCATAGAGATACTGCACCTGTCACGGCAGAGGCCCAGGACGCGGTATTGACTGCGCCAAAGTCAGCATCGCTGGCTCCTGTTGCGAACCATGCCACGCCGCTTGAGGTTCTTGAGGCTAGGACCGAGGAGAGGGTCCAAAATATTGCGAAGCCACCAGCTGCTCATGCCTCTGCCATTCCTGCCACTTCTGCTCCAGCGGCTCCGTCAATCAGATCAGTCGTGGCACCCATGCCTGCTTCACAAGGCCTCAGCGCAATCGCGGACGCAACTGCCTCTGTGGACACCCAAAATCTGCTGAGCACCATCACCAGCTTGCAGAAAGAGCTTCAGGCACTCCAGGCGAAGGTCTCATATCTGGAGGACGAGCTTCATGACGCGAACGCAAGATTGCATGTCGTCAGCATCGCTGAGGAGAAGCGCCGTGGCGTTGGTACCGAGGGCGCGAAGAAGTACTTCTTCATCAAAACCATCTACCGTAAATCTATCTTTGTCTTATCGTAGCCAACAGAGCTGATCTATTACAGCGAATAGGAACGTCCGCCAGATTCCGGTCACGGGCGAGACGAAGGTCAGGGACGTTATCCGCCGCGCTGCTCTAGAGGGTGGCCTCAAGCTCAAGCAGGACATGAAGCCGACTCTGGCCTTCGCGGGCGAGCAGTACGGCCATTCACAGACCATGATCGAGTGTGGCATTCAGGAGGGCAGCCAGGTGCAGGTTCATTACATAGGGCAAGAGGTGGAGCAGCATGAACAGTCAGAGGAAGAGGAGCTGTAGACAAGGATATGTCGAGGGGACGTGCGATAGATCCAAAGTGGGCAAGCAAGGTGGCAAGTCGTGCGGTGTGAGATGGTGGGCGCTTTGTTCATCGAATGAGGCCCGCGCAGACTCAAGTGCGACGTGTGGAAACAGAAGTACGATCTGTACCAGTGTTCCCGAGTGGTCTCGTCCATATTCTGAGTCAATGCGGCTACTGTCAGGCCCCCACCTCCCGTCAATTGACATATATATTGAGCAAAGCCGTTGTGTCAAAACTGACGTTAATCTCTGACCACCGATATGTCTATCAGCACCGTGGACGGTGAGCTCGCATCGATTGACTGTCAAGACGGCCAACCCATTACTTACTCGCGGCAGTGGTAACAGGACTGCAAAGACACGACTGGGTTGATTTACTACTCGATATTTATCTCACACGGCTTCCATCCCGAAACGATCAAGTGCGCCTACGTCCAGCTCGACGGGCTCTCCCAGCGCTTCTCACAGTCATACGTTGACAAACAACTCCTCCTCAGCATTCTTCAACGACGCCAACGAGCACTGCTCGTACCGTTACCGAAACCATTGGTCTGCCGCTTCTCTACATCCTCTTGTCCACCAAGCCGCTTGCCATACGTAGCAGAAAGGTCAGTGTACAGCTTTCTATGAACGCCGCATGACTTGGACCAAGAGCCAAGACGCTGGTAAGTGTGCCTCAGTAAGCGCAAATGCACCTGCACCAGAGCACCCTTGTCAACGTCCAATCTATCGACCTCGCCACCTGCGCCGTTGTCGATGACGACACTTTTTCCGCGCGGGATGGTAGCAGCTGCTGACTCGTCGCCATCATCCTCCTCATTGACAGTGGAGGCGACCTGCATTCGACGAGCAAACGGAAGGTAACTCCACGCACAAGAACGATTTCCTCGAAGTAGTGGGCAGCCAGACCTGCAGCGACCTTGTCCTTCTCTGCAGCTTGTGGATAGGAGAGTTCAACACCTGTGCGCAGATGGGAGAGTAGCTCCGCGGCGTGCTCCCTGGGTCTCCGTGGGGTTCTAGCTGATGTCTTCATACAGACGAAGCGTCTTGGTGTGCTCACCAGCAAGACATCGGGCACAGAAGAAGCTGGCCGACGTTGACCGGGACTTGCGCGAAGGCCAGGTCTTTTGAACCTTGCGAGTGTTCGAAGGTGTTCAGAAGTGAGCTAAGACACCCATAGTCCTCGTGCATGCCCAATTCGTTCGACTTTGGCAGAGCGATGCGAGCGACGCTGACGTTTGTTTCAGAGCAGATCTTGAGAACATCCTTCATGATGTGGTTCAGAATACCAAGAGCTTCCAACGAAAACCGGATCTGGGCACCTGTTGACGCCACGACCGTTCAAGCAGGATTCAAGCTCGAAACCCCGACTGATCTGTTGTGGACCGTGATAGCATTTAATAGATGGAGACGAATCACGAGATATCGTCAGCCTCAGTGTACTTGCTTTGCTCGATCAGCTTGGCGACGGTGCGGTAGGATGCCAAGATGACAGCCCGCACAAAGTCCGTGCATGAGCTTCCACAAAAAGTGCGGCCCATTCCTCAATCCAATCTCCTCCTGCTAGCGGCTGGCTGCCCATCATCTCCCTGTCTGATTCCTGACACAGCCTCCTGCACGAGCTCTCTAAGCTGCCTCTGCCCGTCATCCGTCTGAAAGTCCTCTCTCGCGGCCAGCTCCTCGATCCTGCGTCTGAATTCTGGGTCTGGCTCGCCACCGGCTTCATCCCACTGCATGGTCCCGACGTTGACCTGTACGCCCTCAGGCAATGGCGGAGGGGCGTGCAGACCATTTGTCTGGCCATTCAGAGTCCCTGCTGTTGTGGCTTCTGTAGACGAGTTTGCTTCAGCAGTCTGTGTGACGATTGACGCTGTAGCTTCTGCAGTGGGTTGACCAGCCGCTTGACGCAAGAAGGCAGCCACCTCGGGCTGCTCGTCCTCGTCGTCGAGTTTCTGCTCTGCAGTCTGGCCGTCACTGTTCTTCAGTGATTGATCAACGCCAAGCTCCAGTAATGCCTTAGCCATTGCCACACTCTCGACGCTGAACAAGGCAGTCTCGCCATCTTCGTCTTTGATGTTGACGTCAACGTTGAATTCCCGCACGAGAGCATTAAGCAGGTCTGCATGCTCATATGAGGCAGCTGCATGCACGAGACTGTACCCATGAGCATCTTGCTTGGACGCGAGGTCCGGATGAGAACGCAATTGGTCCAGGACTACGCTTGCTGCGTCAGGTACTTTATTCAACAAGCGGTCGATCGTCGGAGCTTGCGCCATCACGAGCTTCGTCATGTCGCAGTTGACAATAATGTGAGGGCGAGGCAGAAGGAAATGATTTCCGGCCTGAGTCGGGTTTAGCTTTCTCCACTGCCGAGCACCCAAGGACCCTTGCCTTCCACATGTATTAGGCAACTTCCACCTCACATCACATGGGAAATTACTTATGCTGTCTCAGGGTTGATTTGCCAGGGCAGCACATGCGGAGCCATGGACTGCGAGCGCGTGAACGCGCTCAAGCGCAAGCAGGATGCATTTGCTGGCTTGGACGACGCGTTGTCCAGCGACGGCGACGAGCTCGATGCAGGCATGGCGGAGTCAATTAGCAAGTTGAAGCGAGCCCGTGAAATGGCTCACTCTGTCACTGACAAGCGAGCATCAAGCGCTGCCTGCCCAGCTTCGACTGCCGCAGGGAAGCATCCTCTGCGCCGTCAAAATGATGCTGCAGTTGCCTCAAGCAGTAGTAGGACTGTCCCGCGAGCAGCTGCTCAAGCGAGTCCAGCCCTTACCAAGGGCGCCACCTTCTCAGGCACCTCGAGCAAGCCGATGGCCCCAGGTCAACTGCCAGCCTCGACGCTGACAAGAAGCACGACGAGCTTAGCACCGCCTACAGCCATCCCGAAGTCCATTGCCAAGCAGAAGGGCATGATCAAGCTGGTGCCCGAAGAAGAGCGAATATTTGCTGGAAAACATCTGTTCTTTTTTCCTAATGACGACAAGAACCCTGGCAGAGCAATGAGGATCACGAAGGCACTCGAATTTGGGGCGACCTGGCAGCAAGAATTTAACGAGCATGTGACGCACATCGTTGCCGATAAGCTGTTGTCCTATGACCAGCTGCTTCGTTTTCTTAGACTAGATCGCCTTCCACGAGGCGTCGTGCTGGTGTCCGAAATGTATCCGTCGGAGTGCATTTCGTTCCGGATGTTGATAGATCCCAAGCAGCGTCATTTTGCAGTCAGAGGAGTCCCTGCAGAGAGCACTGTACCTCTCAATGCACTGGAGCAGCGAAGCAATGGATCAGAACGATCCTTGGAGCTGAAACCCGCAGGTAGGTCCGTGATGGCTTGTCCACCAGAGTCGCCAAAGACCACAGATGAAGCCGCTCTCTCAACGCAGGCCTCGCTGCCACCCCTACCTTTTCAGCTAGTGGAGCAGAAAGTTCATGACGTCGCAGAGCAGCCTAGCACTGAGAAGATCATGAGTACTGAAGAGCTTGAGGCCGCTATAATACGGGCACGAGAGCTGCAGGACGTACCCCTCGAGGACGAGGATAGGCCTATCAGCGCCGGTGGGCCGGACCCTGACGAGGAAGCGCCCTCGATATCTCCAACGAAGGACAAGCAGAAGAGACGCATCAAGTACCAGGCGTCGCTGGACAAGTTCCAGTGCATGCAGAAGCATACCGGGGAGCGCAAAGGCAATCCGAATGCATCGACCATTGAGATCTTACAGCAGATGGCGGACTACTACGGCCAGACCGGCGACGAATGGCGCACACGAGCATATCGCAAAGCAATAGCAACCCTTCGCAATCATCCTACAAAAGTCACTACGAAGAATGAAGCACTGGCGCTGCCGCAAATCGGGACCCGGCTGGCGGAGAAGATCGAAGAGATTGCCGTCACCAGCAGGCTACGCCGACTGGAGAATGCGAGAGCGAACCCACAGGACCAAGTGCTGCAGAGATTCATGCAGGTATATGGCGCAGGTCCTGCAAAGGCGAACGAATGGGTGACACAGGGCTACAAAACATTGGACGAATTACTCGATAAGGCGGAGCTTACGACTAATCAACGTATTGGCATCGAACACTATGAAGACTTCAACTCGCGCATACCTCGAGCAGAAGTCGTCCAGCATGGCGCGATCGTCAAGCGAGCATTGCAAGCCATTGATGTGTCGTTTGAGGTCATCGTCGGTGGCTCGTATCGGAGAGGCTCTCGGGACTCTGGTGACATTGATTGCCTCATCACAAGACCGAATACTGGTTCAGGGCATCTCAGGAGTGTCGTGCTGGGGCAGGTTGTGCCGACGCTGAGCAAAGCAGGCTTTCTGGTGGCTTCATTGGCAACGACAGACCGTGACGACGTCAGCAAATGGCATGGCGCCTCATGCCTGCCGGAATCGAAGACATGGCGGCGGATCGATCTGCTTCTGGTTCCATCGGACGAGTTGGGAGCCGCGCTCATTTACTTCACTGGCAACGACATCTTCAATAGGAGTCTGAGGTTGTTAGCCAGCACCAAAGGCATGCGGTTGAACCAGCGCGGCTTGTATAAGGATGTCATAAGAGGCAAGGGCAGGGTAAAGCTGACAGAAGGCACTCTGGTGGAGGGCAAGGATGAGAAGAAGATCTTCGAGGTTCTAGGTGTGCCGTGGAGACCACCAGAGCATAGGGTATGCTAAAGCTTGGATCCAGGCGGCCTGGATAATAGGCGCGCAGGCGTCGAACCGCCATATACCATGCCATGTGGGATCGAGCGGACTGGCCGCAGTCATGTCCACATGCCAAGAGGGGAGCATCGACACCGCACGGGGATAAGTCGGCACCGCCTCACTTGGCGAATGTCCGATCGTCTTTCGTCTCCGGCTGTGCCCTCTAATAGACTAAATCGCTTATATTAGCAATTTGCTACTAAATTGCCATTACGCTGTTACAATTTACTACCGTGATTAAAGCAAGCGAAAAGGCCCTCAGCTATTGCTTCATGTTTCTAATCTAGGTATCCTGTCGGAGGTTGTTAATCCGCTCCGAGAAGCCAGACGCAGCGCCGTGATTAGGACTAAACGCCTTACAGAGCCATTACTATGCGCTGAGTCATCACAGCCCCAATACTCCATGCGGCTTCACTCTCGGCGTCAGCCAGTCGAAGTCGCACTGATTCGAGGGTGATCTACTGCATACATTATCGAGCACGTCAGCAGAAGTGTGTACCTTACGCTGGTGCCATTAAGCCACCTTCCTAATCAGGAGTAGCTCGTAGCTAGCGCCAAGCCAAATTTGAGCGTCGGCTTTGTGGGTTGATCTGAGCGGCGGCTTTCCTTTCTCACCTTCGAACATCATGAAATGGCAGACTTCCTGTCGATGTCTGTGTCCCATCGCCTATGCAGCAATGTCGTTCGATGCTCGGGGCACCCAAAGCCTCCATAAATCACCCAGCTCGTCAAATTCAACCACCACCTGCTCGTGATATCGCTACACTGCGGCCAAGCCAGCTGCTCTTGACTATTGCTTCTGCTCCTGTTACCTTTGCCATAGTCTCTCCCGTCGCCAGTGGGATCGTGGTTGCCAGTAATGGTGGTCGTGATACCATGCCCTGCTTTCAGCCCATCGAGCGGCAGTGAGGGCGGTATGCCCCTTCTATACCTTGACGGACTGAAGATGGGGTTCTTATGGCTGGTGCCACCTATACCGAGCTTGCCAAAGGCCTGTCGTATCAGCGGGCGAAGGGTCGCGAAGCAGCCAGCGGAGACTCCAACGCCGACTTCGATTGTCGTACAGGAAGTCGCCGTCCCAGCCAAGGAAGCTTTCCCGAAGACTTGCAATGTATGGCAGCCGAATTATGGTAGCTGTTGATCCTACTGCAGCGAAGCCCAGAAGGATGGACACGAGTCTTCTTCGGCGCCGGGACATTTGCAGATCCTTGACAATGAAGATAGGCAGTATGCCAATGGTCCAATCGGCGACGTCATTGAGAGCGGAGACGCCGTACGGGAGGCCGAAAAATGACGGCAGGGTTGATGGAGTGTTTGTTCGCTGGATTGAATGACCACCAATCCGAGATTGACCAGCATTGGAAGATCACCACGAAGAGCTAATAGCGAGATTCAGCGCTCGATCATACTGACAGTGGAAGAAGGGTACATACAAAAGCCCCTCCGAAGACAGCGGAGAAGGCCATGATGATGCGTACCACCCATACGTGTATCGACTTGGTCGTGACTCGAAGCAGGAAGAGGCCAATCGAGATTTTGAGCATTGCAGTCGAGGCGACGTAGAAGGCCTCGCAAAAGAACCAAAACTGGGTGTATTCGTCAGCGAGGACTCAGTAAGCGTTGAGCGATCGAGAGCATACGAACACGGCTTTGGTAGCCCGTCATGGTTTCAGATCCTCTAGATGCTCACCCGTCCCATATATGACTCCACCGAGCTGGCATATCAGGTACGCTGTGAAGAGCAACTGCGTGGCAAGCATCCTCCAGTCATCCGGACCGAAAGAACGAAGCATGCCTGCCCGAACAAGCACGCGAAGTGCCACCGTGATCCATGATAGAGTGAAGAAGGCAGTGGCAATACCTAGGCATGACTTGCTTTGTTCGGAATACATCCCTACGGCAGCGTCGATCGTGGAGGTGCCGTCGTATACAGTCTGGCCCGCCTGCTGCTTCCCAGATGTTTGGAGGGCTCTTGATCTGACGCAGAAGCACTGCGCCTTCCTCACATCCCCATCACACGTCCTGTTGTCCTCTGTCATAGTAGTGCATTTGAGCAAATCTCCTGTAATCTTCCTGTGACACCGCCTTCGAAACAAATGAGAGCCACGAGATGCAAGAAAACGCGGAGATGCAGCATACTTACATGATGCCACCCGATTGTACGACCTACTGCACGATTTCCCAGGCAATAAGCAGGTCTCGCTTGTGGTATCCACGCACGTGAACCGGCAGATGGCTCGTTGTCCTGAAGTGTTAGTCCTTGGGAAGCGGATTCATGCCCACGAACGTCGTGACTATCTGCAGCGGGCCTTGAACAGAGGCTGTCCGGAAACCAAACAAATAAATGTTGGCCTACTAAGATGTTTCGGATTGGTCAGAAGAACTGGATCTTGCAGCTTGGACACGTGAGCCTAGCGTTCACACGGGCTTGGTGTATATCCTCGCTGCGTCCGAGTCATAACTCCTTGCAAGTTTATTGAAGCTCCTGCAACATGCACATCATGCATGGCTGTGGGGAAAAAGCAGAATTCTTGTGATACGAATGATGACCGGACTGGTCCAGCTGGACGACAATGTCCTAGAAAGCACGAGGGTGGAATAAGCCGGACTGCATAGCGTCATCTCATAGCAGGGTCCGTGGATAGTTTTAACAGAGCGCAGACAGAAGCGAATACACGTGGACGATGCAGCAAAGGCAGATCCCGCTTATATATATGGCGTTCGACCGCAAGCCGTTCCAAAGATGGGTTCATCGCTCAATCGTGGCTTGATCCAGGTCGAATCGACCGGCGTTCCAGTTCACAGTTCATAACGACCTAGTAGGCATCACATAACAGCGCGGGCAAGATCAAACGATGAGTAGATCATTTACTAGAGAAGCCGCAACTTCGGCAGAACATCTGGTCTATATCGTGTGCCTGACTTATGCCTCTTGAAAGTTGAAGCGTCCAATTGCCCGAGATGACAACAGGAGAGAGAAAGGCTGATTAGAGACGAGGCCCGCAATTCAAATCTGGTTCTAGCAGCGGTACGAGCACGGACTGTCCACCAGATCAAGACAAGATGGCCAGCGACATCAGTGGCCAGACTGGCGGGTTTCGACTATTCAGATGGTGGCGTAGCTGTTCCGTTTATGGTGTAATTCGTTACTGCTTGCATTCCCAGGTCAGCAGGCATTGCCTGACGATTGCGGCTAGGTTGGGCGGAAAAAGTGTATCATGAGAGGAATGTATGAATGCAGCTTGAACTTTCGGAGAAACTGATATCATGCGCAGAACACCATGCGACCAGAACCCAAATCATTTAGATCGTCACATCGCCCACAGGTCGCCATGAAAATCAGAACGGCAATGACAATCAAGCACTGATGCTCCTCCCATGCTTCCTGAACGCATAGCTCGGCGACGGGTCCCGGCTAGTTACTGGTGTCCTCGCAGGCGACTCAAGCAATTTCTTCTTCGCCACGGTGCGGAACAGACCGTTCCAATTACCCCTCCCCTGCGAGCGCTCCGACTGCGTGGACTGACGGTAGGCATTGTCTTCCGCCTTCTGGTTGCATTTGCTGCTGCCAGTCTTATCCTGAGCGTTGGTGGGTACGTCCCATGTCGCACTGCGTATAGGCATATCGTCCTTCTGCTGCAATTTTGCAATGGCTTTATGGATATGCTGGCCCTTCTGTCTTGCGGAATTGCTGAAGAGCGCTTCTTCCCTCCGTTGCTGATCTTCGAGAGTTTCTCTTGTGACTTCGTCTTCAGATTCGTCATAAGCACCGAGTGAGGCGGGCTGCTCAATATAATGCTGTGAGTAGCCATATTCATGTCCATGGAGGCTGTTATCGTTGTGCTCGGCCTCCCCATGATCCCAGTTCATGTCCCACCCCATAGATGCGCCAAAACTCCCTCGTGTCTCATTAGCGCCTCCCTAGCTGCCTTGTATCTGCTTCGCCTGTTCCTGAGCGAGCTCCGAATTCTCAGGCGCCTGCCGGTATAGCACAATCTCGCTCTGCTTGAAGTACCTTCTGGCGTCCTCATCGATGAGGACCAAGCTGAGATAGTATCGTGTGCTGTACTTCTTGTTAACATCTCTGAACGTCGGCGTGAGGTCAAATCCGCCTAAGAACAGCCGGATTGGTATGGTTTCGCCTCGACTTGGGGAGCCATCCATGATTTCGAAGCGTACCAACGTCTCGGATTCATTATACTGGTTGGGTGGTACACCTGTGGTCTCCCTCCGTATTATGGAGAGCTCCATATGTCGTATCTTCAACCGCACAAGCAAGAAGTATATCCTCCCAACAATCACATCCTTCAGATGGTACTTGCTCTTGCTGTACTCAAATTCAATGTGCAAGCAATCTTCGATACCGACATCCATCTTGATGACAGAATTGCTCTCTGGTGGCTGTCGGTAGCTGTACACCCAGAGATCTTTCTCTCGGACGACATCGGCCATGCGGCGGGAGACGGTGACGCGGAGGAAGTAGCGGAGCTTGACGTTAATGCCGTTGTAGGACTCGTACGGCTTTTCAACATTCTTGAAGGCGAATGGCAAAGTGACGGGGTGTTGAAGCTCCCCAGGACTGGCCAGCTCGGTCTGCAATGACAGAAACTCGTGATGTGTGCCTCTGTCGAAGAACATCTCGATGGTTCCAACGAACTGCACCTTGATACCAGTATGCTCTAACCTCTTGCCATCCTTTGGCCTTATAGTGACGGCTCCCTTTACTGTCTCGCCGTCCAAATACAGCGGACATTTCTCACGCCGCGTGATGGCCTTGCCGCTGGCCCCATTGGCGGCGGCGGTCGAGTGAGCGCTGAGCGGGACATCAACGGTGGGGCGGTCGTCAGTGTCTTGGAGGACGATATCAATGTCCAGCGGGGTGGAGAAGGAGAATAGTGACATCGTGGGGAGCTCGCGTCGCGATGGGCCAATTTGGAACAGTGCCGCCCAACGCGACAGTGTGTTGATGTAGCTGCCAATCTGGAAAGCCTCAATGCGCTTGGCTGAATTGATTAGCCTGCCACAGTCGATCGACGCTTGGCCCCCGGCCGATCCCGTGATCAATCAAATGTGCAGCTCTCGGCTTCCGACGGCTTTGCGAGCACGGCTCTCTAACTGCTTTAGCCGTACACATTCCTATATCGCCAGACCGCATGACTATGCCACGCGCGACTTGTCCCGCGTAAGTATCAAACACAGCATCTCGCGACGAGATGTCTGTCTCACGTTTCGCCGGGTCCCTCGTTTCCCTTCCACAACGCCTTTCTCGGCCACTCCTTCACAGGTGCTTCCATTGCACTCGCCGTCTTGCTGTTGTTAAACCCTTCTTGCTGGCCGACATAGGCGAAGGCATCACCGAGTGTCAACTCATACAATGGTTCGTGCAACCTGGCGCCCGTGTCGAGCAGTTCGACAAAATATGCGAAGTTCAGTCCGACAAAGCTTCAGTGGAGATTACCAGTCCATTCGATGGCGTGATAAAAAGGCTGCATTACGAGCCGGATGATATGGCTAAGACGGGTAAGCCACTGGTGGATATAGACATACAGGGAGAGATCAGTGAGGCAGATGCGGAGAAGTTGGGGAGGAATGGCGTAGGCAATGGAGAGAACGCCGCCGCAGGAAAGGTGGATGCCGAGGAAGGTCAGAGGGAGCAATTCGTCGAGACTGGAGCAGAAGCAGAGGATGATGTTGCGAAGCCCAGAGTGCCGGCCGAAGATCGGGGCCAAGGACAGAACCAAGGGCAGGAAACACAGAGACGGCAGGAAGCGAGCAGAGGGGATATGGAGAGAAGAAAATTAGCAACGCCAGCAGTACGACATCTGACCACGGAGCTGGGTGTGAACATCGCCGATGTGCGAGGCACTGGCAAAGATGGTAGAGTCCTGAAGGAGGACGTCTACCGCCATGTGGAGCAAAACAAAGAGAGCCATCAAAAGTCCGCGTCGCCAGAAACAGACGTCGCACGCTCCACGACAATTGCTTCTCGAGAGGACAGAAATCTTGCACTTTCTCCCGTCCAGAATCAAATGTTCAAGACCATGACGCGCTCACTGACGATCCCGCACTTCCTCTACACCAGCACCGCAGACCTCACGGACTTGACCTGTCTCCGCAAACGACTGAATGTTTCTGTGAACTCGCCAGAGGAGAAGCTGACGCACCTGCCGTTCATAATCAAAGCTGTCTCGCTAGCCTTGCAACAACATCCTCTGCTAAATGCAGCTCTGAACACCAGAGATCCAAAGAAACCCGAACTCACCTACAAAGGCAGCCACAACATTGGCGTTGCAATTGACACGCCCAATGGCCTACTTGTCCCCGTCCTGAAGTCTGTTCAAGAACTTTCCATCACCGATATCTCAACAAAACTCCGCTCGCTTTCTCAAAAGGCTCGGCAGAATGAATTAGCCCCCTCAGACTTCTCGGGTGCTACATTCACAGTCTCTAACATCGGCTCCATTGGTGGAGGCGTAGTGTCTCCTGTGATTTCAGAGCCTCAGGTGGCAATCCTAGGAGTAGGTAGAAGTAAAGTGGTGCCGGCCTTTGATGAGAACGAGGTGTTGATTAGGAGGGAGGAGCTGGTGTTGAGCTGGTCGGCGGACCATCGCGTCGTTGATGGAGCTGAATGTGCGAGGTGCGCGGAGAGGGTCAGAAGGTATCTGGAGGAGCCCGGAGTGATGTTGGCGGGGATGAGATGAGGGATCCAGTAGGAACGACAACGACAGGGACGCATTTACGAGAATGCGAAAGCCTATTGCAATACTCCCAAAGCTGCTAGTCATGTTGCTGCTGTCTTAGTTCACATCCGAGACATGTTGGCTCGGCTGCTCCTCAGCGTCCGACTCTGCTCTAATGAGCCGCAACGGGGTGACATCTCAAGGGACTGCGCATGCCGGCACCTCGAGGCCTGCTGCGCGTACTCACGGCGAAAGCGGATCAGGAACCATTAAGCTATTCAACACATCCATGCCGCCAGAAACCGAAACCGACGTCGCTCAATGGTTTCAAAGGTTCGGCCTCGCATTGGCCCTGCCTACCTGCCCCACCCCCACATTGGTGTGGGGTGGAGCAAGGCCGCAGGTAGCCGCTCCAGAGGACAAACAGCAAAGATACAACCTTTGTACTGAAGATGTGCACAGCATTGAAGCACTCGAAAATCTTCTTGGATTTGACTGCATCGGATGATCAATATGGCAGCTCCTACATGCCTGCTGCACCGGACTTTCGGCCCTCAGGCCACGACGACCTCACTGAAGCGAGCAACACGCTCTCGAGCTCTGCACCAGACGAGCAGACTGGCAAGCTTGGCCGCCTTCAAGATTCCAGACATCAAGAACGAGCCTAATGTACAGACGACAGATCCAACAGGACGATTGCATGACAACTGACGTAAATCTCAGAAACATTACGAGAAGGGCTCCGTCGACCGCCAAAAGCTGTCTGAAGCGGTAAAGTCTCTCCGCTCTCGAGCACCTCTTGAAGTCCCCATCGTCGTCGCGGGGAGAGAAGGAAAGTCCTCCTCCATTTCTGCTCAGCCGTGTCCTACCAATCACGCCGAATCGATTGCGAACTGGCATAGCGCCTCGACTTCTGATGTTCAGACGGCCATCGACTCCGCCTTGGCCGCCAAAGACTCGTGGGAGAAGATGCCCTTCGCGGATAGGGCAGCCATATTCCTGAAAGCGGCAGATCTAGTCAGTCGGAAATACAGATACGACATCATGGCTGCTACAATGCTTGGACAAGGCAAGAATGCTTGGCAAGCGGAGATCGATTCTGCTGCCGAGCTGTGTGATTTCCTGAGATACAACGTGAAGTATGCGCAAGAGTTGTATGCACAACAACCGGTGGACAACGCTCCAGGAGTATGGAACCGACTAGAGTACAGACCGCTGGAAGGATTCGTTTATGCCATTACACCGTTCAATTTCACGGCCATTGCGGGCAACCTGCCAGCTGCTCCTGCATTGATGGGAAATGTGGTAGTATGGAAGCCGAGTCCGAGCGCTATGGCTAGCAACTGGCTGGTATACCAGATTCTGCTGGAGGCTGGCCTGCCGAAGGATGTGGTTCAATTCATCCCTGGCGAGGCTGTCGAGGTCACGAAAACGGTTCTGTCCCACAAAGATTTCTCAGCTTTGCACTACACCGGCTCAACCGCCGTCTTCAGAAGGCTGTATGGTCAGATTGCCAACGGTGTAGCAGAAGGCAAGTATCGAGGATACCCAAGAATTATTGGTGAGACAGGCGGCAAGAACTTTCATCTGATCCACACTTCGGCCAACGTCTCGAACGCGGTCATCAATACTGTGCGCGGCGCCTTTGAGTACCAGGGTCAGAAATGCTCAGCTACATCTCGAGCCTACTGGCCCAAGTCTTTGTGGGAGCAGAGCAAGGCCCAACTGATCGAGGAAACCAAGGCCTTGAAGATCGGCACTCCAGAGGAGTTTGATAATTTCATCGGTCCTGTCATTCACCAGCAAAGCTTCGACAAATTGGTCAGAGTCATCGACGACGCAAAGACTGACCCAGAGCTCGAGCTTCTCGTTGGCGGCACATACGACGGGAGCAAAGGCTACTTCGTACACCCGACCATCTACCTCACCTCCAATCCCAGGCATCCGAACCTCAGTCGCGAGTTCTTCGGCCCGATTTTGACCATCTACGTCTACGACGACGCTGCGCCTTCTGCTTACCAAGACATCTGCAAGCTCATCGACTCAACGTCTGACTACGCGCTCACAGGCTCGGTTTTCGCTTCAGATCGCGAGGCGCTGAGGGAAGGCGAACTGGCATTGCGAAATGCGGCAGGTAACTTCTACCTGAACTGCAAGTCTACTGGTGCGGTGGTTGGACAGCAGCCTTTTGGCGGTGCCAGGGCGTCGGGCACGAATGATAAGGCTGGCAGTGCGAACTTGTTGAGCCGATTTGTGAGCATGAGGTCGATCAAGGAGCAATTTGTGGAGGATACGAAGGTGGTGTATCCGAGTAATGTTGTGTAAAATGACAAAAGACATGTTTCGGCATGATGGCGGGAGCTTAAGGTTGCTGTCGAGCGCTTGAGCGGTTTGACGTTAAATGGCTTGTTGGGCAGCATGAAAGGCAGGTAGAGGGCCGGAAAGCATCTTGACACATTATTGTCGAAAGGTGATGTGTGGCGGTGAGGAGACATGCATTGCATGGCGCACTGTAATCAGGCGTGCCGACACTAGGAAGTCCACGCCGTCTCTGCGCTTGTCTTTTCCAAGACTCATCGTGAATGTCTTTGGACTCTGGAGACTCGAAGATATGGTGAATGTCTATTAAATAGGTATATCGCCGTTTGGTGATGTTTCAAATGCATGGTATTTTCGGATGAGCGCTATCACTCCTATCTATAATTTTCTGCAGTGGCTTGTAGTCACCACATACGCTACTGCGGTGTTCTCGTGATACAGGCTCGTCTTACATCGGACACCTTACCTCGCGACCAGTGGGACTCACCAAACAATACACCCCCTTAGAGATCACCCTCTAAAGGTTACTTTAAGTGAGAGCCCCTGCGGCGCTTCAGAGTTCTCACCGCATCCTCTATCACACGCTAAAAACCAGTATTCATAATCTCTTTCATCTCATCAACCAACTCATCATTCTCACTCTTGGCTTCTGCATCATCTCTAGTGCTGTTCTTCGTGCGTTGCCTTTTAGCAGCTAGCTTAACTAGTGAGGAGGTAGTAGTACGCTTCTTCGTGTTTTGGCCCTAATCGGCATCCTCATCATCCTTAATGTGCACTACCGTGTGCTGCTGTACCTAGTCTAGTCTCTCTAAGCTCTTAACGATCTTAACGCCATGGTCAAGTAGCCTAGTGAAGTCGTGCGCCTCTGCAAGTTTGATGTATTGCATTCTAGCATCACAATCGAGCTTTTCTACCTCTACGAGGTACAGAAAGGTCCTGATTGCCATTTCGACAATTGGATCGTTAGTAGCGTCGCTCTTGCTCTTCTGAGGGTCTTTAGATGATTCGTTCTCTAGGAACTTGATCTTGTAGATGACGAAGTCAGCCGTTTTACGTATAGACTTCTTGTGTCGTTCGCGGATATTAGCCTGCTTTTAGGCGTCTAAGCGCTCCTTCTTGCTAGTAAGTAGCGATTGTGATGGTTGAGTGTTTGTGAGCGCTGTGTTCTTTGACTTCTTGAGAGGTGTCTTAGTCAGTACGGTTGACTTCTTGCAAGGAGACTGTCTCTGCGCTAGTGCCTTCTTCAGGTCGGGCTGCTTATCCTCCTCAGACTCGATGTCCTGATTAAGCGTCTTCCTGCCATGAATTAGACCTTTCTGACGAGGTCTCGGGTTGCGCTAAGCGAGTACTGTTAGACGCAGACCTATGCTAGTAATTGATTTCTTGGTTAATTGATCGTAGTAAGTAAATGACCTTAGCTAAGCTGCTTCGATTGCTCGCTTAGTTTGATGTTCTTTGGGCGTTACATCTCTAGTAATGCTTTCTTCGTCTCCAGACACGTCTGCTAGTAGCTGAAGTACCGTTCTCTTAAACTCGGAGACTAGCCCTGTGCGTGAGGCGTTACTTGATGACTGCTACAGCTAACTATCATGAATTTGCTGCTCGTTGTCTGACGAGGTCTCTTCAACGAGTAGCGCGGGCATCTTGGACTGATCTCTTGAGTTAATGGGCGTAAAGGTCGGTGTCTTAAACATGTGTTGCTCAGAGAAGGTTAGTGAAGACGATGGTGCAAGACTCAGATGTTAGTGTAGTAGTGTGACTGCAATACTAGCAGTTTGAAAGGTTTTTTAAGCTGAGTTGCTACTCCTGCAGGTAGTTACACATCACTCGCACTCGTCTAATCAGGACTTCAGAACGTATCGTGACTCATGACGTGTGCCTTCCGTTTTTGGCTAGTTCTGCGGTCGAGTGAAGTGATGTTCGTTTGTTTGTTTGTTTTGATTCAGTCGAGCTAATATTGTTTACTACTGTTGCCGTATCATTTATTCATGTGCTTTCTGTAGGAGCTGATCTGTGGCCCCTTGCCGCTATATCGTTCGTTCATTCGTTGTTCTGTCGTTCTTTTCAGGGGTATCCTGCTTAGTTCTTATTACTAAGCTAGTCTCCTGCACTGTTGTTGTTGTCTGCTGCTGTTTCACCCCCTAAGCAGTTACTGCTCACTAGATGCAGCCGCAACTGTTAAGTGAAGCGCACGTGTTTTAGTGCTGTCATCAACTTAGTCATTCCATTAGCTAGTATCTTAGCTGTTAGCATCCATTCTACGTGTAAGTCTCCGGCTTGATACCTCTCTCGCAGCCAACATTGCTGAACATCTACATGCCGCATCTTCGTGTCTAGGCGATACCCAGACTTCTAAACAAAGCGAAGAGTCTGCTTGTTATCGCAGTAGAGTTTTAGGACTTCAGGCAGTTCGATATTAAGCTTTTCGAGTGTGCGCTTCTACCACATCATCTCCGACCTAGCATGACTAAGACCATACAGCTCAGCCTTAGTGCTTGACTTCATGACCATGGTCTGCTTAACTGCCTTCTAATCCACGGGCCTACCGAATAGCATGTACACAAAACCTTCACTAGACTTTCGGGTTTCATTATTATTAGCAAATGAGGCGTCCGACGCACTATAGAACTCCTGCAGCACTACGTCGGGTCCATAGGTTATCCCCAGGTGTTTTGTTGACAGGAGGTAGCGGATGAGATGATCAGCAGCTTTGATGTGTTAGCGAGAAGGGTTCTTAAGGCAACGTGAGAGTAGAGAGGTTACAAACGCAATGTCCGGGCGAGTCTGCATGGCGGCGAAGTTAATGCTTCCGACTTTAGATCCAAACTCGCTAATCAGATGAGGAGTTGCAGTCTCATCACTTGCGGTAGTGAAGTCGAGTAGGAGAGGCGTTTTTGGACCTAGGCCATCAACCGGACAGTTGATCTAGTAGCGAGCTCCGATCTTCTCGACGTACGAGGTCTAGGTGAGAGACAACGTCCGGTCAGCTATACTTCTGCTAACTTTGATGCCACAGAAGTATGCTAGTTCTCCTAGGTTGCGCATCTCATAGATCCTCATCAACTCTTCCTTAAGTTTCTGCGCTAAGTCACAGTCTTCTAGTGGGAAGATAATACTAATATCATCCACAAAGAAGAATACCAGGATTTTGCCTACCTCCTAGATGCACGATTCAACTTCTCTTAATCCAAGATCATCTAGAGTTCCCTTTAGCAGGTCGTACTACAGCCTTAGTGACTCCTTGAATCTGTACAACGCCTTTTCGCACTTTAACACCTTTCCTGCGTACTCTGGTAGGTGCTTGAAGCCGTCTAGTATTTGCAGGTATTTCGGTTTCGGTAATGGTGAGTTCAGAAAGGCATTTACTGCGTCGAGTTGCATTGTCTGAAGATTGAAGTACCCGATGAGAGCCATCATCAGTCTGAAGAGTTTTGAGCTGAGAGTTGCAGCGTAGGTGTCGAGTTCGGTCTGTTAGAGATTGCCTCTTCCGCAGAGTCGGCCTTTGTGCTTGACTAGGACACTAAGATCATCGCCCTTATAGCCCTAGACCCATGTTGTAGGCAATGACTCATCTTCAGCTTCTTCTTTAGGGACAGCATAGTACGTTCTTGTTAACAGTCCTTTGTTGAACTTAACATGCGCTGCTTGTTCAAACTCTTTCCTGTACGGATGAGTTGCTAGCTCTTTCCATCGCTTCGGTAGTAGTAGCAGTAATCGAATATACACAGGCTAGTCTAGATTCTTGTGAATGATATTGTCAACAATTGCTCGTTCTAGGATTACTGCACACACGATCTTCGTCCTCTTATCATCATGCGGAAAGAGAAAGTCCTCGTCTAGATTAGCCTCTGCTGCAATTCTTTTCTGTCCTGATGGCGTATCTGTCGGAGGGCTGTACTCTAGATCAAGCGTAGGAAAGATGTTTTCAAAGAAGTGTTAGCTTGGTTCCTGCTCGCCTGGCGGAAAACTTCGCGTAATCTCATACTCAAATTCCGGTTCTAGATGATACAGTTGATTAATATCGTCTATTAGAGAGTCCTGAGAGTCTACCCCCCTAGCTAGTTGCACGTCCCTGCGGACAGCTAACGTCTTAAAGACTAAGTCATCAAACTGCGATTCAAACGCCCCTTGCGGCTCCTGTAGATCTACTGCTGCATTAATGCCTAAGTCGATAACTGCCGCAAGGTCGATATCCCGCTCACAGTATCTCTTAGACTCATCGAAGATCACATCTCTAGTCCGGATTATCACTCCTTTCGACGGGATCCAGATGCGATAAATGTTGTGACCCTTAAAGCCGACTAAATATCTAATGTGCGCACGAGCCCGTAGTTTCGCTCTCTTCGGTGGGTTACTGTCGCGGGTCTTGTGAGCGTACGCTCTCGCCCCGACTACGAACATGTAGGCAATACTAGGCTTTTTGCCGCAACATGCTTCAAATGGAGTCTTGTAGCTGATTGACGGGGTTAGTGACCGATTAAGGATGTACGTAGCTGCTACGACTAACTCTAGCCAGAGGTTTTCAGGTAAATTCCCATTAATCGCTAGAGACCTCGCTAGTTGAATCACTAATCGACTACCTCTCTCTGCAGGATCCTGTTCTAGAGTGTATGCCGCTATCCGTTTCTACAGCACGTTGTCTGATCGAAGAACAGACCTGAAGACAAGACCTAGACAACGGTCATTGTCAGTAGTCAGAACATATATTTCCTGACCAAAATTTTTTACAAACCGCCGCAGTTCCTGATAGCAGGCGAGAAGATCTCCTTGTCCGTAGGATACTATCGTCTAGACGAAGTGCAACTTAGTGTCGGCATCATAGGCATGCACTATATACCTATGACCATTAAATGCCGAATTAAACTCCGTAATGTCTATTGCGATATCGCTAAACAGTGATGAGAGTCTCGTCTGGAATTGCTGTCTCCTTAAGATAACTCGCTTGCTTTTAGAAAGTGCGCAAGTCTCGCACTCGTTAGTTAACGGAGCAGGCGTATCTTCAGCAAAGCTCACGCTAATGACCGCCTTCGGTATGTGGTCGATCCTGTCTTTAGAGATGTGGCTAAGCACTCTGTGAGTAAGTGCTAGTGACATCTTCCTGTTCCGTAGTGGCTGCTAGCTAGACTACGCTGCAAAGGCCTTCTTATAGCTGTCGATTTCCTATTGCTGAAGAGCTTCTGCAACTGACATTAGCGAGCTATCTTCTCGTGATGGCTACTAGGTAATATCCGGCGAAGATGTGTCTACCTCACGTTGTATTAGCTTAATCCACGACAATCTCTGATCCTTTACTACTGTCACAACCGGGTTGTCGTGTTCATCTAGCTACTAACTAGCTCTGCGGTTGTAGAACAGTCTGCAGTCCTTAAACATCACCTCTTCTAAGATGATATTGACGTGGAAGCCGGGGACAAGTAGTACATCTCTTAGTTTCAGCTTAATTGGCTCGCCATCATAACCTCTGATGTCTACTATCAGGTTTCCCTGAACTACTAGCTTAGTAATTGATTTTCCAGACCTAACAGTCATCTCCGAAGGATACCTCGTAGGCATAAACATCCTAATGTATGGAGTGTTAATAATATGCACATTTGATCCGCCATCTAGAAGCATAGTAATCGCTACACTGCTCTTGATCTAGGTAGCAAACACTGAGTGCCTAGTTGTATGCACTGTAGTAGCAATGGCTACATTAGCTGATTGTCCGATTGACTTTTTTGCTACTAAGATATTGCTACCATAGGTCTTCTTCTAGATCTTGATAGCTTCAGGATCTCCGAACTTCTGAGCTTAGGTCATGCACTTATCGCGATTATTTCTAAGGACTTGTTGATAGTACTAGAATGCTCGGCGATCTTCGCCTGACATCTCGTCTAGTGCTAGCCTGATCTTGTGATTAACAGTCGGGCAGCTCCATAATCCGACGCAGGCCTTGTCTGCAGTTTTCCCTGTCTAGTTTAAGCACGTTTTCTGACGTCGTGGCTGTTCTGGTCGTAGGTTGACTAAAGTTCCTACTACTGCATCATCTACTAACGACGCACTTTGTGAAGGTAGAGCTACACTACTAAAGGTAGCATGAACCTAGGATCTAGTAACTTAGAGATTTGCTAGTCTGCGCCTAATGAAGTTCCTGCAGAAATTAACTGCAGATGATAGATTGGCCTAAGTGGCTGCCATCCGACTAGTAGTTAGATCAATCGTGGACTCGAAGGCTCTGCAGAAGTCCTTAACGACTGCATGCTAGAGTTCATGATTGTAGCGGATAAGCTTTGCCTTGTAGTCAAGCCATTCTATAAACTAGTTCTTAATTGTCTTAACTTGTCTACTGTTCCTAAGAGTCAGGTTCTCATTAGTGAGCATCTAGCGACAGTTCTCATCCGTTAGAGAGAGGTTTGTCGCAATGAAGTCCTACTACTAAGCTAGTGTCGTTCGGTTAGTATTTAGTTCCGTTAAATACATACTTAGGATTGTTTTGTCAAGATACATCTTGAATATCGTTCTGCGGTTAGTGAATCGTTCGTATTGTTTAGTCGCGTATGAGAAGTCGGCCTTAGCTTTAGTCCATAGCTCTTTCGCATTCTCGTAGTTGTAACGTTCTTCCTAGGTAGCGTTCATTAGAGGAAAGTTTGGACGAGCTATCATGACTAGAGGTACTAGCTTAGCCTCTCTCATGACCCCTAGCTCGTCAGTGAAGTACTGCCAGATCTCAAGATTAATGGCCTTAGCCTTGGCTTCATTGTGCTACTTGTCGTATTTGGTGAAATCGAACAGGATCTCGTCTTTTGGCATAGTGCTAAGAGCTGTAGCTAATGAGTTCATGTCGAATTTCTCCATTGTAGATAAGTAGCGTAGGATGCAAATTTGAATTGCGAGTGATATTCAGTTTGCAAACGATGCGTTCTAGCGATTAAGTAGTCTCTCAGGATTATCAAACTTGAGAGTCTGCGGAATCGCGACCTGGGCTCATAACTATTAAATAGGTATATCGCCGTTTGGTGATGTTTCAAATGCATGGTATTTTCGGATGAGCGCTATTACTCCTATCTATAATTTTCTGCAGTGGCTTGTAGTCACCACATACGCTACTGCGGTGTTCTCGTGATACAGGCTCGTCTTACATCGGACACCTTACCTCGCGACCAGTGGGACTCACCAAACAATAATGTCTTATCGAGGTTGCACGGACGCATTCTAGCGCCCGAGAAACTCTGCGGTATTTGCCTGCGAGATAGACTTCAAATCATCGAACAATCGTCATCCCGAATAGTCGGCGGTATCATGTGAGAGCACGAGTAACATGTGGGTCTGGTCAGAGATCTCACGACATCTTCAACAATCTTACGGCGATTGTGGTGCCATGGCCATCTCTTGGGGAGGCGCTTGTTCGGCCTCCCACGTCCTGAAGTCCCAACGGATATCGCTTGGCAAGGCAATTTTCGTATCATTCTCGCTTGTTCATGAGACAACGATTCACCCTGATGGCATGTTATACAGGAAGAGGCCCCCTTCTCTTCTTCCGCGCGCCCTTGCCGGGGTCCAAATGTAAGTTGTTCTTCCGTGATCCAGTTTGTAACAGCGCTGTTCGATCGAAGTCGTTATGGAGAACACTTTGGAGCGTGTTTCGACAGTACAGCAGACCTCAACGGGCTCCACGCGATTACCTTTGGAGCTTCAGCAGCAGGTCTTCTCATACCTGGACACCAAGTCTTTTCACGCAGCACGAAGAGTCTGCAGATGGTGGCGCTTTGCCTCACTCGATGCTGTAACGTTGTCGAGGCAGCTGCAGAAGCTGCCAATCCTGCCTCCCGTGAGTGATGTGAAGGGAGATCTGAGAAAGCTGAATCGACTATTCGAAAAGGCGGCATACAATCTAATGCTTGGCGTTAAGATACAGCGAAAGCCGGGTGGGAACGGATTGCTCAGAACAGCACAGCAGATTATAGGGCCTCAGGTTACGGCTACGACAAATGGACAACGCACGGTGACCTTGAACAATCGCACGCTCGCACTGTTCGATACATCTGGCGAAAAAGCGGCATGCCTGGCTCAGCGGCCGCTCGATGATTTGAAACAGACGATAGGCAATGGGCCCTGGTCAAGAGTGACACCGACTGCGTACCACGAGATGGCACTGTCATCGAATGGCAGATTGGTAGCAATAGCTCAGGAGCGAACGATAAAGATCCACGACATGACTGCGGAAGCGGACAGCCATACAGTAAACCAATATGTCTCGTCCGCAGCAGGCCATTATATTTGCGGGCTCGACTTCGAGCAGAACGATCATGTGCTCCGGGTGCGGTTGAGTGGGAAGGGCGCCATTCTCTATCTTGGCACTCCAGTTGTGGGAAGCTCGGGACCTGCAAATATAGAACACTGGAAGAGCAAGGCTGGTTTGAAACACGTATTTTTGGACACCTCGATTTTGAGCACAAGCTTCGGAGGTGAACCCGAAGACCATCCGGCACGTCTTGCGGGACTACAGCTCCTGCATCCCTTCCACAACGGCTATCTGTTCGCTGCCCAACGGCACGGCGGTAATATTAGCAGCCACTACGTTTTGGGGCACGTCAAATGCTCCGTCCCGCCCAACGACCATGCGTTGACCGCCGAAGTTCAGAGCGTGACCATTCTCGCCAAGCTCGAGAGCTTCCTCAGCGCGTGGTCCTATAGTCTCAATGGAAATCATGAGGACGGAGCAGGAATGTGGGAGAATATGCCCAGCGCGCACGAACATCACCCGACATACGCGCTGAGTCCGAGCTTCAACGTGCTCGTTCTCGCTGAGCGCGACAAGAAGGCAATGCGACCTTGTCCTTTGACAGGCATCTTCGTGTATCGCGTACCTACCGAGCAGGCGATGGTCAAGACATTGCAGGAGCATCAGAAGCGGAGTGAGCGCTGGACAGCTCGGTCGAAGTTACTAAATAGGCTAGAAGTAGACGTAGAGACGTGCCGGGACATTGAGGGGAAAGTGAGCGCAGCAGAGCAAAAGAATTCGGTTGCTCGGATTCCACTTTGCCTAAGTACGGTGCAGGGAGTCGTCACCGGCATGAAGTGCGAGCAGCTTGAGCATGGTGAGGGGAAGGCACTGGCCTTGAGCGTCGAGACCGCCGAGACCACTAGGGTATGGAATTTGCTTGAGACATGACACAGTAGTCCCGGCACATCGCCCAGCCGCTCCACAGGCCCCACAACGACCAAGAGCACTAGGCTATCCATCGGGTTGTTTGTCAGTCAACAGCATTACTAGTCGCTCAGGCATGCAAAGAAGCAGCCAATCGATTGTATGTCTGGCAGGTAGTCTGCACTGGCAAGAACTGTATTCGATCTTACAACGTCAAGCTCGTCATTGGGGGCCGTGCAGGTGGTCGTGTGGATGCCACATAGATACAGGATAGATTCTTTAAAGATACCCAATGTACGCGGTCAATCTATTGACAAGCATGTGTCAAGCCCGTCGTCGACCTCTTGTCGTAGGTTTTGATTGAATGCTTATATGGACTATCAAGGACGTGCGGTCATGCGCTGAGATGCACAGCTTGCTACAGTGACTGCTAGGACTGAAGCAGCTCCAAGATCGTGATTCGTGGAATGAAGCACATGATATGTCCCATGCAATTTCGATGCTGATCAGCCCTCAACCGCTGCCCTTTTCCCCTTCAATCTCCTCTAGCAACGCCACATCAACCAGTACCCAACACAGGACCCAACAGCGAATGCGACAAGCACCTTCGTGAGCCAATGTAACTAGCGCTTGCGGATCAGCATTTCGCTCCGGGCCGTTTGTGGTGAGAACTTACATCAAGCAACCCATTCTTGGATTCGAGTACGCAGTACTCCTGCTCTGCACTCTTCTGCAAGTCACGGCCCTCCTCGAGCTGTCTATTGTCGAGGACTCGCACCTTGCTCTTCTCGTTGCCGCCATCCGGATCTGGAATCTTCTTAACAGCCTGGATCGAGCGGATCGAAAGACTGAAATCTCCTTCCTGCGTGCCGAAGAAGCTGCGCATCATGATGCTCGCGCGCTTGATCTTCTTCAGATCAAGGGGCTCAGCATCCTTCTTTGGCTTGCCACGGTACGTCGGGTTGAAGCTTGCGAAGGGCACGACGATAGAGCGCGAAAGGCTCTCACCGGGTTGAGACTCGGGCGGCAGGTTGAAATCGATCTCCCAAGAGATGTTGGCTTCGTCCCTGCCATCGGCACGTTGATCAGGAAGAGAGTCTTTGAGTATGAAAGTGTAGCGGCGTTCTGCAAGATGTGTGAGTGACCGACATTGCTGATTGGATGGAGAGATTTGGACGCACTGTCGCCCTTGGCGATGTTCAGCTTGATGCCTTTGTAGTCTGACAGATCCCATTGCCTATCTGCGCAGGTAATTGAGATCAGTAATGGTACATGGATGTGTTCCTGTAATGCTTTGGTCTGTCTTCCTGCACGCAGAGCGAATTCCACATCGGGATCTTGACGGCTTGTGCCTGCCGCTGGTGCAGTTTTGCTACTGTCTTGCAGAGTCGCCATTCACCAAGCTACGACGCTAGTTGACTGCCTCCAGAGCTGAAGTAGCCTAGGAGCAGGGGTTTGCATATCGTTGCAGCTTGCTCTCGAGCACCTACCGTCGCCAGTAGTCCTCTGCGAGGCGAAGCCTGCACCGCCCAGGGTCTTTATATCCAGCATCCCATGGAATCGGCCAATCTTGGAATCCGATACATCTAGATAAGACTTCTTATGTCAATGAGAGCATCACGGCAAGCAAAGATCGACAATATGCACACCTGGCTTTTGCCGCCGCGGACTCGATCTGTTGTCTTGTCAACATGCTGCGCCTACCTGCGGGTGGGATACACGGACCATCGCTGGCAGTCCAGTCGCTCGCTTGCCATTCACTTCACAGCCATTAGCGCAAGAATAGCCGGGGTGGACTCCACCATGGCCTCGTAGGGACAGGCAGTATGCACGCCCTCCGCATCGCGACCTTTCGACATGAAGGATACGCACCTTTCACCACCAAAGAGGTCAAACGTGTCGTTTGTTCGATTCTTCATTGTGCAGTGAAGAAGTAAGGTCTCCAAGACAGCAGGGTTGCAGGTGATTTTGTATGGAATAATCTGGGATCACACCTAGCTAGGATCCTGGGGCCAGAGCGACGGGCGAAGCTCGATATGGTTATTGCGAAGAACAATCAAGAACCGGCGTTTCGGCATGTTCCAGACAACTCCTCGTGCAGATCTGCCGCTCTCCGATGATCCACGCTAAAGAGCGCGCGTCCTCAGCACCGGTATAAGTTCAGGGCTGAACACTTGCACTTCACTTCTTCGGACGCAAACTGCGGAATGGGACGCAGTCACAGCACACGGCGGATGCGAGCACGTTGCGACGTGGAAATTGAGCTGGAAAGCGGCGGCAATGAAACTCCATGACATGGATTGGGTGCGATGTCCGAAACGATGATGGGCACGCTAGAGCCGCAGCCCTGCCCAGCAGCTCCAAGCTCAAGGGCACTCGCATTCGTGTTTTCGCGCACGCTTTACCGTGAGGGGTAATGCCGTGCGATAAGCGGATGGGAAGGCTACACTGAGGGAGACACGTGTGTAAGCTCCGCCTCCGTAATGTAGATGATGCTACATGAAGTGGAACTATTCTTGCTTCGATACTTTGTAGCTTTGCCAAGTAACGTGTTGCTTGTTGCAAGCCAGGGAGATTTGAATCGTCACAGCCTGTGGTTGCGTCTTGCACTGCCGTCTGACTGTCCCAGGCGACGTTGTGCCATTCTCCTGCTTCGCCCCGAAACGTGCTTCTTGGGAAAATATGCTACATTGAGAGCGTGACCTCCAGAACGCCGCCAAGGGTTTCATTCTCAAAAAGTCTCCTGTCGATCGAGCTGGTGTCATGACTGACCTGTACCCAAGAACAAACCTACGACAGCTGACGGTAAATCTTAACGGCTGATGCTGCGGGGTGAAGAGACCCGTGCTAGTTGTGCCATCCTGAAGTGGATCGTCAATAAAGTCTCGCTGATGGTTCGAGGAATCGTCGAAGATAGTGCTTCACGGGTCTGGCGTGCGAGGGTATGCCATTGATTCTGAAGGCGAGGCATGGTCGAATGAATTATTGGACAGTAGTGGAGGTGTCTGAGCGATCAACGATCAGCTAGACCTCGACGAGAAGCTGGAAGCTTGTCGAAGCTGAGGCTCGGAACTCACATATATTGGCTCGTGTTGTGGCGTGGCAACATCTACTCCGGCCATAGTAGCATAGCTCATGCTAAAAGGGCTGATATCGTCATCGCCGAAGAACTCTTGTTTGATGGCGGGTGCCGCCAGACTCGAAGCGTAAGTATGATGTGGAATCGATAGATACTGTGGATACAATGGCAAGTCCATGCTGTTATTTGGCACTGTGCAGTAGGAGACGCTCTGCGCGTAATTCGAATAGCCAGAACCCTCGTTTGTTTGCATCGCCGCGAGTGAGAATGGCGGCGGTGACGTCGAAAGCTGTCTCGTATACTGTTGTGAGAACATTGATCGATCGTCCGATGGTAGGCTGTAATGTTGATTTAAGATCTCAGGCGTGCGATCCCTGGTGGCCTGGTAGCTCGCTGATCGTTCTCTGGAGCTGCTCGAGTGCGGAATACGAGCAGAAGCGTCGTCTTGAATTTCTGCGAGCTCGGGGTGCTTCTGTTCTGGGGATACTGAGCTTGAGCCTGCCCGTTTCTCCAAGTCT
This sequence comes from Teratosphaeria epicoccoides, assembly GCA_021401465.1. NCBI lineage: Eukaryota > Fungi > Ascomycota > Dothideomycetes > Mycosphaerellales > Teratosphaeriaceae > Teratosphaeria > Teratosphaeria epicoccoides. Next base: position 45,442 of record JADDMT010000095.1, on the reverse strand, counting down.
TCGAGTCTCTTCTTCAGCTTCTTGCCTACGGAGGGTGTTAGCGACGAGTATCATGGATCGATGATTCCTGGCCAGAACCCACGGTAATTCCGCTGAGCGATACGGTTCTGTATTCTCCGTCTCTCTGCAAGATCCGATATCTTAGTCCAGTCTTCGTTCGGGTTTGCACTGGCACTGAAAGCGCTGCTGGTGCTGTGTGCCGTAGGATACTGCTTGGGTGCTGCCGTCGTCTGCACTGGGTAACCCGGGTAGCTATAAGTGGCCGCTCGTTGCATGACTGTACGATCATACATGTTTCGTGATGCTGTAAGGTTTGGCAGAGAGTCAAGTCATAGGGCGTGTGTCACTGAAGTATTGAAAGGTTGCGTCAGGCTCACCGGTCGGATACATGTATTCGACGCCAAACGGCAGGCTGACAACATTAATACTTGCGAAAGCGCGAGGCCTCCAAGGCTTATAACCAGCACGGACTTTGGTCAAGCAAGCGCCGGGCGGGCGATCCATGCTAGCTGCAGCTGCCATGTGTGTCCCAGTGCCCTTCCTCGCCAGCCCCTACAATCCCGCGAATGCGGGACTTTGGGCTGGCTTGGACCCTGCGGATTCGCTTGCTCAACGCACGCGGCGCAGGAGCACCCCAAATTGGCTCGCATCCTGTAGCGATCTTTCAGCCCTGCTGCAAGTCCATGGCGATGCTCGACCTTCCCGGCGCACGACCGCAGTGACTACAGATAGTGACAAGAATATATGCGCACTCACATGAAAGTCAGCGCATCCTACGCTCGTGCTCTCCTCGCCCGCGAACTTGCTGGCCAGAGTAAAGTCGACGAGGCTGTGGGGGTGGACTTGTCACATGATGCCTGCTGTGCCGGAAGATAGCGGCTCTGGCATGCGCACAAGTCCATGCACTCTCGGAAACGCGGCGAACATCGTGCCATGATTCCATAGTCGACTTTTCCATAAATGCAGCGCTCTTGGGATTCCAAACGTAGCGCATCCGCCCAAGGCCCCCGCGGCGAGGGATTGACTTAAGCAAGTGGCCCAAGCGCTCAGAGTGCTTTCCCTCTCGCGAGCGCCACGTGTTAAAATTCGAGAGCGCTACGTTTACCGACGCCCCAATGAAACCCGTCATGGAATAATCATTCGCCAAGTGATCGGAAGAAGAACGAGCACCTGCCTGACCTGTCACCGGCCGGCCGCACTCGCTTGCGTAAGCCAAGCATGCGTGCTCGAGCTACCAATGCCTCAGAACCTTAGATTATGGCAGCAAAGCGGGCGCGGCACAGCCATGACGATGTGCGCCGATCGTTCAGCTTTGGCGGAATCCGGAGATTGTTGCGATTCGGCAAGCCGAGCAGAGCTGAAGAAGCAAGATATGAGGCGCGCGCTTCACACGGTATGACGTGATCAGCCGGTCTCTGTTGATCCGGCTCCGTGTCTAATCGATAGGACCAACAAGCGAGGCCGAGCGAGGTTTGGGGGCTAACGCGCACCTCTCCCTCGCGGACGGACGATGATGATTACCGCGCGTCCGACACACCGCTGCTAAGCAGTCCGTCTCGCCGTCACCGCTGTGGTATGTATGCAGCATCGCTGTGCCATAGGGCTGAAATAGAGTCACTGTGCAAGTATCAAAAAAGTGCTGACGAAGAAGTTAAAGAAAGGATTTTTCTTCGGTAGCGATGACCGACGACGCTTAGTCCAATTGGCCCAGCGCGCTATCGCCTATGAAAAGTCAGTTCTATAAAGGCGCCATCCTCTTCCGCTGTTCTCGTACATGCAGCCCTCGATCACATCCTCGCGATACATTGACCCAATCAAGCTAGGACTGCCACGACGCAGCTCGGGGAGTCACAGCCTACGCCTACGGCTGTGATCAACCACAGGGTCACTTCGCAGACGACCAGTCAACCCCCTGAGAAAATGAACTGGCCGCAGCGACGCTGCAACTGCTTTTGCCCCTCACTGCGGCCGTTTTGGCTGCAAGGCTGGAGAGCTTGTGTTCCTTTCCACCAAGGCACAATCTTACCACGTGGCCGTCCAGCTTTCTGCACCCCTGCCGCCGAAAGGCCCACACCCGCAAAAACGAATGTGTTTGTCTTCACGGCTGGTGTGATTGGGAAAACAATAGCTGGCTGTAAATCGTTGAGTATCCGTGTGCCGTGCACAGCATCACATGGCTGGCTGAACACTACAGGGGCACGGCAATATATGCCGATCCTTCAAATCTCTGATCGGGAGCTCTGAGCCTCGGTCTCTGTTGTCTATACGTCTCGGGCCGCAATTTGGCGAGCTGCTCGTACATCGCGTGCAAATCCAGAACATCTCGCCGCTCGTACTGACTATGCAGGTAATCTGCATGCTACGAAATGGGTACAACGCTGCCCTGCAGCCTACCTTGGCTGATGACTTGTGCAGTGGCACTGATAAGCCAGTGGGGCGACTGATTCCTGATGAGATCTGGCAGGAGCGTGTCGACACAACGGTACGGTAGCATCGCCGAGCTTCGGACTCGCCGGCAACGCGATCCATGGGCCAGGCGGTCCCTCTTACAGTCACCGGTGTTCAGCATACAGCGGGCACCACCGCCCATCGTGTTGTTGTCATGCTGGCTCTATGAGGCCGGAATCCGTACCCCCGACAACTTATGCGGGACTGGCAAGATCATTCAAACGTCGACTTACCATGGTGTACATGATATGCTTTGTCGACGGTCCAAAAGCAGACGTGGCATGTTGTGGATCCCGATCAAGGCAATCGGAGCTTACCAATGCATGGCACCGTCTAATTCGTGATCGAAGCAGTTCAATGTCAACGATGGAGATCCAGTCTCTCACCCCACTCGGACACCTGGCAAAGATTCCAAAACAAGCAAGTAGACCTCACAATATTTCCTGCATCTGGTCACACGTCGAGGGATCAAGCATCGCATCCTTCTTGTCCAGGCACTCCCACCTAATACTGGAGGAGGCCTCCTGTCGATCCTTTCGATTTAGCAGCCAGGGAATCCGGCCTACCTTCGCGCTGCGGGCTTCAGCTCTATCGTCTATGGTCCAATATGAGTAGTCAGAACATGGCTCACGTAGGTGCTCAGCAGTATCCACTGCTTGTGCGCATCCTGGTCACGGTTGTGCGTTGAATCTAGCAGACAACCGGGCCCGATTGGGCACACACATTGTGGACAAGCTTCGGAGAAGGCAGCCGCCATGGAGCAAGCATGGTATCAGGTGTTGGACCAGTCCAGGCCAGTGCTATTGTAAAAGCACTGCCCAAAGCCTACGCAGCCAGCCCTGCTTTTTGTTCGCTCGTCCGTGAGCGCGTCCAAATAGAGTGTTTCGACCTGGAACCCGCAGTCGCGGCGCTTCAATTCTTGAGCACTGAGCGCCATCATTGGAGATGTCTGGGACATCGACACCGGGGATTCAAGCCAGCAAATAGTTCACACTGGCGAAACCACTAGTGGACACACGCGGGCCGCCTATCGTTCCTGTGCTTGGCTAGCTGAAAGACCCTCGACCATGAAAACAATCTGTACCTAGCCAATGAACCATGGCGGATCTGTCAACGTCTCCCATGACAGAATGTTCCGTCGTGCAAGCGACATCAGACAGTCCGCGGCCTTGACACACCCTCTCCTACTTTATCGATCTGTACCGAGCCAGGCATTAACGTGGACAGGGTCGGCATCCAAGAATGCATGTGCACGGAAGACGGGATAATTTGAGGGAGAAGTACAAATAGATGGTCGATGGCCCAGAAGGAAAGCTCTTCCGTGATATTTTCAAGTCCTTTTTGCCGATCTCAGCCATGTATTGCTTCCGTCAGCGACATCACTGCTAATATACTCACTCATCTGTGTAGCCATTCAGCCAGCGCGGGTCTCGCTGGACTTCTTTGAGGCAATAGTCTCATCGCAATCGCATCATACTGCCAGGAAGAATCAACGATGCAATCTTTATTCAACCCCCTGAGCTTCGCCGCGCTTGTCGTTGCAACCGCTCGGACTTCTGCGCCATCCGGTGCGCTCACGGTGGGATCGTCGGGCCATTACTCCACGATACAAGCCGCTGTCAATGCTCTAGACAAATCCACAACGCGTCCGCAATCGATCTTCGTTCAATCGGGCACTTACGAAGAGCAAGTCCTCATCCCAGCACTGGGCGGTGCTCTCATTATCTTTGGCGATACCATGAATACCGCCTCTTATACCGACAACGTTGTGAACATCGCCGCCTCTCACTCGCTCGATGACAAGCACACCGACGAAGAGACGAGCACTTTGCGTGTCGAGACCTCGAACGGGTTCATGATGTACAACATCAACGTCAAAAACACCCGCGGGCGCTCCGGCCAGGCTCTCGCTTTGTCAGCTAACAGGGGCGTATGTGTTCACCTTCACGTTAGCCGTTTACAGTGAAATTGACCACTCCGCAGAACCAGGGATACTATGGTTGTGGTTTTTATGGCTTCCAGGACACCCTCTTCGCCGCGGCTGGCAAGCAAGTCTACGGCAGATGCTACATCGAGGGTACTACCGATTTCGTGAGTTGCTACCGCGCTTGCATGGCAACTGTAGCTATACTGACCGACCGTGCCATAGATCTTCGGCTCACACGCTAAAGCCTGGTTCGATCAATGCGACATCCGCGTCCTGAAGGCCGGGCGTGGTTTCATCACGGCATCGGGACGTGATTCAAATACAGATTCGTACTATGTCATCAACCATTCGACAGTGGCAGCCGCAGCCCACAACGACGTCAAGAGCGGCGCCTACTACCTCGGCCGGCCGTGGGGGGACTACGCTCGTGTTGCCTTCCAGTTTACTTCTATGACCAACGTCATCAACAGCGCCGGCTGGTCTCAGTGGTCTTCGTCCAGGACGGGTACTGACCATGTCACATTTGCCGAATATGCCAACAGCGGCGAGGGCGCAAAGGGCACCAGGGCTAGCTTTGCTACAACTCTGTCTAAGGCGATCGACATCACTGATATCCTTGGCATCGACTACAAGGGCTACACGACATTTGTCGACACCTCGTACCTTAGCTAGATGGATAACCTCGAGCAGCGGGCGAGCCAGTTAGAGTCGTGGCAACGTAGTGCGAAATGTAACTCATCATCAATTTCCGATCGCTCCATCATCCCGAGGTCGTTGTGGAAGTGGGCCTTCACCCGTCCGAGAAAACATCATCTCGCCAAAACTTGATGCTGCTACTATGATCAGCTCTCGAACAATTGATACGCACGCAGCTGATCGAGGCGATGGCTTTCGAATCGTCATTTTCCCTCCAATCTGGTGCTGCTTGCCTCTGCTTACCGTCCATCGAGTGCGATGAACACCGTGTAGCGACGACCTGAGTCACGGGGTGTATACATGCGGGACGAATAATCATAATGCAATGCCCTGAGCGCAGATTGCGGTCACCTTCCAGCCACTGTCGTGGGGTGGAGTCACACAGGTATCATTGCAGTGATTGGTCTTGTTTCACCGAGCAAGGTCCAGTTGGCTCTCGCGCGGGGGAGAAGGCGGGACAGACAACCTGGACGAGTTTCGTGCTGCACGTCATTTTGCTGCCGACGTTCAGGCATTCGCTCTTGACTGCTCGGCTCAGACAAGCTCCGCCGTGTATGCTGTCCTCCCAGTCGTCCTTGGGGCCACGGAGAAAGTGAAGATTCCGAGGTGCCTCAGGACGCCCGGACACTAATTATCACGGCCGTTCAGAAGCACACACACACGACTGCACCACCCTTGTTCACCCTTGTCGGGACTCTGCCCGCTCTGGACCCGCCTCCGCAAAAAGCCGCAGTAGCCTCACGCGCGCCGTCCTTCCGTCGGCAACAGGCTCGACGATCTGTGGGGTAGCGTGCGACGAGCTGAAACGACAGAAACAACACGTCAAGATGAAACACTCGCGCCTGGAAGACAATGGATCAGACGGCCGGGCTCTGGGGAATGCATAGCCATTGGGCCTTGTTAGCTGCAGCTTGCAAAGAGCCAACTGGAAAAGCGCAGGGGTCCATGCTCGCGTGCTTGGAGACGTGACTTCTCAGGTGCCCTCGTGACTCTGCCTCAGAACCCAATGATGCTGCCGTGACATGCCTGATCAGGAGCTCAGCTCATCGAGCGGGGTGTCTGTCCCTTGCCCAAGCTCCGACCTCGTCTGCTCTTAAAGCGGCTCTCGTCTTCGTTCCTGCATCTCGGTCTCATCCTGCAACACCTTCAATTCCCCCCCCAAAAAAAGACCAAGCTCTCAGCTATTCCCCTCGATCAGTGTGAGCTCACAACATGGCCGCTGAAGTCCAAGAACCAAGCGCCGCTCCTTTGTCCAAAGTTGATTCTGCCATTGACGACGCTCCAGCCTCGCCTAGCGAGAGCAAGCCGAAGCACCGGAGAAGCAGCAGCACCGTGAGTGGCGTATTCAGCATCAATGACCTTGGTAGGACTTCTGTCTCCGGGATACGGCTTGGTATCCCTGCTAAAAACTATGCTAGAGAAGGAAGGAGTCGACCTGAAGATTGCGCCAGAGACCCAGAAGCTTAACTGGTACGCAAAGCTGAGCAGTCCCAGCTGACCTCAATACTGACCTGTCTCCAGGAAGCTTAACACCTCTCCAGCTACCATTGACGACAAAGAAGCTCTCGGAAAGCTCCTCTGCACCCCGCCGATCAAGAAGATCGACCTCGTGTGGCCGCTCGGCCTCCACGTCACAGCACGGAATAACAAGGGCGTCACCATCAAGGACGCAGTAGACGCCATTCACAAGCAGTTCAAGAAGAAGGCGCGTTGAAAGCCCTTGTCAATGTACCTAGTGCCTGGCCCCAAGCTGACCCCAATCTCAGGCAGATGATGAGCTCGAGAATCCATACCTCGCAGGATTCGAGTGGGATCGTGAGGAGTGCTACACCAGATTCGTCGTGCACCAGAAGGCCACTGGCGACGCACCAATCGGTGGGTCCAAGAAGAAGAAGAACAAGGGCGAAGACGCATAAGAAGCGGTTGAACAGGACCAAGGTCAGGATCAAGCTGCCAGGCTGCCACTCGCTTCAGCTGGAGCTGGTCGCATCAGCGAGGCTTGCAGGAACGGTGCAGCCCACGTGTTTGGCTGCCACCAACGAGACACTTCTTGCCGGTATGTTTGCCGGGACACTGCTCAGAAACCATAGCACATTGAATCAGCAAGTCCTCTCCCGAAGATCCAGCCCTGCGGTTATTCTCGTTGTCCGGCCCATTTGTATGGGTCGATGAGGTTTGATCCCGATCTCTTCGTCGGCTATTGCGAAACGGTCGTCCGCTCCGAAGAGAAGCGCAATGCAAGTCTCAATCAAATCTATTGTATCGCGTCTATGCATATCTAGCCCTAAACCTGATGACGCTCAAAGTGGTATCACATGCAAGATGCCGAGCAAAGACACTGGCGCTTTCCAAGAATGCAAGTGTGTACACAATTCCACCGTGTCCAACGCCTGGCAGTAGTAGAAGCATTAACACATATGGATCAGCAGCTGCCTGAACAGTCGATTACACCGCCAAGGCAGCGTCTGCTGAATAGGCCGTCCTATTCGCGTCAGGTAAAATAAATCAAGTCTATGTCCTATCGGAGGCTGTCGTGGGCGTCTCCAGAAGTGAAGCGCGGTTCATGCGATAGCCAGATCCTGTCTGACTTGCAAGCTGAAGCAGTCTACGCGAATCTATGCCTGGACTTTGAGGGGAGCACTGGAGCTCGCGGCTATTTCTGTCGCTGGAAATGTGGCGTTTGGCTGGGCTGTTGAGTTGGCCACGCCGTTTGGCAAAGTTTCTGGGGGTGCGGTTGCTGATGGGCTCGTTGTGACGCTCTCTCGAGGCTTCTCAGCCACCCAATGGTAGCAAGTCGTGATGAGTTTCGACCTGTCCGCCTCGATGAAGGCGTCGGAGTCTTTGGAGAACCGATCAAAGAGGGTTCTGAAGTGCGCCGGCAGCAGGCCAATGCTGACCAGGCTGTATAGAGCCCACTTGGCGGTAGCGAAGTAAGTCTTGGCGACTTCGAGGAGGGGTGCCTGGATGCCGTCCTTGCTGGGATTGTCGTGCTTGACACACTTGAAACCAGCAGATTCCAGTGCGTGAACCATACTTTGCGGCGTTGGCGTGCCAACGGCGCCGATGAGTGGCTTGATGCAGCGCATGAGTTCCTGATGGTGCGGATCGTCTTTGTTGAAAGCCGGTAAGCTGACCCAATCGAGCAAGACTAGACGCGATCCGGGCTTGAGAAGTCGATACAGCTCTGTGCACAGCTTGGGAATGTCCTTACATAAGCTGAAAGCTTGAATCTGATAGAAGCCATCGAAGTGGCTGTCCGGTAGAGGGAGCGGGAGATCATTAAAGTCGCGACGAATGAACTCGTTTCCAAAGTGGTTCTCAGTATTGAAGTTGATTGCACTGTTGATCTGGTCTGCATCGATATTGATGCCCGTCACTTGTGCGCCAGTCATGCTTGCAATATGAGCTGCGACACGCCCTCGACCACAGCCTAGATCCAGGACCTTAGCGTCGGCCGGCAAACGCAAATCCTGAGCAATGCTCTCCTCGTACAGGATCTGGTTATCGGAAATTCCGGCGGTTGAGTCCATAATCGGTGGGATGTACATCTTCTCCAGCTCGCCCATAGCGCACAAGTGATTGAGTACACTGTAATAGTCGGCCAGGCATTCTCCGACTCGCCTCTGGTAGCTTGGACCAAGTGTGTCAACCATTTGCTTCTCATCGGCCCAGTCCAGATCGTAGATTACATATGATTGCATGAAATGGTCAACTTGCTCGGGCGTGAGGTCTCTCAACACTCTAAACGAGTTCCATGCCGTCGACAAACGCTTGAAGTAGGAAGCTCCGTTTGGTCTCCGGGCGAGTTCGACCCTTTTTGAGGGAGGCTTGTCCAGCGGCGCGCCCTGAGTAACCATGACCTGGGGGGCCAGTGCCGGTGTTCCATCCTCTGTGAGCATGCTGAGTATCTGCTAGGAGGCTAATTGCGGCTAACTCCGGTGGCGGCGCAAAGATGCTGATGGTGAGGTGCCAGTGGTTCTGTGGCTATTATCCTTGCCCGGCGTTTGCTTGGAGCTTGTGTTGAGCTGTCAAGCGTTCAGGCAAGCAAGCGAGGCAGAGACTGCTGCTTCAATGAGTGATAGCAAGGACCGAGGACAACGCGAGTTTGGCGCGGTAGCTGAAAACAAGATTCCAAAAAATGGCGTCACTTGCAAAGGCAGGACGCAGGACTCTGACGTGCAAAGAAGCGGCGCAACTGCAACGCGACTAACAACGAGGACAGCAAGGTGTGATGATGTTGGAAGTTGGCGACCGGGAATGAGATGTACTTGCAAGTTGCAACTATCAACATTGAGGCCGTTGGGGATCGGTCAGCCTCCAATTTAAATCTGCAGTGTCACGCCTACCAATGCTTGGCAAAGTCTTCTTCAGCATTAAGCTATATCACCGCCTCTGCTGCTTTGCAGGACTCTCGCAGCATCTCCTCTACCCAGCCCGCAGGCAACGCCCGCCAGATCCGTGCAGTCTCGTCCGTACGGAATATCGGCAACCCCAACAACCGATGCGTTATTCTATGACATGCCTCCTGGGAGTTAGGACCGGGGGGATTTTGTTCGACGAATCCTCCAAACATGAAATTATGACGATGTTGCTTCGGGCCGCAAGCGTCTCCGCCAGGTCTCGCCAACCTGATTTCTTACAGCGGTGCCACAAGGTACAACACGCAGAGACCGTCATTGAATCACCAGCGCATGCAGTTGCTACAATGCAGCCAGCAAGCTCGGTCGGCTGCGGCACAGGTGGATGTCCACAGGACCACAGGTGCACAAAATGCCGTATGCAGAATCTTCATCCACATGGCCTATCACGCATCTTGGCAGGGCGTCTTGCTTCGGCTCATATTCTCCCATATCATGCAATGCACTCACGCGCTAGCACTATTTAGTTGTTGTTGTCAGAGCTGCGGGGCCAAGAATAACCCGGGACCCACTTCACGGACATATCGGTCACTCGCATCCATCCATATGCCATCCGGCTTTGTGCGTCATGAGACCAGCATACTATCTATGGACGAACGGGCTAGAGTACCGCCTGGAATACCGAGGATAAGGCCCACGGTCAGCTACTGGCAGGATCCGCCGGCAGACATTGCGGACCTCAGGACAACGCCGGAGTTGCCGCTGAATGCAGACTACGTTGTCGTAGGCAGTGGCATCAGCGGTTGCAGTATAGCATACAACTTGCTGTGCAGATGTCCAGGCGCAAGTGTCTGCCTGATCGAAGCCCGGCAAGCATGCAGCGGGGCGACGGGACGAAATGGTGGCCACACCAAGGCCGCTAGCTACAGAGCGTTCTTGGACCATGAGCACGAGCTCGGCGTTGCAGAAGCCGTGAAGATTGCCAGGATGGAATATGCTAACGTCATGGCCACTCATGCCTTCGCGAAGGAGCACAATATAGACTGTGCATCTACTGTTTGTGACACTGTGGATATCGTCTACAGCCAGGCACAGCTTGAAGCGGGACGCAAGGCAATTGCTAGGATGCGCGAGGTCATGGGTGAAGATGACCCAGCGGCTCAGTACACCATCTGGTCTGCTGATGATACTCGTAGGAGATTGCTGACTCCCAATGCTCTCGGTGCATTTAAGTATATGGCGGGAAGCCTGAGTGCATATGATTTCACTATCGGCCTGCTCAAGCTGGCCATTGCCAAAGGCTTGAATGTCCAGACCAATACTCCTGCCACTGGCATCTCATCGAAACATGTCGACGGGAAGACAGTGTGGACGGTCCAAACTCCACGAGGAAGTATCACCACTATGGCCCTCGTCCTGGCCACCAATGGCTATACTGCGCATCTCTTGCCACAGACTCAAGGGGTCATAGTGCCACTTCGCGGACAGGTAGTCGCTAAACGTCCTGGGAATGGTCTGCCGCAGAATGGTTTCAAGCTCACTTACTCTTTTATACATGGGACAGGGTACGAGTATATGATCACGCGACCGCCGGGGTCGCGGAACCAGGGTGATGTCGTCATAGGGGGTGGCCTGTGGAAATTGCCTAACGATGGTGCATCGCAGTATGGCGAGACTGATGACCGTATGCTTGAGCCTACCATAGCTGCGTTTCTGAGGGGCTGCACACCAAGGTATTTCCGTCATTGGGGGCTCGATCATCCTGATGGCAGAATCAAGAGTGAATGGTCGGGTGTTATGGGTGCTTCAGCAGACGGTACGTCTAAGTGCTGACTGCTCGTTGCTCAGAAGCCTGCTGACACATCTGCTCTGCAGGACTCCCATACGTCGGCCCAGTCCCCGGTTCTCCCGGACTATGGGTGAGCGCATCATTTAACGGCCACGGCATGGTCTGGTGCTTCAAGGCTGCAGAAGCTATGGTCGAGATGATGACCGGCGGTCGCGAGGCCCAGATTGCCGTGCGGCATTGGTTCCCTGCAGCGGCGATCATCACTGAAGCTAGACTGAGTCGCAAATTCAAGGGCAGGAAGGACTTGAAGGCTCCCAGTGAGGCCGCATCCGGGGAGCGTAGCCGCTTGTGAATGCTGTTGGTGTGCGAGCTTCCCTGTTTGACACAGAGGTAGAAACAAGCAGACGGACTGATGGACTGAGCAGGTCGCGTGGTGGCATCAGCATCATGTGGCAGTAGTACGAGATACGCCAGTAGACCATGTGATCACTCTTATTTGGCTGATAGTGATGACGGAAACCGTCGATCCGACGACAGCAAGTCTGTATCGTGCAGGAAACGTGTGGCAGGCAGCTCTGCATCCTGCCTATACTTCTGGATAGACATCCCTATAAGGCCGTCAGCAGGAGGCTTAACGCCATGACCGAGACGATCCGCAGGCAACACATACGTCCGCCTCAATAATGGCATCTCCCTCCTCACTTTCTCCACCTTATTTAAATCAATCTCCGCAAAGATCACCTCAGGGTCATCCTTCTTCTCGCCACCCAGCTCAGCCAAAACCTCTCCCCATGGATCAACAACAACACTATGCCCATAACTCGTCCGCTTCTCATTGTGCGCTCCCACCTGAGCCGCCGCAATCACGTACGCCTGACACTCTATCGCTCGCGCCCTCAGCAAAGGCAGCCAATGGGCTTTGCCCGTTTGTGGCGTAAAGGCCGAAGGATATAGCAGAACATCGCTGCCCTGCCGCTTCAACGCCAATGAAATCTCGGGAAACCTCAGATCGAAACAGATCATACTCCCGACCTTTCCCAAAGCAGAATCAAACGGCACAGATAAGTCCTTCCCAGGTTCCATCGTCGTACTCTCCTTCATCACGGGACCGCCTTCAATTTCAAGGTCGAAGAGATGAAGCTTCTGATACCGATGCGCTATGTCTCCGTTCTCGTCGATCCAGAGTAAGGTGTTCTTGATCCGGGAACTCGAGGGATCGTCGGAGGGTTCGTGGACGCCTACGGAGATGGGGAGGCGGTGGGCCTTGGCATCTTGTTGCAGACCCTGAAGAAAGAGGGATTTGGAGACGTGACGGCAGAGGGATTTAGTCTCGGTAGGGGAGCCGCCGATGTAGTCGCTTGCCTCGGGGAGGAAGAGGGCCTGTTTGAGGACGAGGTAAGTGGCGAATCTCTGCTGGAGGTGTAGGCCTCGGGCGTACCTTTGCGCCTGCTGCTACGGCCTGCCGGATTACTTGTCTGCATTGAGCGAGATTGTGTGCCATTGAGGACGTTGATGTGATCTGACCGATTGCCTATCATACTTGTCAGATCTCGATCATGGGTTACTATACCCACTCCGGGGGACCAACTCACTGCAAGCGCCATTTTGTCGTCTGCGCTCTCGGGTGACCAGGGCCTACGTTGTACTATTTGTAAAGTCCGAGGACGTGAAATGCAAAAGAACAAATGGGAACGAAGATAAAATGGTTGACCCTTCCATCCACCACTGCTATCGCCGCTTAACGCCGATCGACGGCAAACCCTCTTCCCAAAACGCCAAGCATGCGAGTGTTCTGCCACCATCCCATCGATCATGGCGAGCTCACCATCACCCTCCACACCGACTCTCACAACTCCCTCCGCAGCCGTCCTCCCTCCACCGACCCCCAGCCCCACTCATCCCTCCGCCACCTTCCACTACCCACCCTACACCCTCTTTCCCCCCTTCTACACCCTCCAACCGAACCTCACCACCCGCGCGCGCCAACTCGAACTCTGGTCCACGTTCCTCACAGCCTACAGCACCCACCAGCGCCTCTTCCGCCTCAACCTCTCCACCCCGCCACCTCAACTCTTCACTTCCCCCTCCCCCTCCCCACCCCGCAAGCTCTCTCCAACCAATATCCGCATCCTACTCACGCACCTTTCCACGCCCGCCGGCGGGAACAAAGTGGAATGGATTCCGGCGAGTACGAAGGGGGAGGAGAGTAGCAGTGTGTGGGTGTGGTGGAAAAGCGCAGGTGAGTGGGCGGATGACGTGTACGGGTGGGTGGAGGGCACGGGGCAGAAGGGGGCTGTGTTGACGGTTTATGAGTTGCTTGAGGAGGATGAGGGGGAGGGGCTGAAAGGGAGGTCGTGGGTAGGTATGGAGGAGGCGATGTTGAGGAGAGTGTTGGCGGTGCTGGTGAGGAGGGGGAAGGCGCAGGTATTTGGGGAGGCTGAGGGAGGAGGCGTCAAGTTCTTTTGAGTGGGGGTATGCCATGAACACGGTCAGGAGAGGCTTGGTCACGAAAGTGAAATGTTAAGGGACACTTGGAGGAGCAGAATCTGCACAGGAGAAGAGCCCAGTTGCAGTCATGCGTACGTTCGTGACATGATCAGCCATACTGTCAGCGCATCGCTGACAAGCATACAAGATCACAAGCCCTCTGCCACCTCTCAGCGGTGCTTCTTAACCTTAGTCATTGCCATTAAAACACCAACGTCGCCTGAATAAGGGGTGAAAGTCATACGACCAGCCGACCGATATTCTCGTCAACAATCAATGACCCATGTTTACTGGGGAAGGCTACTCAATGATTCCGCTGCGAAGCCATCTAAGCCCCATCAAGCGCCCACTTCTCATCCCAGCTGACCCTTTGGCTCATGGCTGCGTTAAGCAGCCAGTCAGTCCTCACAATCCTTGGCTTGATATCCTGCTTCTCAGCAGTGCTCCGGAAGCTCTTCCACAGCTTCATCTCTGGCTCACTGGTGCCACTGACCAAGTAGACGAACTCGAACTCCTCGTCGCCTCCCTGGTTCTCCGCTTCTGGTCCAGCCTCTGGATCATCGCGCTTGCGCTTCGGAAGAAGAAGGCCAGTGCGTCCAGAGTAGAGATGCGCATTTCCGCCGTTTAGCGTGATGATCTCCTTGTATGTCTCAAACCCTCCGGGAACATCGCGAGTAACGAAGATAGACCAGCCACGAAGAAGCTTGCGGTCATTGCTCTGCGCGCGTTCGAGGGCCTCAACAAGACGGAAACCCATCCGCTCTTCGCCATTACGATCTAAGAGCAGCGATGGGGACACTATCAGCTCGCGTTTCTTGAGTGCCGTATCTAGGTACTTCGTGTCGACCACTGTTGGCGCACACGCTAGCGCGGCAACGAATTTGCGGGTCCGGAGGATCTTAGGTGCGACGAGGACGTCCACCGCCTTGGGATCAGTAACAAGTTGCACGCCAAGCATACGCAGAGTCGTCTTCGCTGTATCTTCTTCCTTCGGCTTGCCAACCCAACGCTCGTCACCAGTGACCATGAGCTTGTATTTGACCTCAGGCATGATGGCCGATGCTTGTGTGTGCTTTGCTTTCTTCGCATTGGCGGGCTGTGTCTCGCCATCACTAAGGTCACTGCCCTCGGCAGTCACGTCGTAAGTAGCCTCATCGCTTTTGCGCTTCCGCCTCTCTTTTGGCACTGGTGCAGGCGAAGACATCTCGTCCATGTGGCTTGACCGTCGACCCCCGTGCGTGACGCCTCCTTTGCGCTTCATCTCTCTCTGGAACGCAGCCACATCGGGAGCCAGATCATGAATCCTCTTGTCCGCAGCCAATTTCGCTCTCCGGCCCGTACTGGAGACGGCTGGAGACTGGTTCTCCTTGTCCTCAGTCAACCGTGGCGTGCTAGTAAGTGACTTCTTCGGTCTACCTCTCGAGTTCTTTACGCTCGGAGGTTCCGGCTCACCCTGTTCTTCTGATTCTGTCTCCTCGTCTTCTGGGATGGGTTCGGGCGCGGTGTATGCCTGGGCTTCGCTCGAAATGCCTCCACCACATATCGCACTCGACGCGAGAACAGTCTTCTTGCGTGGAGAGGTGCCTGCACGCACGACAAGCTTGTCAGGTTTCTGCGGCGATGGGCGAATTTTTGGGAAATACAGCTGCTCGACCCTCCTCATGTTGAGCGTTGCCTGACCGCAGATTTCGCCCAGGTGACTCTTGGGTGGGAAATGGGTGTATTTCTGGTTTGTCAGGGTCTGCGGAGTGCACTGAGCGTAGCTATCCTCAATCCATGATGCATTGACAATGTGTAGGTTCCATTCCTGTGCGGCCTCGACTTTTTCGCTCTGCAGGTGAGCCGTGATGAGATGCGTGTTGTCCTGCTTCATGGTCTTTGTGAATTCGGCGCCGCAGAGCGTGATCAGGTTCTCCAGATAGACCCGAGCATCGCCGTTGTAATTCGATATGCTGATCCTGGCGTTCTCAAAGCCCTTGATACCATTACGTGGGACTGGATAGTGCAGTAACTTGCTCAACGGGTTGGTGTACTTGTTGTGGTTGATGACATGGTACAGCCAGGCCAGGTTCGCAACTTCTTTCTGAGCCCGCGCAGCGCTCTGGTACTCCGCACCGTCCCGGTATCTGCCCACATAAATATCGCATTCTTCCACACTGTCGCATACCGTACCGCCAGCATATTCAATAATGCCTTTCAGGGTGCTGCGTAAGTGCTGACCCAGCTCGAGATCTGCAGACAGCCTCACTTGCCTTCCTTGGAATGCAGTCAGGTTCGCGCGGTGATTGGTGGGAGCGCCGCTAGGGACATCGGGTGCAGGCTCGCCATTTGGTGTATCTGTGGTCGCGCCTTCCAGGTGTAGCGAGTCGCTCGTCGGCGGTTTGGACTCCCCAAACTGCAGCAGAGGCGGATTCGGAAAGGTGTACGGCCTCTCGCTGATCTTCTTACCTAGCCTGAAGCAATCATCAAACCACTGTGGCAACACAATCTTGCAATTGACCTTCTTCTCCCGCGCTGTTATGCACTTTGCATGCTCTTCATCCGTCGTGACGATATGTGTGCATAGCTTCGACAGCACGCCACTGTATATGCCGCCCAGCGCAATGACACCAGCATGTATCGCGTCCTTGTCGCCCTCTGGCAGCTCTGCAAAGGTTACCGTCACGTCTTGGAAGAACTGATTCGGGTCTGGGCTGTGCTGCCGCGGTCCCGCCATCTTACGCTTCCTAAGCGAAGCCTGGACCCATGATGGCTTGACGACGTGCACGCCTCGATCGACCGCGTCGGCGTATTGAGGGAAGTCGATGGCGGCGGAGATGATGTGGGAAACATGGGCGAGGTTAGGGATCTGATTGTCAATGTCGCGGAGAGGAACATGCTGGCCGCCGTGATCACGTATCGCATCTACGATCTGGTCTGTGTCAGTGTTGATGTACGGAGAAGCGCGCGTAATGCAGAGAGGGCGTACTTCGTGGGCATCGCATTGCTCGCCGGGAATGAGCGCGAAAGCAATGCCATCGAATATCTGCTTCTGTTCCTCTTCCTCCATGCTTGTCGTACAAAGGCCGGAGCGAGGCCGGCGAGACGTGCGAGGCTTGCGAGCGGTGCAGGCAGAGGTTCAATAGGATCGCGCATTAAAGTGGGAAAGGCCAAAGACGCGTTGAATTGCGGGAAGCCGCGATCGGCGTTCAGGCGACAACACGCCGTCGCGCGAATCTGGATCCCCCTCACGTGTACGCCAAGGAACATTCGAGACAGCATAGTCTTCATATCGCTCAGATCGTGCTTCGCGCTCAGATGCTGCAACGTTCCACTTCTCTGACTTATCGCTAACACACAGTCATGCTTCCGTCGGAATGCTTGAAAACTCCTCGCAATGCATGCGACGCCCGCTCTCAAACGCGACCAAAAGCACTCTCGTATCACTTCTTGCGACCTTGGCGCTGTCGGGAACCCAACTAGAACTTCTGCAGCACACCCTTCACAGTTCCCTCCAGCTCCACATTCCCCTTGACCATCAATTCCTGAATGCCACTGGCGCCTCCCGGACCCTCCTGAATCCACCTCGCCAACAGCTCATTTGACTGGACCGGCTTGATGTCCGGGCTCGCGGTACCGACCGTGATATGCGCGACCTGATTTACGGTACTGAACTGCTCGCCATTCTCACCGGTAGGAGCGAGACGCACGACAACTGCCATGACCCTGCCATCCCACACCAGCCTCTCCAATCTCACCCTACAAGCGCCGATTTTCGGCTCAGGTACGGGGTTGCGACCGTCGGCTGGAGCCGACGCCTCGGTGTGCTTCTTCTGCAAGTGATCCCAGTGCTGCTGGTGCTGCGGCGCGGAAGCACGGTGGATGAGTGTCACGTGGAACTCGTGCTGGATCCTGCGCATCTGGCCGAGTTGATGATAGAACTGCGCGGTTTGAGGCGAGGCATCACGGAACACGGCGTCGAGAACAGCCTTGGCGCGGACGGCAGGGAGTTGACAGGCAAAGTATTCAACCTTGCGCTCCTTCTGCGGCTTGCCATTCGCATGCACCTTTACACCATTCTGCTTGCCACCTCCGTTGTTGCGGCTCTGGATCTCGTGCTTGACGTCAACGGTGTAGTCCCTGAGCGCTGCCTCGATTGCGGCGTCCATGTCAGCCGCGGCTGGCATCTCCTGATCTCCGAAAAGCTTCGGGAATTCAGTGTATAGCCTGGTGACGACAGTCTCCAGATTCTCGCGAGAGTCGACAAGAGGGTCCATATCAATCACGCTGTCAAAGGCGTCGTCCGGAGCAGAGTCGTGGTCGACGGCCTCAAAGCGATGCATGAAACCTTCCATGATCTCGATTATGAAATCTTGACCTTTGGAACCTGCTTGAATGGTCTGGTGGTTGTCGCCACGGTTCAAGACGCGCTCGCGCGTTGCGGCTCGGATCCTGTCGTAGTTGCCCCGCTCATGGACATATTGCAGGCAGACGAAGTGGGCGTCCGGGATGACCTTGGTTACGTCCTCAAGCAACTGCTTACGCTCACGTCTCTGGTGGTTGTTGCGATCGGCGACCATGGCTGGATGCTCTTCAAGCTCCTTGCAGCATGCCTGCGCAAACGCGGCCGGCTTGCCTTTCTTGACAGTGATGTTATCATTCTGAATATGACCCCAGCCGAACAGCTTGCACAACGCGAGAGCGACAGTCGTCTTGCCGCAACCGATTGTGGCGACCGGCACGAGGATCACGTTATTGCTGACATCAGCACTGGATTCCTCCCCCGACTGTGCCTCCTGCTTGATGATATCTGAGCCCTTGAGGCCGCACGAAGCAAGGAAATCGTCACGCATCTTGATGATACCGTGATTCGCCTGATAGGCCTTGGCAAGCTTCGGGTTGGCATGCAGCTGCCTGCGCGCGAACTCAATGTACTGCTCGGTGATTTTCTTGTGCTTCTTGTACTTGGGCTGCTTGCCCGAGATGACAGCCTTGGTACATTCGCGCCACTGACGGTACATGAGATAAGGCTCCTCAAACTTGTACTTGAAGAACCAATCATGCCAGTCGCCAGTATTCGCCTTGGACTGGCATCGGATGACGAAGCCCTCCGTATCGCGGCCGTCATAGTGACCAGTCTCGCCGATGCCTTCCAAGAAAGACTTGACTTCTTCGATGGTGTCTTTGATGATGTATTGCGTCTTCTTGAATCCCCACTCGTCCGCGAATTTGTCAACCAAATTGTGCGGGTAGGTGGTGAATTCCGGTAGGTTGAGATTGATGCCATGCAGATAGAGACCAGCAGTCTCGGGCTTGTATTCCAGGACATGCTCCTCGAATTCGTCGTCGCATAGCTCTGCGACCGCAGTCGCGTTCATCTGCCGCAGCGTCATGGCCAGGTGGTGCCTCGTCATACCCACTGTCGCCAAATGCCGATCTACCCACTTCTCGCCTGCCATCGCGTGGCTGACCTCGGTGTCTCCCCGGGCGCCAGTAGAGTGCTTGCTGCAGATGAGTAAAGCACCGTCTTCGAGACCGGAGATCAAGATGATACAACCGTTCTCCTTGACACTCAACTCGTATGGCCCTCGAGTGTTGGTCTCGACGTTTTGCCACTCGGTCTCTCGGACTTCACCATGATTGAAGAATTTGTCGTAGCCTCGAATCACAATCTCCCCCTGACCTCGACTGTTGGTAGTGGTGAAGAGACCGCGCGCATATGTTGGCAAATCAGGCTTCTTGTAGTCCCAGTCCTGCATTCGCCAGGAGTCGACCTTGGTATTCGAACCAGCGACGTCGTAGGTAGCCCTTTTGCAAGAGAAGCCGCCTTTGCCCTTGCCTTTGTTTCCTTGGTGCGCTTCAAGTCCTCGCATCATCTCGGAGACCTCATGGACATTTTGTGGCTGGTGAGGAGCATCGAGGCGTTGCGCCATGACCGCGGATGATGATGTTGTGTCTGTGCTTCTGATCAAGCTCAACCGCAAAGTGCGGTGGTAAGCGATCAGACAAACTCCAGGAGCAGCCTCAAGTCAGTCCGAGAACCCTGGACTGTTGGTGCACGTTGGTTTTCCCAATCGTCTCGAAACAGAATGTGTTTAGTGCTTGCTCAGCTTTCCAGCAGTGGCATAGGCGAAGCGTTTCGAAAAGGTGAAAGCAGCTCCAGCGAGTCCAGTCATGACACAACGCCGGTGTCCCAATTGCAATTGAAATGTGAATCAAGGTGAAGTATGACTGTTTACGAGTGCGCCTGCATCCAATGTGGTTTTGCATTTGCGGTGGAAAGTAAAGCCGTCGCCGAGGTACGCACACATGCATGCAGTCTGGTGAACTCATCATCGTGAGGCAGGTTTGTTTGCCTGTAGATGGAGTGTGCGATCAGGGACGACAGTACCTGCATCAAATCGATCCTCAGCGACTAGATCCGTGTTCGGGACTTACAGAGAAAGGTGTGCGTCGGGCTGTTCTGGCGCGTCCTCGTCAAACAAGGAGCCCCTATCTCATTACATTCGATCAATGGAGCACCATGCACCGCATCGGACGGCGGCATTCGAAGGGTACTACAGCAAGTTCGATCTACCGTCCGGAGCGCACCTGGCCCTTATCGTCTGTCAAGTCCGTGGTGCGAAGAATAAACCTCACATAGTCTCGTTCAATTATGTGCCGCAGGATGTCTCGAGGGTGTACCAGAAAGACCTCTATGTCGAGGACATCGACATGCTGAAATTCGACAACGACCATTCTTTTGGTCTCGAGGTCAAAGGGCTTGGGTATGCTAGATGGAATGCGGACGCTACTGCAGAGTACCGCTTTGAACATGAGGACTTTTCTTTCCATGGCAAGACAACATCGCCAACGCCGTGGTCTCGGCACACAAAGACACCGGAAGCTTTGCTGGCATACTTACCGCTACCCCTTCATTGGCATGTACAGTCTATTAGGAGTGAATGCAGCTTTCAGATGAAGCTGTCCGACTACGATCTAACTGAGGCTGACCGCTCTGGTCAAGCACTTGTGCATGAGGAGAAGAATTGGGCACAAGGATTCCCATCAGCTCATATGTGGTTGCAAGCTAGGAACAGTGGCAGTAGCTTCTGCGCTGCTGGTGGTCAAATTCTTGGCACGGAAGCCTTTTTGATCGGCTATCGCAGCGAAGGTCTGGACATTGACTTTCGGCCGCCTTTCTCCTTACGCTTCCTTGGCATTGGTCCCTTTATGAGCTATGCGCATGACTGGGAGAAAAGATTGTTTCAGCTGGACGTCAAGAGGTTCGGGCTGTTCGGCTGGCAAAGGCTCGAGATTACGGCCACGGCTCCGAAAAGCACCTTCTTCACACTCAGCGCACCCTTCCCTGAGGGCTTCCGAGAGAACTTTCTGGCAGAGAGCTTTCAAGCGATCTTCGAGGTCAAGGTGTACGAGAGCGGATGGTTCACGGGATGGAAGCTGGTGCGTGAAGACGTGTTCACTGGCGCGAGCCTCGAGTTTGGCGGTGGCTACTACCCACCCGCTGGCAGCAAATCAAAGGACCGTTAAGCGATCTCGACATATCATATGCCGTGTGATGCAGGAGTCGCTGACGAGCTGAGACAATTTCGGTGGGCATCGTCATCGCTGCCCCTCGTGCTTCCGCAGACACATCCAACCCCACGAGCACGCCACAATCACGACGCCGCGGTCTGGCATTTTGCGACGATGAAACTCTTCAGCCAAACGCCACAAGCGGTCCGGACCCCGTTAGGACCCGATCC
This sequence comes from Teratosphaeria epicoccoides, assembly GCA_021401465.1. Taxonomy (NCBI): domain Eukaryota; kingdom Fungi; phylum Ascomycota; class Dothideomycetes; order Mycosphaerellales; family Teratosphaeriaceae; genus Teratosphaeria; species Teratosphaeria epicoccoides. The sequence continues at coordinate 24,013 of JADDMT010000095.1, read as the reverse complement.
TTGGTCGCACAGCGCACCAGAGCAGCCGTGCAAGGCACAATCCGGGGTATACGCAAGGTGTGCATCCCTCGGATCTGGCACAAGCTTTGTTGGCTGTGTTATTAGAAGATGTTGAAAATCATCCCTCTTGTGTAGTACACCGCGAATCGTTGGATCCCGTTTCATGTTGAAGCTTCGTCCATAAGTCGCGGATAAGAAGGATCCGCCCCAGCCTTTCGTCAAAAGCTTGGAACGCTTGCTTTCTTTTCCCAGCAGGGTCCCGAGGGGTCCATCCAGGCCATTTTCTCCACAAGCCCATCGAGCGGCTCGTCGTCCCGTCTCATCACCAGCCATTATCTCAAAATCAGAAATTCTCAAGATGCAACTCATAGCTTTGACCAGCTTTGCGATAGCATTATCCCCAGTGTATGATTCGTCGAATTCCCTTCCCGCCGTGACTGAGATCTTGGACTGACGAGCACAGATTGGCGCAATCATCAGACACCTCGAACGGATCAACGGCCCCATGCACGAAGACAATCTACCATAATCCACCCACCCAGACAGATTGCACTTTCTACAGCGACACAACGACAGCAACACAATCCATCGACTGCGAAGGCTGCAGCATAACGACAGTGAGACTTGGAGTTGGCCTGGTCAGTGCATTCCAGACATGGATCAGCTAAAATATGCCCGTCGTTGATTATTCATGCAACAGGCATGCCGAGCAGAAACGACAATTCCGGGTACTTCAACCGTCAACGTAACCTCCTGCATCTGCTCCGACTCCGTCTACGGCAACAACAGCGACTGCAACTCCCCTTCCAGCTCCGCAGCAGCTCCACTCCAAAGAAACGCAGACGTCACACCGATCTCCTCCGCCACCAATTCCGACACATCAGACGCGTCTTCAACCTCCTCAAGCACAGCACCCCTCCTAAAGACCGCATGCCCTTGCACCACCCCACCACCAAACGCAACGTGCACGAAATCCGTCCTCGGGCACTTCCAGCCGCTGTCGCAGGCGACGTGCACGATTTATGGTAACACGAGTACGACGACGGAGTGTGCGGATTGCGGCGGGGGTTTCGAGGGGTGTGTGGTGAAGACGTACTATGGTGGGCCGGGGCCGGCCGTGCAGTGTGGGATGCAGACGAGGGTGCCGGTGAGTACGTCGACGTTGACGTATTGTACGAGCTGAGGTGGAGGTGGGGTTGGGGTTGGATTGAATGGAGGGCGAGGAGGCAGGGATAGGTGAGCGCTTTTGTCGCTCATGAGGAGCTGGATCCTTGGATGGAATGGACGTGGATGGCAGAGGAATTGCAGACGGAGGATCTCGAGGATGCGTGGTTTAAAGCTTGAAGCGGAGGTGGTGCGGATCTCGTAATGGTTTGGGATCGCCGAGACGGTGTGTAGCATCGCAGCTGTGCAAACAGCACCATGTCGGCCACGCTGCTCCACCTCAAAGCTTCTCGAGTACGAGCTTCGCACCCGCACTACCCTTGCTCTGCCCATCACACCCAGAGGCTTTCTCAATCTCCTGCTTCCCTTTCTTCAGAGCACCCTTCACCTTTGCCCTTAGCCCATCTTCGACGTCTTCGCTCTCCAATAACGCTACAGCTACCCATGGTGACGGGCCGCAAGCCCACGCCACCAAGTGTTCCTCGATCACAGGCAATAGCTGGTCCGCGAATCGCAGACGCGGCTCTGCGAGTTTCGTGGTCTTGGTCTCGAGGTCGAAGCTGCCGCCCAGCACGAGCGTCTTGAGCATACGGCCGACAGCAGGGATTCGTGCTACGTGCTCTTGAGCTGACGGGTCGCCTGCTGCAAGCTGGGCTACCGCCTCTTTGGCTGCAATCTTTTGCTCGGCGGTTGCATCGCTATTGGCTTCGAGGAGAGTCTCGGTGATGCATTGGCAGCCGAAGGAGGACTGCACGAGGCTGGAGGCGCGTTTGGCTACCAATTCCAGGAGTGATGGTGAGAGGTATTGGAGTAGTTCTCTTCGTCGAGCTTCGGGAGCTTTCTTCGAGGTCGTCTTTCGGATCTCGTAGATTTCTTCCAGCAGCGCCTTATCTGCTGCGTCGTTGATGAGCCATTTTGCGGGGCCAGCAAGTGGGTAGAGCATCGGCACTCGGGCGTTCAGATTCGCGGCGACGTGCTCTAATCGATCGAGTCGTTCAATCTCGTCCTGGACGTTCTGGCCTAGCAATTCGTGGAAGATGGCTTTGCCGCTCATCTTGGTGTCGTCCGGTAGATCGAGTCCAGCCAGCAGAACCATCTTGGCGTGCGGGTCGAAACACATCATGTCCACGGTGTCCTTGAAGCACTTCATGATGACCTTCCTGTCTTTTGCACTGCCATAGGCCAATGCCAGACAGACAAGACGGCTGCCAGACTTTGTGAATGCAAGATTTCGGAACAAATCGCCGCCACCAGTGCTGTTGGCCGCGTCTGCCTCTACCTTGGTCTCGATGTCGCCCTTGAGCAGCTCGAGGAATTCCGTATGCTCCTCGGTGCCTGGTGAGAGTGCCAAGAAATACTGCAGCATCGCATCGTGCAGCATTGTGTAGCCAGTCATCTTCTTCTGAATCAGACTGTTGATCAATTGATTCGCCGCCTGCATGATCGGCTTTCGCTTCTCTGGATTCCGTTCTAGAATCTGGTTCAGATCGGCGGTGACTTTCGTCTCTCCTATCTTCTTGTCCCGATTCTCAAGCGCGAATTCCGTCCCGTACCACTCGCGCAACATGATCGCCTTCTGCTGAGTCGTCGCGATCTGTCGGTAGATGTCGTCAACGATCCAGCTCGCCTCCGGATGATTGATCAATCTCTTCACGTGTCCATAAAACTGCGGCACAAGCACATTCCTGATGGCCTGATCGCCCTCGACGACCATCTTGGCTACCAGGAACTTGCCATATCTGCTCTCCACCAACGGCCTGATGTCGTCACGCAACTCGTCGACGATCATGCGTCGCTGCTCCTGGTTGGCATATTTCAAGGCGCACTGGATCACGCGCACACTGTCATGCTTGAAGACGAACTCGCGAACTCTGCCGGTGATGATGGTGAAGAGCTCGTCGACCAACTTCTTGCGCTCCTCTTTGGGCACGTGCGACTTCCGCCTCAGCTGCTCCCACAACTTCTTGCTGCGTGCGATGATGTCTGCGTTGGGCTTGGCGGCTTTGCGCTCTTTGGCAAGCGCGCGCTGCTTCGCATGAGCCTCTGCTGATGTCGTGCCTTCCAGTTTGAATTCCTGGGACCCGCTCTTGCCATTCCTGTTCTTGAGAGGGGCGCTCTTGCCGGCCGGTTCATCGTCGAAGCCGCCGAAATCATCGTCCTCTGCCGCAGCTGCCTCGTCAAGCTTGCTCTTCTTGCCTTGACTGCTCTTGTGCTCTACCGTCTTCTGCTTCTTCTTGAACCCCTTGACTGCACCGCCGGGCGCTTCTTTCCGTTTGTTAATCGCACCCATATCGATCCTCCACCATATGCACTTGTCCCTTCGACACAACCATCAAAAAACTTTGGGCTTCAAAATTCTTGGCGGCTGACGATAAAATTCAGTACACCATCTGCTAATTGAACGACCGTGCTCGAGTTGTCGTCATGGTGCGTCGATGCCATCGCCCCACGCATCGTCCAAATCATCCTTGTCGGCATACCCGCTTTGGGGTTCTTGTCCGCCTGTCCCAACGCCACACCAGATTTCCTTACCCCGAATTCAAGCATCTGCAAAGAAAACTCATCGTCACCCATGGTCGAGCTCTGGTGGGGCCGTGATGACACCTATGTATATTCAGGACAGGTCTGCGCTCAACAGCTTCCTCTCGTCCCCCAATTTCCAGCACATATTTCACACTCTGGTCTCCATGGACTGGCACTCGTCACATCTTACCCACGGAATGTCACATATTTGTGGATCTAGCGACCGCGTACAGCATTTGGACACTGGTTGAGTCCAGCACATACCCTCGTCTTTGCTCAAGAAACAAGACTAGAGAACTAGGATTCGATTATACCCAAAACCCATATATTTTACCCGCCAGCGTAGTCAACATGTCCGAAACTCACACCTACTCGGAGTCCGCCATTCTAGAGGATTACGACCTCCCCCGTGATGGAAGACCCTCAATTGACATCACCTATGCTACGCCCGACAACACGCCAGAGCTCTCTCGCGTGCCTACCGCGGAGATGGAGGACACCTTGGGCGTGCTCAGAACGACCACCTCCAAAGGCCACATGGGAGATGCCTTCGAGAATCTTTCTAGAGCTCACACCAGCAGCTCATTCAACCGTGCGACCTTGATGGGCCTGCATGAGCTTCGTCCCAGCATCAGTATTCGAGATCGACGAGAATCTTCGCAAAATCGTCGACTGTCTGGCCTGGAAATCGAGGAAGGGAGCCTCGTGGCACCGATTGCGCAGGGGATACCGAGAGAGTCGGGAAATCTGACGAAAGAGATTGTTTTTATTCTCGTTTGTAGCAGCGGTCAATTGCTCTTCGCCGCCCTGCAAGGTAATGTGAACGTCAACCAACAAACTTTCCAGGCCGCACTGGGGGTCAAGTCGACTGAACTTCCGTGGCTGAACGGGTCCTTCCTTGTCGCTCTCGCTCTCTCCGTCATTATCTCTGGATCTCTCACTGATCTCGCGCCTCCGCGACTTGTGATGGTATCCTCTTACCTATGGCTCACGCTCTGGGACATCATTGGATGTTTCTGCCTCACGCCTAGCAGAAGTATCCTCTACTTCATCGTGCGCGCGTGCCAGGGCCTAGCAGTCGGCGTTTTGGTCTCCGGCAGCATGTCCATTCTTGGCCGTGTCTACTCCCCAGGCATGCGCAAGACCCGTGTCTTCAGCGCCATGGCCGCCATGGCACCCTTTGGCTTCTGGCTCGGAGCACTCCAAGGCGGAGCATTCTCCTACCATCTCGAGTGGATTTTCGGCAGCACAGCCCTCATCTCTGGCGCCCTCTGCATTGCAGCGTATTATACGATTCCGCATCTTCTGCCGCAAGCAGATGTGGCTGGTGATAATGCCCCAAGCCTCCGTAATTTCGACTGGAAAGGAGCCTGCTGCATTGGCATCTCTTTCATCTGCCTGCTCTTCGGACTCACGCAAGGTAGCGTAGCGAATTGGGCACCCTATACCTACTCCCTCGTCATCGTCGGCTTCCTCACTCTCGCCCTGTTCGCCTACATCGAATCCCGCGTGTCTCGCCCCCTAATCCCCAACCGCCTCTGGAAGACCAAAGGCTTCGCTCTCCTGATGGTCGCCTACTTCCTCGGCTTCGGCAGCTTCGTCGGCGCCTGGCAATTCTACGCCATGCAATTCTTCCTGCGCATCCAAAACAAATCGCCCATCATCGTCGCACTCTACCTTCTCCCCAACGCCATCATGGGCGTCCTCGCCACCTTCATCGTCAGCCGTCTCCTGCACATCGTCCCCGGCCACTACATCTACATCGCGTCCATGCTCGCCTTCGCGCTCGGCCCGGCCTTCTTCCTCCCGCAAACTCCGCACACGACATACTGGGCCCTCAGCATGCCAGGCATCGCGCTCGCGACGTTCGGGCCGGATCTCTCTTTCGCGGCTGCAAGTATCTTCATCACGTCGAACGTGGCGAGATCTTACCAGGGTGCTGCAGGGAGCTTGCTGGTGACGATTCAGAATTTGAGCTCGGCGATTATGACGGCGGTGGCGGATGCGATTGGAAGTCAGGTGGATTCGGAGGGTGTAGAGATTGGGTTGGAGGGGTTGAGGGCGATTTGGTGGTTTGCAATGGGGGCGAGTTTGTTGGGGGCAGTGGTCACGGCGGTGGCGGTGAGGATTCCGAAGGAGGAGGAGAAGGAGCATGTGATTTGATGGAGGCTTGATGATGGCTGAGACCGGGGTTCGAGGCGATGTTGTGGTCTCAGGTACATGTGTTGGCAATGTCGTGCCGAAATTCGGAAGGAGATCCGGGTTGAGCTGTGGGTAGGTTGAATGATCAAGAAAGATTGCGTCGCATCGCAGCATTTGCTCAGTGGCTTTCGAGAGGCGAGAAGCAAGGCCTCCGTCACGGTCATCCTCTCAAGAGACCAGCCGGGTCGCGATTGGACAAGAGGACCAAGACTGGAACTAGAAGAGAACAAACGGTCAACATTTCACCTCGTCACCTTGAGCAGATTGATCTGGTGTTCTCATCGTCCAAGTCGTCCCATCACCTCACAGCAAACCCATCGACTGCGAATAAAAAGCAATCGGGGGGGTTGTTTCTTGTGTGGTTTTCGCTGTTGGAGGTTGATGGGCAAGCGGGCGTTTGCGCGGGTTGAATCGCTGCCTGGGTTGCGGAGAAATGATATGCTTGGTGGTGAAAGTATAAGATCTTTTATCTACATGGCCTGTCAAGCGCGGGGACTCGGGAGTTCCACATGGATAATGACTCCAGGTGCGGTGTGTGGGGGTTCAAGAATACGCGACTGACCGCGGCTTTTCGCGAGCAGGCAGCGGATCAGTGCATGACGAGATGGCTGGAGCGTGATGTCGAGGAACATGCACGACGAGGCTCGATGAATGAATGGGTGTCGCTGAGTTCGTCGCCGAGTTGCCCACGTCTCGTATCGCACAGTGCTGAGAAGATTGGTCCTGATTCGCTAGATATGCTGGGAGTGCCGGCATGGCGCTTTCGTCAGCAAAGATGGGCCTGGCCTATCTACCCCTTGTACCTGACTCTAGTGACTTTCGCCACATCAGTCCGTGTGGCTTGCCGGCCGAAGTGGACCCTGGTGAGCCACAAGCCCACCGTTCGGTATCTACGCGTAGTGGATCAAGGATGCGTCTCTGGTTGTGTACATGTTGCGCTTTGATTCGCAATCGGGCCTGCACTCTCTCACTTCTCTACATTCGCGTATAGACTATCTACAGGTTCTCGATCTATTCCTCAGGTAACAAGGGGGCTACCCGGGATACCACTCGACACACGACAGAACGGTCGAGGCCGGAGCCAAGCTGGCGTAATCAGATCTGCCGCTGAAACAGTGAAACATTTAGGCCGATTCTTGCGTCGCCCGCCAAGATCAGCAAGTAGCACCATTCGTACTTCCACCGACTCGCTTCCCGATGTCTGCGGATAGATACCAGCCATCGCACCGCTCGGGTTGAGCCCATGGCCTCGCCGCCCCCCGAGACTGGCCACCGCCGCACCTCCTCAGCCAACAACGCAATACCCCTTCAGGACCTTGATCGCGATGGCGCGTCGCAACTGGGCGTGGACAGGAGGGAGTCGCATCGGAGGACCCTCAGCGACCGGGGCAGAGCGCTGTTTCATCGCGGAAAGGGTGCGAGCAAGTCGGAGAGCAGTGGACGGTATAGCCCGCTGCAGGAGCAAAGTCTTTCGCCGCCAACACACAACGCTCGAGCTGCGAGAGCTAGTGGCGCCCCAGTCGCATTCGTCACGAGCCCCTCGGGCCAGCATGAGCGCCTCCCAGACGAGGACGACGAGACAGACCCAATGTCGCCGGTAGCAGATCGGGGCGCGTTCCAGGCAGCCATTGGCTTTGCTGGGCTCTCCTTCAATGCCAGCTCTCCCACAGACGACGATGACGACGATGACGATGACTATGTCGAAATCACACCGCCGAAACGGAAAGAGCGGGCGGCGAGACCCAGGTTACCATCGCTGAGCACGGTGGACAGCGTGGATGATATTCAGAGTGTCCAATTGAACGACGGACCTGCCTTCTTCTCGCCGATATCCGGCGGACAGGCAGATGAAGAAGACACACAGCCCTTAACCGATGGGCGACATTTGAGGCCGAGCACATTGGCCCCCGTAACACCAGATGGGCAGCGACATGACCGGCAGCGAACTCGCACCAATTCGAATTTATCCGTGCGGTTATCGTCCAGTATTCGCCGCAGTACAAGTGGCTCTCGACTCGGCGACGACCTGCCCAATCTTGAGCTTGGCAGCCACTCTTCCGACTCTGGAGTCAGTCCTCATTCTTCGTCACGCAAGCGCTCTCTTTCACCTTCAAGCGAGTCGCCTCTGCACAGGACCGGTACTATGCTGCGCAAGATGTCGCAGCGTGTGGTCAACGTCTCAAATGAATCGGATGTGGTCGAGCATGCCGCGAGGAGGAAGTCGTCTCTGAAGCACGGCGTGCCTCCTGTGCCTCCTTTACCCAGATTGAGCGCAGATGGTCAGATGTCGAGAGAAAGCTCACCTGGAAGATCGCCGGGTCGAGCGTCTCACTCTCCCGCCAGTGAGAAGATGCCGTCGCCTGTTCTCGAAGCTCAGACGCCTCCAGAATTGCCGTACATCGACCGGGATCCGCTTCGTGGGAAGTCCCTCGGCCTGCTGTCACCAGCTCATCCTATACGACGACGATTGTTAGAGCTGCTGGTCCATCCTCTTTTCGAACCTTTCATTCTGCTGTTGATCGTGTTTCAAACGATAATTCTGGCAGTTGACAGCTCCAAAAGCGTCTATACGCATCCGCGCCCAGAACGGTGGGGTCATGGCTGGACGGACTGGGCAAACCTGATCATCTTTTGCATCTACACGGCAGAAATGATCATCAAGATTATGGTGTCTGGATTCCTGTTCAACCCGCAAGAGTACAGCACTATTGACCGTTCAGTTGGCGTGCGCAAGGCATTGGCGAAGAAAGCGAATGACCTCTTCGCGCTCCACAGAAAGCAGAGCGTCAAAGGTCGACCAGGCAGTCATTCCGCTAGAGGCGGTGAGGTTCCGCCCAGTCTTTTAAGGTCATTCACGGTTCAGGACATGGAAGATGATGGCACCGCCGGGTCCAGGCAAGCGCAGAAAAAGCGACTCGCCCACCGTGCATTTCTCCGCCACTCTTTCAACAGGCTGGACTTCGTGGCAGTGGTGTCGTTCTGGATATCTTTTGCACTGTCCATTGGCGGAGTGGAGCCGCGTACGCACGTCTACGTATTCCGCATGATGTCCTGTCTTCGGATCCTGCGTCTCTTGGGCATAACTTCCGGTACCTCAGTCATCCTACGATCTCTCAAAAGAGCCGCACCAACGCTCTTGAACGTCGCGTTCCTCATTGGCTTCTTCTGGCTGCTCTTCGCAATTGTCGGAGTGCAATCGTTCAAGTCGTCTCTTCGCCGAACATGTGTCTGGAACTGGAACAATCTGACCACCACTGACGAGCCGCCGTACGCGCTGAACACCATCGGTAACTTCCAATTCTGTGGCGGCTGGCTGGCTGCAAATGGCTCCGCAATGCCCTGGCTCACAGCGGACGGGTCATGGGGGATCAACGAGGCAAAAGGCTACCAGTGTCCCGTGAATTCGTGGTGCGTCGAGGCCGGGAATCCATACAACGGCACTGTGAGCTTCGACAACATCCTTCAAAGTGTGGAGATGGTCTTTGTGATCATGACCAGCAACACGTTCTCAGACATAATGTACTATCTCACGAACACAGACTACCTGGCGGCGGCACTGTTCTTCGCACTCGGTATCATCGTGCTGAGTTTCTGGCTGCTCAACCTATTGATCGCGGTCATCACGTCCTCGTTCCAGGTCATTCGGGAAGAAAGCCGTTCGTCTGCGTTTACAGCTGAGGAAATAGAGCCTGCGGACGAGCAGAAGCACGAACACGATTATTTGAATGACAATGGGCACACCAGCCCTGCAAAAGCGAAAAATAGAGTCGGGAGCTTGAAGCGTGCATACGACAAGAGTCACTGGTTTTGGATCACGGTGATCATCTTTTGCCTGTTGATGCAATGTTTGCGGTCTGCATACAACACACATTGGATGCGGGACCTGATTGACGCGTCCGAGTTGGGCGTAACATTGGTACTGCTGGTCGAGATCATCATTCGCTTCGCAGCCGACTGGCGAGGTTTCGGGCACCACAAACAGAACTGGTTCGACCTGGGTCTGGTCGTCATCACCACAATCATACAGATTCCTGTCATCCACAACTCGGGCCGTCCGTATGCTTGGCTGACCGTGTTTCAGATCCTCCGGATTTATCGTGTTGTCCTGGCTGTCAAGCTGACTCGCGACCTCATCACGCTGGTGCTTAGGCATGTTTCTGGTGTGCTCAACCTCATCCTCTTCGTCTTTCTGCTCACGTTCTTGGCCGCTATCTTCGCTGCTCAGCTCTTTCGTGGCGACATCCCTGTGCAGGACTCGGCAGGCAATACAATCCAAGTAACCTTCGCCACGATCTGGTCCTGCTTTCTCGGCATGTACCAGGTGCTGTCATCTGAAAATTGGACCACTATCGTCTACAATGTCACTCGATTCGATCGGCAATACGGCACTGCCTGGATTGGAGCCTCGTTCTTTATCCTTTGGTTCATCCTCTCGTTCTTCATCGTGCTGAACATGTTCATTGCTGTCATCCAGGAAAACTTTGATGTCAGCGAGGATCAGAAGCGTTTACAGCAGGTACGGATGTTTCTGCAGCAGAAGGAGCTGGGGAGTGGAGGGCATGGGACGTTGAGCCTGAGCACGATTTTCAAGTTTGGACATGCGAGAAGGCAGGATCCATTGGATTTTGGCACGGCAGCAACGGATATGCTGCTCAAGGACGCAGTCGTGAGGGACTTCTTAGACGACCAGCTGTTGGACGGGGAAGATGGAAACCGGCCTGGCATCAAGCGCTCCGCGACAAACTTTGTAAAAAACAGCTCGGGGTGGATAGAGAACATCAGGGATTGGCTAGGCAAAAAGCTGTTCAACCGCGAGCCCAACCCTTTCTACGCGAAGCTGCAGCTCACAAAGGCATACGAGGAGCTGGACCCGAGAACGCTCGCAAAAGAAGTCTTCAACGCCACTGAGCAGCGCAAGCTCACGCAGCGAGAGTACCTGAGGCGACACCCGAACTACAACACCAGCCTCTACCTGTTCCGACCTAACAATCCGATTCGCAGATTCTGCCAGCGCATTGTGGGCCCCGGGCGCGGCGCCGAACGTTTTCAAGGCCGGGCGCCGAACCCGACGATCTGGTATACGTTTTCTGCGTTCATCTACATGGCCATCGTGGCCATGGTGCTGCTGGCTTGCGTGACAACGCCGCTGTATCAAAAGGAGTACTTCAACCACAACGAGTTCAGCGTCAAGAACTGGTTCGTGTTTAGTGACATGGGCTTCGCCGCGCTGTTCACGATTGAGGCGATCATCAAGGTGATTGCGGATGGGTGCTTTTGGACGCCGAATGCGTATTTTCGGAGCAGCTGGGGGTTCATTGATGGGGTTGTGCTGGTAACATTGTGGGTGAATGTCATAACTCTGCTCGTGGACCCAAACGGAGGAAGTCGGGCTGTCGGAGCATTCAAGGCTCTGAGGGCGCTAAGACTGCTCAACGTGAGCGACTCGGCGAGGGACACATTCCACTCTGTCATTGTACTGGGAGGATGGAAAGTCGTCTCCGCCGCCTTCGTGTCGCTCAGCTTGCTCATCCCTTTTGCCATCTACGGTACCAATCTCTTTGCCGGGCAGATGATGTACTGCAATGACGGATTACCGAACAACGGTCTTCCGTACGGGTCTGGCAACGTCGGAAACCTCACAGATTGCGTCAATGAGTATCAGGCGAGTCCGAACGGGTGGAACGTCATTGCGCCCCGAGTGGCCAAGAACTTCTACTACGACTTCGACAGCTTCGGAGACAGCCTCTTCATCCTCTTCCAGATCGTCAGTCAAGAGGGCTGGATCGACGTCATGAATAGCGCCATGGCGATCACGGGCGTCTTCACGCAACCTTCCGCTGGCAGCGCGCAAGGCAATGCTGTCTTCTTCGTCATCTTCAACTTGCTTGGAGCTGTCTTCGTGCTCACGCTGTTCGTATCTGTCTTCATGCGTAACTATACGGAGCAAACAGGTGTGGCGTTCTTGACTACCGACCAGCGCAGTTGGCTGGAGCTGCGAAAACTGCTGAGACAGGTTGCGCCGAGCAAACGGCCGAGCAACAAGAAGAAGAGGGAGGGCTGGCAAGAGTGGTGTTATCGCCGCGCCATTACGAAGACTGGACAGTGGCAGCGCTTCGTCACGGCGGTCTTGGTCACACACCTGATCCTGCTGTGCCTGGAATGGTATCCCGATCCCAGTCTCTGGTTGCCGACGCGCGACTACGTCTTCCTTCTCTTCACCTTCTTCTATATCGCCAATATCATCATCCGCATCGTCGGGCTAAGCTGGACGCGCTTCCGCAAGAGCGCGTGGGACGTTTACTCCCTCTTCGCCATCACGGGAACATTCGTTACCTCCGTGCTGAAATTGAGTCGGTTCCAGAACCACGAGTACACGCAGTTGCATAAGCTGTTTCTGGTGAGTATCGTGCTGCTGCTAATCCCGAGGAACAACCAGTTGGATCAGTTGTTCAAGACAGCTGCGGCGAGTTTCACTGCGATCGCGAATTTGTTGGCCACGTGGTTTGTGCTGTTTCTGGTGTTTGCGATTGCGTTGACGCAGACATTTGGGTTGACGAGGTTTGGGGCGAACGAGACAGGAAATCTGAATTTCCGGACGGTGCCGAAGGCGCTCATATTCTTGTTCCGTACGAGTGTGGGCGAGGGTTGGAATCAGCTGATGGAAGATTATGCGCTCATCACGTGGCCCAGGTGCAATACGGGAGATGGCAAGTACTACCAGGGCGACTGTGGATCCCCGGGGTGGGCGCGGGCTTTGTTCATCTCCTGGAACATCCTATCGATGTACATCTTCGTCAATCTCTTCATCTCGCTGATCTACGAGAGCTTCTCGTATGTGTACCAGCGGAGTTCGGGGCTCAGCATCATCAGTCGGGAGGAGATAAGGCGGTATAAGCAGGCATGGGCGGAGTTCGATCCGGAGGGGAAGGGGTATATCAGTAAAGAGAGGTTTCCGAGGTTCCTGGGAGAGTTGAGTGGGGTGTTTGAGATGAGGATCTATGATGGAGACTTCAGTGTCAGGGAATTGGTGGAGGACTGTAAGACCGCGCCGAGGGCTGCAGGGCGCTTGGGACTGGATGGGGTCGGGAGGGGGTATGATATTGATTTGGGGAGACTGAATCGAAGACTGGCGGAGTTGCCAGTGGACGAGGTGAGGGCGAGGAGGAGGAGGATGAATCAGTTTTATGAAGAGGTGTTGGTGTCGGCGGATCCGGATCGAGGGATCTCGTTCAATGCGCTGTTGATGATTCTGGCGCATTATAAGGTCATCAATGATAACAAGAGCTTGAGACTGGAGGAATTCTTGCGACGACGAGCCCGGCTGCAGAGGGTGGAGGAGGCGGTCAATCGGAATATCGTGGTGGGGTTCTTCGACACTCTATACTGGTCTAGACGCTTCAGACGGGCGAGGGAAGCCAAGCGGGATGCGAGGGTCACGGCTGTCCCGAGCTTTGAATACGCTGTCCCGGAAATCTTCGTGCATGGCGAGGATGGTGGGGACGAGGGTAGCCCGAGTGCGGAGAGAGTGAAGAAGATGGGCGTGCCGTCTGTCAGTGTCACGCCTGTGGACAATGATCTCAGCGACATGGCGGAGAGCCGAGGTCCGATGGGCGGCAGTCCCGTGAGGGGCGGTGGTGAATCGGAGTACACAGCTACCAGCGCGGCGACAACCGTTATGCGCACGCGCTCCTCTTCCAGCCAACATTCCGACGCCGGAAGCTCCGTGGGTTCAGACCTCCATGTCCCGCCGGACTCTCCGTCTCACCTCTCCGCCAGCAGCCCAGGCGGCCACCACCGACCGAGCCCCTCGAGCAGCAGTATCCAACCCGACTGGCATTTCGCGGCGGCGATGGAGGGCGCGAGTCCGCCGCATAGCCCGCGGCTGGCTCCTGACGCGCTGGCCACGGGGGAGCGGGAGGCGAGGAGCCGGAGCAACAGCGCCGTGAGCCAGAGTGAAATTGTCGGGGCGTTTGAGGGGAGTGCGTGGGGGCAGAGTATGAGGAGGAGTACGGTCAAGAGGACAGGATGGAGGGAGAGGGAGAGGGAGAGGAGGGGGAGTGAGAGGGAGAGGAGGGGGAGTGAGAGGGAGAGGAGGGGGAGTGAGAGGGAGAGTGGTTGAGTGGACGATTGGGATAGATTGGGGAGGCGGGGAACGGGACGGTGGCATGGCTGGCGTTTCAGGAGTACCGAGTGGTCGCTGGTTGGGTGCGGGGACGGGATATCCTTTGGGTTTTTGGGGACGGGTCCCTAGAGCATAGCGTGGGCGCGGGAAGTCTTTCATGCATGAGACGAAATAGCAAGAAAGTCGATGGCGATGGTGAATCTCTCCACCTGTCTCAGTCATATGCGATACGAACAGCCATTTCTTCCAATCTCGCCCGAGTCCACGTGACGTCCTCGAGCACGATTTCTTCTCCTTTTTGTTCACAACGTGATGGCCCCACCGTCCTGCGCACCGTGAGGGGCTCTCCCTCGTATTCCGCTTCCCCACCGATCCCCCCCCCCGATCGGTCGGATGTCGGTCGGCTCGATTGGAAACGTATTTGGCACGTCCATGCAAGGCATGCATCATCAGCAGCAGTCTCGAATGTTTTATGATTTGCTGCGCGCGCGCGTGTGTGTGTGTCAATTTCCGCTCCCGTCCGGTTTCTGCTGAGGACGTCCACGGCTGCGGATCATGTCACGGGATGAGTGGATTACGTACGTGCGCGCGCGTCAGGAGGATCACGTGGCGATTGTTTTGGGTTCATAGTTGGTGGCAGGCATGGAGTGTATGGACAATCACGATCGCAGTGTATTTGATGAAGAATGAGGGATTTTGATTATTCGCATTGGGCGAGCGCTGTTCTTTGCGTGAAACGCGGGGTGCGAGGCTTGGGTAAGGTGAGTCGCGCTCGCCAAGCTTCCCCCCGCGCACCAGCCGATATGTATGACGGTGCTGTGGGGCGGGGCGTGTTTGAGAATGCTTCATTTTGTCTGTGGTTGATGGTTGGTGCGTGACGAAGGAGGCCAGGGATGTCGACGTTTCTTTTTGCCTTAGACAAAGGAGTTCGGTTTTATACATGCCTGGTACGCGCAAGCGTGCACCACGTGCGTGCGTCAGAGGGCCGTTTCATGAAAGCACAACATGGGCGGTGTTTGGTACCGCCCCATCTGCTTATGATTATTCTGTCCTTTACATCTCTTACCTTATCCGCAGTCATTCCTTTTTGCTGATCCTCGGACGGATCCGGACGTTACAGCCACGGTTTTACAACAGCTTTCCCCCGCCCTACGTGCCGTTCCAACCATTGCTATCCTGCCGCATTCCTGCTTCCCCCTCCCACCTTGCTGCCGTCCTCAAATATCACCCGCATGCGACACCCTCTCATCACGAACTCTTGAAAACTACACGACAACGCCGCCTTCGTTCGTTGGACACATCTCAGAAAAGTTACAGTATACTGTTGGATGAAGGACAGCCTGCATACCAACAACGCTGAGACAACGGCAACCCTCTCCACATGACTAACCCGAGATCAACCAACATCACCCCTGCACCACCCCCCACAATGCCATCCCCGCACTCCCGCCCTCTCCACCGTCTCCGCACCGCCTTCGAACGCCCCGACGCCTCCTCCCGCTCCCCCACGTCCTCCATCTCCGCCACCCCCATGTCGCCCCTGCCCCCGAGCCCGACAAACTCCACCCCCCGGCTCTCCGGCTTCAGCCTCGGCAGACTGTCCTCCGTGTCGCTGCACAGCGCGTACTCGGGCCGCGTCATCCCGCGGTCCAAGAGCTTCGCGGAACTCGAGCAGGAAGAGGAGAGGTTGTTTTTCAGCGGCGCGCTTACGGGGCTGCTGGAGCCGAGGCCCTGTGCGAGGCCCGCTTTGGGAGGCATCCAGGAGGTGTTGGGTGGCTTGGTGTGATCAGTGGTCGGTGAGTCGGGGGGGGGGGGGGGGAGGCATCTGGGATGCTAGGTGGGGCCATGTCTGCGACAGAGGGTTGCCAGGAGGACCTCGTTCGTGCAGGCACGAGGAATGGGACGATGGCGTGGTCGCTCGGGGTTCGCTTCTGTCGTCAATGCTCAGGTCGTGGCAAGAAGGGACTCGATTATGAGAGGCCCGGCGATGAGGGCGGCGATGAGGATAGAATGGAGGTGACGCTACGCGGCGTCTGGATCGGAGATTATGGCCTGGACTGTACGATATAGCAGCAGCATCGGGGGTCGTACATGTATGAGTAAAGACGGTAGGGCGGCATATTGCTTTTGTGTTGAGTTTTAGTACACTCAAGAGTGACTCTGGGTCACGACCAGCAGGCGAATTCGGGACCTGTCGCGAGTCTCGACGTCCTGCATAGTACGTGCGACCTGTCCCATCAAAATCTTAGCACTTGACTCAATAGACATAGACACCTCCCTAACCTCCTACTACACTACACTCCCCCGACACCTACCATCCCCCCAAGCGAAGTCTGAGATCTTGCAGGCAGCGAGAAGGACGTCGTCGTCGTCGTCGTCGTCGCTAGGGATGTAGCTGACGTCCACGCCGGGCGTGTCGATCCAGGACGTAGAGTCGTCGTTTGCAGCGCGGTAGATGAGACTGGAGATGGCGCATCCAGTCGTCCGCTGAGTGCGTGAGGTAGAGACGGGTGTGGAAGCGCGCGGTGGAGTCGGCGTGTCGGGTGATGTTCGACCACCAGGTGTTTGCTTTCTGTGGAGTGGAAAGGTCGCAATTCAGGATTCGAAGATGGGTTTGTTGCGGAGGCTAGTTAGTCGATACTAGTGCCGCTTTGGAAGGTCCGGGGAGAGGATGTCGCGGGCTGCGTTCAGACGCGGCACGGTGGGGATCGGATCTCGCGTTCGCGCCTTCTGCATCCTATAGAGCGAATAGATTGGTGTTTAGACAATGTTCATCTTGTCGAGCATACAGGGAGCTTGTGATCGCCTGCGGACTAGTGAAGCTACAGGTCTTGGCATTTCACACAAGATCGGGATGTTAGGAGATTAGCTCAGGTAGTTGCTATCTTTCCGTAGCTAGCACTTTGTTAGTACGGAAAGTAGTGGAGGGTTTTTGGTCTTGCTTCTGCTTGTACTTGTAAGCACTGCCTGTCAGTACTACGAAGGATGTTCCTTAGGACATAGAAATGCCTAGCATGTCTTAGAGTCTTATGTATATCCCTTATGCGAGCCTAATAGTTAGGGGAGCCCTAATGATGTAGCTCTAGGTAGTCTTCGTTAGCGCGCGAGCTACTAGCCTAAGCGAGAAGACTGTGTCATAGTAGCGCATAACAGCGTATCCCTTAGTGTCATTAGTAGTAGCTACTTCTACTAAGAAGCTAAGGACTATGACAGAGGTAGCTTGATGACTATAGTATAGTTAATTTCTTAGACGAAGTTTCGTAAAGCGAGTTTCTATTAGACTCGGATCGTGAAAAGCCGCGGCACAGGGGTTGAATGTCTTGCGTATACCTTTCCAGGCCTAGCGCTGCTGCTAGCCTAGCAATTGACGTGCCTTCCTTTCCTGCACTTCGTTCCTGTGAGCTCTGATACGTCGTCGGGCGGGATGCATGATTCGAAGAGTCAAAGAACAAAAATGGAAAGGCAGAGGCCAATTCTCATCATCAATCCTAACACAAGTGTAGCCACGACAGACGCTCTAAAGCGGCTGGTGATTGTTTTTGTTGTTTTTTACTCGATTTATGCTAATTGAATGCGATGCAGCATGCGCTGGTAGAAGACCAGCGATCATGATGCAGACTTCTTTTGTGCGGCGTGATAGGCCATGTTGACGCCGTCCTTGAGCGCAGGCGATACCTTCTCGAATTGCGCGAACAAGGCATCGAGAACTTCTTGATTGTTGACATTGACCAGAGTCCCAGCAATGTTGCTGTATAAATGGTCCTTGTCGGTCTGACTGAAGCCCTCGTAAAACATCCGCGGCTGTTCATAGTCGATGTCGCCGGCAATCTCGCTCTCGTAGTGGACAGTCTCGGTCGCATTCATCGGAAAGTCGATATCGTAGCCCTTGCGGTCAACAATGTTGATCATGTCAATGTACTTGGCGGGGAAATTGGCACGGCTGCCCTGATTGCCGTGCGTGCCGGCGAGATGGCCGTCGCGGTCGAAGTTGGCGACGGAGCTGAAGGGGCAGTTGACGGGCAAGTCTTCGAAGTTGCGGCCGACTCGGTGGCGGGCGGCGTCGTTGTAGGCAAACAGACGAGATTGCAGTACAGGGTCCTCGGACGGTGCCCATCCAGGTACCATGTGAGAAGGGCTGAAGTGTGCTTGCTCCACTTCGGCGAAGTAGTTCGTTGGGTTTTGCGTCAGAGTAATGCGGCCGATTTCGTGGTATTCTGCCTTCGGCCAGTCTTTTGTGAGGTCGTTGACGTCGTAGCGGTAGTTGGCAGCTTCTGCGGCCGTCATCGTAGCCATGCCGACGGTCCATGAGGGGTAATCGCCAGCCTCAATGGCGTCGTACAGATCTTTGGTGGCCCAAGCGTCGTTCTCACCTGAGACCCTGGCGGCCTCCTCGGCGGTGAAGTTCTTGATGCCCTGATCGGTGGCGAGCTGGCAGAGAAAGATCAGCGGCATGTCTTCCCTTCTATCAAGACAGCAGTCGACCTACGTAAACTCGGCACTGCGACACAAAGTCAGTGGATGCTCTGCTTGCGACTTGGCTGTTTCAGACTTACGTAAACCCAAGACCCATCCTCCTTCACAAGTCTGTACGTGTGGCCGGACCAGCTAGTAACAGGATGTGAGTAAACATGCTTAGCTATGTGGTAGAACGATTCAACATACCCGTCCATGTGCCGGACACCATATGGCGTACCCAAGTCGGAGAATAGTCTCAGGAATTGCAGCATGGCCTCCCCGAATTGTGCAGGCCACGCCCAAAACTCATTCCAGTCCCGAACATTCTTTGCCGGATGAGTCTTCTGCGTGTGGATGAATCTGGGGAATTTTGCCGGATCGCGTATGAAGAAGACAGGAGTGTTGTTGAATACCCAATCAAGTATACCCTGCTTGGTCCTGAACTTGACAGCGAACCCACGGGGATCGCGAGCTTCGTCGGCAGATCCACGGCCACCACCTACTGTGGAGAATCGCACAGTAACTGAAGTGCGACAACCCTTCTTGAAGAGCTCGGCAGCGGAGAAATCTGAAGCATAATCGGTAGTTGCTTCAAAGAAGCCTGCTCAATCGTCAGCGAGTTCGTGGGTGTAGCGAGTTTGCGTCCTGAGACAAATTGTCGCTGAAATGTAGACCTTGACAGACCATGGGCTCCGATGCCTCGAGCATGCACAATTCTTTCCGGAATGCGTTCTCGATTGAACGTTGCAAGGGTATCAATGAGGGCCGAGTCTTGGAGAAGCAAAGGTCCCTTTTCACCGGCCCTCAAGGCGCCCAGGGGCCGAAAGTTCTGCCGGCCATTGCGGTCGGTGTATGTGAGGTCGCTGTTGTTCAGTACGCTCTCCTTCTGCTGCAGTTCCGTTCCTTCGTAGAGGTTCGTTGTGTACTCGCTTTGTTGGGCCTGCGTGACCCTGACGAGGAAGCTCTGACCATTAGCAAGCAACGCACTAGCGAGCAACGAGGAGATAATGGCGTTCATGGTGCCGAATGGACGGGAAGAAGAGTCGAGTGTCAATACCTCGCGTGATATGAAGCAAACATGGTTTGAAACGGACCATTGTGGGCGCCGCCTTGACTATATGCAGCCCGGCCAGACAAGTGGATTGCATTAATGTCCGGTCCAGACCTGAGACCGCACCCAAGGAAACTACTCGGTGCTCATATTGTCCTCGCAGTGCCTGGTTGCTTGAGCATGGGTGTAGCGTGCTGGCAAGGGTTCGAGCGATCGCACCAGGCGTGGTGAGACAACTGGTCAGCATAAAACCCGAGACCGTGAATGGCAGCAGGCGGCTCCGGCCGAGTCGCAAGAGATATGCAGCGTCTGGGGTCAATGTTATGTTGCTTTGCAAGACACCTGATTGGACACTGCAGAGCGACCGCCGAGCGCACGTAGGACCACGGCAAGAGATTCGTAGCGTTCTCGGGCCGGTGAAGGCACAAGCACGTACGGCCACATGAACGGATCCATCCCTCTCGTTGTTGATGCCCGGTCGACAGGCAGCGAGGCAGCACACGAGCACACATGGTAGGATTTTGTCGCCAAGAATGCGGTTTTGTTCCCTTCCACACGTTTGCGTCATCTTCACATGGCATGCATCATCTGGCGGTCCTGCACACACGTGGATGAGATTTCAGCAGGACCGGAAGTGATCGGGGAGCGTGATGACCGGGAAGCGGGTCCCTTGGTCCTTGGTCGAGTCGCATGTTCGAGCAGCCCAGATTGGCAAGAGCGGGGCAGAAATCGAGGAGAGGAGGGAAGGAAGGTGCGTCACCGAGGTACCTCCTACCTCCACCGTTGATTGGACAAAGTCCGATGTCGAGCTCGGCAAGAGCAACATGAATCTGCCGGCAATAATGATTGGCAGGTCAGGTCCTCAGCTCATCTCGAGATCGACGAGGAGCTGCTCTATATACTTGCGGCATTTGCTGCCGGGGCGATGCTGTCGCAATAATGACTAATCAGTGCACGCAGCGTGCATAGCATAGCATAGCATAGCATAGCATAGCATAGCATAGCATAGCATCCGCCGCATGATGGTCCAACGCAACGGACAAGGGACCTCACGGCCTCCAAGTGTACCTGTAGCGTCTCATCTGCCCGCCATGTCAACATCGGTGTTCCGCATCCTTGAGCACCAAGTGCCGACGGCGCACGTCAGAGAGTACGCACGTGCTACAGCTGAAGACCAGGAAGACGTGCTACACTTGGCTGTCAAGCAATACAAACCGAAGCACACATCCAGCGCAGCGCGCCAAGTCACCATTATTGCCGCACATGCAAACGGTTTCCCGAAAGTACATGCTCTTCCGATGCATCATCCACACCTACAAGCTGATGCATAGACCAGGAGTTATACGAACCACTGTGGGAAGAGCTCTACGCGAGACTCAAGTCTCAAGGCATCTTCATCAGCAATATCTTCATCTCGGATGTTGCCCACCAGGGCTGGTCTGGAGTCTTGAATGAGCGCAAGTTGGGCAATGATCGTGAGGAGAGCGTTTGCCCACCTGTATTGCCTATGCTGACACCTCTCAGCATCATGGATGGATCATCCGCGCGATCTCTTCCTCATGGTCAATCACTTTCGATCCGACATGAAGCGACCCCTGGTCGGCATCGGTCACAGCATGGGGGGCAACAACCTTGTCAACCTTTCCCTTATGCATCCACGGCTGTTCACGACTCTGATCCTCATCGACCCGGTCATACAGCGCTTTACATCCGTGAAAGGCAACTTCGGTCCGGCAAAGGCATCCGCGAACCGGAGGGACCGCTGGCCAAGCAGGCAAGCCGCAAAGGCCGCTTTCAAGCGGTCCAAGTTCTATCAAAGATGGGATGAACGCGTCTTAGACCTCTGGTTGCAGCACGGGATCCGTGAGCTGCCCACGTATCTCTACCCCGAGACGACGGCAGCGTCTGCCACGCCGCCCGTCATGACAGCAGATCCAAGTACAGTCACTGTCTCATCAGACCTCGATACAGAGAAAGAGGTCACTTTGACAACCACCAAGCACCAAGAAGTCATGACTTTCCTGCGACCCAATCTTCCAACGTCAACACATCCAGAACCAGGTAGCGACCCGAATAAAATCACACATCCTGATATTGATCCCTCAAGCGGCCCCACCAGTCCCTTCTATCGTCCTGAACCGATCGCAACTTTCACCCGGCTACCTCAATTGCGGCCCAGTGTCTTCTACATCTTTGGCGGCCAGTCGGATCTTTCAACACCAATGCTCAAAGCCGACAAACTTGCCAACACTGGCGTTGGGGTCGGTGGCTCGGGTGGCGTCAAGGAGTGCAGGGTGAGCTCCGTCACCCTTGAGGACGTTGGTCATCTGATCCCCATGGAAGCTGTAGGTATGACCGCTGACGCTGTCGCCGGATGGGTCACGCCTGAACTTGCGCGATGGAGGGAGTTGGAGGAAGCAGAGAGACGAGAGTGGGCAGCAGTGCTTAGGGAAAGGAAAAACGTGCTTAGCGAAGATTTTGTCAAAATGGTCAACAGCGACTGGCTTCAGAAGCCGAAGTTATGAGACCTGACGAGGCGGCACCTCTGAATTCAAACCACTTCGATGCTTCTGTTCAGCCAAGGCATCGTTTACGTTAGGTGGATGAGCATTACGTTTGACCTCTTTTCGATCCCCGACCGACACGGCGTCAATGAGCTTCGTCGAAGAAATTTAGACGACGTGTCTGTACGGCGAACCACAGCATCGTGGATTGTGATACTAACACGTCCTGATACTAAACACCAACGTACAACCACACTACCCCACTATCAGTCAGGGTACATGCTGAACATGTGTCGGAGACTCGGAGACGTGGACCGGGGAACGCAGAGCCGCATGTTTTGAGTTCATGTAGTGCTCAGACGGTGGTCCAAATGTGCCAATTCCACATGCATGTGTTTCTTGATATCACGTGTTTGCTTGAATTGAGCTAGTTGTTTGCCAAATGCCACTTCACTAGCGATTGTTATTGTGATTCAATGCTATTGTCAGCTCAGTTATAAGTGATTCCTCCTCGCCGCCATCAACTTACCATGTTACACCCTCAGATTACTATAATATCGCTCCTAACAAGGTACCAAAATGGCTGAAGAATCCACTACCAGCTCACCTGAACCTGAGCTGCCACCTCTAGCGCTAGTGTAAGTTGTTTCCGCGCTCACAGCGTACTTACAGAGGTAGTCGCTAACTTGTAGCAGTAGTTTGCGCCGTCTAGAGACTAAGAATACCGCTAATTAGTAGTATAAGTCTGAAGAGAGCTAGTAGTACGATTACAACACTAGCCTCAAGGAGAAAGATGCCCTCCTACGCAAGTACGACATGGCCGGCCATATCATGGAGACTAACGAAGGCAAGCTAGCTATCGATCTATGTAACGAATGCACTAAGCGCGGTTATGAGTGTAGGGTCTTAATATAGATGTATGTGCTATATGATATGAAAATATCTCGCAGTGTGACAGAGTAATCCGACCTTTTAGTAGGTACAAGACAGCGCTGCTTTCTGCTTATCGCAGAGGTGGCGCTAAGGGTGCTTATAACCCCCGACGCTCCTCAATTAGGGAAAGCATGTCCGAGCCCAACCCCGTAGGGGTACCGTAGGGTCAGCGACGTGGGGGCGTCCTACGTCGACAACTAATCCCACTTAGACGACATACGAGCCAACGTATGTACGAAGGACCCCCTTGCCATATGTGGCAGGGTCACTGCATGCTAAGGGCGGCCATTAGAACCCATGCGGTTCAAATGGTCCCCTAGTATCAACCGTATCACTGCCCCTCCTCCTATGAGGATGTCCCTAGCCTCACTGAGTGACGCACGCGGAACATATAGGGTACGGGATGTAGCACGCTCACACCGCGCAAGGGTGAATAGGTAGATAGCCTGCGTAACATGTGTCATGCGCACACCTTAACACCTTCGCAGCGAGTGCAGGGCGGAGGCTGCTAACTCGGGCGGGTTTTAATCTGTCACATGTTAGGCGGCTTCGCAACACCTTTGCTTTACATGCGGATCGAGATATCAGGAAACCACGAGTACGTACTTCGGTCAATCCTTGAAATTATAGGGCGAGCATGCGCGCCGGCCTCGCCAAGTAGCTTGGCCGTCCCTATTTAGTCGTGACCGTGAAGAACGTGTCGCAGAACCTCAGGGTAGTAGGAAAGTGCGCGGACGCTCTGCGCGCGCCGCTCGAAACGGCAGGAGCGCGCTCCTAGCGCAGGCCTCGTCACATTTCCATGCTAGTAGGCTAGCACGAGTGCGGTCGGCGCACATGCGTGACAGCCGCGTTATCCGTTATTGCATCATTCGGTCCCCTTGTGAGTCAACTAGAGGCAGGTGCTCTGCGCATGTGGTTCGAGTCACTAGCTTAACGGTTGCGGTAGGCAACAGGGGGGCTGTCAGAGGGTATAAAAACCTCGTCGCTTCCTAAACTTTCCTGTTCTAAGACACTAACATCGACCTCCGCTCCCACTTCGCTTAGCTTGCGCCTCGCCGT
>JADDMT010000094.1:0-114544 GCA_021401465.1 Teratosphaeria epicoccoides | reverse complement strand
CTAACCCTAACCCTAACCCTAACCCTAACCCTAACCCTAACCCTAACCCTAACCCTAACCCTAACCCTAACCCTAACCCTAAGTAGGCTAAGCTACTCTATCTGTTCTTCTAACGTAGCATACAGGCGTAGGTAATTGTCGTGTTAAAGTGTAAGGCCTGCTTCGATTATGCCTATACTCTACTATTATAGTGCCTTAGGTTTATGAATTGTGCCGCGCTAGGTCTTAGAGGTTCTTGTTAAGGAAACATGCATACTTATTGTTTAGGCTATGCCTGTATTATGTCTGTTTAAATTATAGATGTCAGGATTACTTGAAACACGCGTTGTTTATACTCGTTAGTCTCTTAGCTAACTTCAGATAAAAGATGCGGCGGACCCTTCTGCGCTTTTCGTACCTTATTGCCATAGCTATAGCCGTCGTATATGCGACGCTACATTGTCTATCTTCTAGTCCGCTACGACACTATCTATAGCAGGCATGATCTAGACACTAGGGTCCTAATAATTGTGGCACTTAAGACACGCATATAGGAACAGGATACTCGAGCCTATGCGTGCAAGGTAACTGTTTCCTTGCCTAACATGTACTAACTTTAACTAGTATCTCTAGTAGGTAGTAGAGAATAGTTACATCCTAGACAGATTTAACAAGATAGCTAGATTCATCGGGCTAGATTACAGGTCGAAAGATAAGGCCATGATTGTAGGGGACTTTGTGACTACTAATCCTATTATTAAAAGCTACTAAGACGACCCTTAGTTGCTTATATCGACTATGAACAAAATTAAGAGTAGCGTAACTCTTGTACCTGCTAACGCTATCATGATACTAGATGACAACTTAAAACAGCAGTCGACTAGGTAAGCCTGTAGTAGGGTTAGTCGTACTAGATTAATGTAGTTAGCGCGATTAACAGAGGTAATGAGATTTTACTAGGTTACGCTATAGAGCTAATTTAGAGAGTAGACTATAAACTATTAGCAGACTAGTGACGACTTCATTAATACCATGCGCGATAATCAGGGCGAGTAGAGAGGCATAGGATCGTACAGGCTACACAGGCTAGCGTAAGATAACAGATTAACTAGGGTTTGACTATAATCTTGTGATAGAGTAATGCTAGTAGTCGTGCGCGAGTAGTATTGTTTTAGATAGCGACTACACAAGTACCTCATCTGATAGAGTATATGCATAACACTAATCATCTTGTCCGTTTGAATGTACTTGACGACTACTAAATGCTAGTAGTATACTAGCGGTACGTCTACTACTACTACGTTAAGGTCCGACCTATAGATTGCTACTACACGTTTTAAACCCTTATAACCGACAGATAACGACTGCTAGTAGTATACTAGCGGTACTCCTACTATGTCTACGCTACACATCTAAGCCGCTAGTAATAGAGGGTATAACTCTATGCATATGAATACTATACACTTTAGATTTATATATGAAACTACTCGAAATTCGGGATTCCTGGCTAAAATAGCGCTCGTACTACCTGCGATCGACAGAATGAGTTAGCTAATATAACTGCCGCTAGTATACTCCTAGCACATCCATTTTCGTCTACTCTAGGCCCTCCTTTACTACTACACTCTAATAACACTCGATTCTTCTATTAACCTAAACACTAACCCTAACCATGCATAGCTAGCTAACAGGATAAACCGTCTGAGCGGCAATTAGCTACCTACGTAGCACGCGCACCTTTCTAGGGGTCAGGTGTTTATAGTAATTAACGTGTCTATAAGCGCCGTAGCCTTTATAACACACTACGTCGACAATGGCTTCATAGTGTATACTATACTACACAGGCTACAGCAAGGCATTAAAAGGTCATAGTAGTCATGCCTAGCATGTTCCTACCTACATAGTAGCGAAGTTTTAGCACTTCATTAATTAGAGTACTATGGATCTTAGACCTGACGAGAAATACGCGTTAGATTTGAACATCTCCTTAGACTCGAACGACAGAGTCGAAACTTAATTAGCAGACGATGTCCTTGCCTACGAGGAGGGGGCATTAGTCGACGATGCTGCGGGAGTAGATAGGCAGTATGTTGCAAACGAGGAACTAGTTACAGTCGTCGAGCCTGTGTTTAATAAGGCTTACATGCAAGAGAAAGAGATGGCAGCGACAGCTAGGGCAATCGACAATGACAGCGGTAACATTGACGCGCTTAGTCTCTACGACGACCTAGTAGCATTTACAAGAGACGCTACATCTCTAGATAGACGATATAGAGACACGAATAGCAGCTAAACAGGTAGGCTACATGGCGTCACAAGCGAGCACAGCTTGGCTTTAATCTATATGCGCGCTAGTAGGCTGTCGTCTACTAGGTACGAGTAACTATACAAGCGGATACCTTTCGGCGTAGGTAGTCTCATAGCGGGCAGGCTAATTAAAGTGTACGTTGAGCCGTAATCCTACTAAGTTAGTAATAACCTTAACTAGGTCTAACGAACAGACAGATAAGGAACTTAACGAATAGGGCCGTGCCTTCTTCTAAAGTGATGTAGATATAGCATTCGCATACTAGCTCTTATACAAAGGCATTTCGAGTAACGCCATCGATCGGTTATTCAAGAATCCCCGGCTACAGAAGATCCACGAACTGCTTAGCTTTTAGTTAGGCGTAGAGCTTAAGGACAAGATCCGAGAAGTAAGTGCCTACTAACTACTATTCATTATAAAGTAGAGTATTACGAACATCGAATTAGAATCTCTACAGTTAACCTCTAGTGTCAAGACGGTGCCTCTAAGGCACTAGAAAGTCGAAGACGTTATGCGCTTTCTCATAGGGTACAAGGGTTTCAGGAATGATCTTGTGTACGCGCCTTATTGCCTCGAGACTCTAGATAACCCGCCTAGGCGGATCTATTAGGACATAGCCTCTACAGACTAGTAGTAGGACAAACAGAAAGAGCTTAGAATAGACGGAGCGATAATTATGCCACTAATTCTTGCTAGTAACAAGACACAGGTTACTAATTATTAAGGTAACCTGATCGCATGGCTAGTATACTTGACGATTAGCAACCTGCCTAGATCAGTTCGTAACTCTAACTATCGACTAGGCAGCGTGCTCCTAGCGATGCTACTAGTAGTTAAAGGCGGGAAAGGAAGCATTAGGGACAAGCTATACTATCGCTACATGAAGACAATGTTCGACCCTATTGCTAAGCTCGCTGCAGGCGAGGGCCTTAACGTCTTGTATGCGGATAGCGAGACACGGCGATGTTTCCTAAATATCGCAGTATACGCGAGCGACTACTAAGAACAGGTAATGATTACAGGCATGAAGAACAACCGCTACTACACGATATGTATAATCGATCCAGAAAAACGCGAAGACCTCGAAGCGGTTACACTATAGCGGATATATAAGGACACGCAAATACAAATCATGCTCTAGCGAGCGGCAAAGAAGGACTAGGGCAGCTATGTACACGACCTACCGAACTTCGCATTTAGGCACCCTAGCCTAAATATCTACAAGACGCTAATAGTAGACGTGCTCTACTAACTCTTTAAGGGCGTATTAATATACGTCATAGATTAGACGCGAGATTTGCTTAAGAGTCGACTGCCTCTGTCTTCGAAGCGAGCTAGAGCGGCACTCCTATAAGCCGAGGGCTAGCATAAAGTAGCAAGAAAGAGTAACAAAGGTAAGACTATCGTAGATTATTAACTAGATGTCATTATCGACTGTCGCTTCGCGGCAGTACCTGCATTTAGGAACCTCCGGGTGTTTAGCTAGATGTCCGTAGTAAGCTAATAGACAGGCTAGGAGTAGAAGAGTATGCTACGACAGTTGCTCCTAGTCTTCATGCTACTGTTAGAAGAGGCTAAGGCACATAGCGCTATCCGGTTCTTGCGGGCGATAGTAGACTTCTCTTAGTTAGCGTAATATCCTTTACATGATAGCAAAACACTCCGGTTTATAGTCCTCGCCCTATTCTAATGTAACTAGTATAAAGAAGAGTTTAGGGAGTACCGCATAAGCAAAGGAGAGCTAAGAAAGAAGAAAGTACAGACAGAGCGAGCAGAGGAGCCTAAGATAGTAGACAATGTGTGTAAACTATAAGGGCACTTTAATTTTCCTAAGTTTCATGCCCTTACATACTACGTAGACATGATACGGCTCTTCGGCAACGCGCTAGACCTTAACACTAGCTACTTCGAACACAAGCATGTCGAATACATCAAGAAGCTATTTAAATTAACTAACAAGAAGAACGGATAGGAGGACTAAATTATGGAGTACTTCTAGCGAAAGATTACTATGCTTACATTCTTTAATACTAGCCTAACGTTCTGGCAGCAGACTAAGGCTAAACGTCGAGAGGCTTAGGAGCGCGAAGTACCTTAACCGACAGAGTAGAAGGATGTCGAAGCCTTCCTTAGCTAGCAAAGGCTAAGATCTAGCTAATCGTTACTAGGTAGAGACATATAGAGGATAGTTAGTAATGTAGTAGCACACATAGGGCTAGAGGTAGGGCCTTACTTCCGTCATGCTACTATAGTGTTTGTTAGAGAGTGCTAGGCGTCGTCTAATACAACATCGACGTCGAATACAATGCGTCTTGATCCTAACAGGATCGAGGGAAGACTAGATTAGGTCGACGATTTAGATGTATCTTTCTATGCTAGTATACGGTGCTAGAAGATGCATCATAAGGATCCTGACGATCTATCTGTAACTAAGCCGGACGTCATTAGATGTACCCTAAACTAGCAAGGAATCCAGGACAATCGCCGTAACGACTAGCTCTAGGTCTAGGAGTATGAAGTGCTACTAGTTGCGGACGAGACTACTAGCGTTAATAGACAAATCGACCTAGTCGTCGCCTTCGAGGGCTGGCTGCCTGCTCGCCTGTTATATGTCGTAACCTTCCGAGACAAGAAATCGCGCGTTATAGTAGACGGCTATAACTACATAATACTAGCACACAATAAACGTCCGACCTACATAGGTGTATTCGTAGACCTGTTCTAGCCGAAAGATCCAGCTAGAATCTAGCCGAAAGATCCGGCTAGAAGAGCAGATGATGTTTATAGCATGACAGTAATTACAGCAATGCGTTCCGGCCTATAGGAAGGTACTCTGCAAGGTCGCCGCATCTACGGGCTTACTAGCGTCTACTATAGTATCCACGTTATGCTAACAGACGAATATGATACCTCTAGCTAATGTGACATGTACATTAACAACACTGCTGACTTTGAGACCTATAACTTCATATACAATGCGGACTAGGAGGAACAAGAGTCTAGGGTAGCAACTAAACATAAGCTACATTACCTGAATACAGCTAAGGAGCGCGATATTACGGCTACTAGTAAGGAAGGGATGCTATCGCTTAAGCGTGGCGTCGCTAGCAGCTCTACTTAGGACTAATCGAGGAGAAACAAACATAAACGATTATGACATGCGTAACAAATGCTATACTAGTAAGCTCGATAAAGGTAGCATGCCGCAAGGAGGGCTCCTAGCACGTAGTTCTTCTAGCTAGCGCTAGTAGACTTGACGACTTAGCTACTTAGCTGACCCATGCCGTAGTTAAACATGATGCTAATCTAGGTAGGCGACATGATAACTCCTTTGTAGATCTTGTTACGAAGCTTGGCTAGGAGCTAGAAACATAACTAGTTAGCATATGTATGTATGATTAGTCAGAATCGCGGCTACTAACCTTAAGAAAGGGAAACTCGTGTTTAGCGATGACGGCTGCGAGCTTCTTTTCGACAGCAGGCACGTCGCTAAGAGGTAGATGCTTAGTAAGTTCTCAAGAAAGTCATGAATTGCCGCCTACTACAGCTAGAAGCAGGTCTTCTACCTACGTGCATAACTACTTATTAGTCATGCCGCAGGATTAGTAGTTAGTGCTACTAGCCGAAAGTCTCTTATCGCATGCATATCTCTCTGCTAGCTAGCGTCTAGGCAGCTAGCTAGCTCATCTACCTCGCATATTTACTGCTCTTTCTGCAGAGCCTTCGCTACCTATCGTTCTAGCGCATGTCTCTCTATGCGCGACAATTCCCGTTTGACTTGATTAAGAGATATCGTAACTATAGGCTTAATGAGGAGAGTGTATAAGAGCTTAACCTAGAAACCCCTCTGCCTAGGAGTAGTACTACCGATCTTGCTATTAAGCTATTCACGCTACGCTATGTCGACTTTGACCTCTAACGCCGCGGTTAGATGGCTGACACGGGTTCTTACTCGCTTGACGAATAAGCCGTAGAGAGCAGTTAACTAATCCATCGGGTAGTAGGTCAGAAAGTCTGCGTAGAGGGATACCTTACTTACTACACTAGGCTTAGCGAAGAAAGCAAGCATAGATCTCCGCGCCCTCGCTAATTCGTCCTAGCTAGCGATCATGGTGTACTGCGTGATTAGACAGTCAAAGCTAGGACTTAGTAGGGCGGGGTGCTAAACATTCTGAATGCGCGATAGCAATAAGGCCTAGTCTCTTATAGTGTACTCTTAATAGGCCATAGAAGTAGCCTCGCTTAGTCGGTGTAAGAGTAGCTGCTAGCTAGGAGCAGGCTCCTTCTAATCCAAGATCAGCTAGCCGTTGTCACTAACTAGCTTGCGTAGCTAGCAGATTAGCCCTAAATAGACCCGTAGCTCGAACATCTCTAGCATACCCTTTACAAATACTATCTAAAAGCCGTCAGGGCATCTAGCAGCCTGCTTGATGCTAGCTGTAGGGGTGCGACCAAGCCTCGCCTAGATGAAGCGCTACAAGTCCACGCTTCCCTAGTAGTCCCGCATAGTACTAAAGATTAGTTAGTAACAGTATTGCCTCTAAGGCCTAGCTATAACACATACTACTAGCTCTTATCTAGCATCTTAGCATAGAAGTCTAGGAAGTATACACTATCTAGCGCAGCTAGCTTTGCACTCGCTAGGAGCCTAATCAGGCTACTGCTACATGCGATGTCGAGTACCTTGTGCCTAGCTTAATACTCTACCTAAGGGGCGTAGTCAACGAGATCCTCGTAGGCATCGAAGTCTAGATATGCCTTCTGTAGCGCGATAGCGGCTTCTGATGCCTAGACGGTATCGCGGACGTAGTTAGCCGCAAACTCGGCGTGCTTAGAACCTACACTAATCGCTAGCTCTAGGTCTAGGGTCAGATTCGTCGACATAGTAGGTTTGGATTCTACTAGCGCGTTAGTTTATAGTCTCGTCATACGAGCATATAATGCTTACATGCTATAGTGTTATTAGTGTGCTAGTATCTGTATAGATGCTAAAGAAGAAGCCGAGTACTAGATGAGGTAGTTGTTTAAAAGAAAGAAGTTTAGAGTACTAAGCTTCTTTTGTATTTTAGTAGCTATAGGTCATGTGCTCTGCATAGTCGCTAACTACACACGTTGCATCGTCACATCATTAGCTTCTGCCTGAAAAATGACCAGAAATGGAAGGCACATGACGCTACTACCTGAAAAATGGCTAGAAACAGAAGGCACGCGACGCTGTCACAGATTCGGTTATATATCACACACTGCTACCTAGGCACATGACTAAATGAAGAAGGCACGATATCAGGCGATTCTGCCTTAAAAGGCAGTAAAAAATGATCCTCGTGGTTACGACCTACGGACCTTATCTACTACTATACGGAGGCATTAGGAATAGTAGTAACCGCGACATAGTTACACTGACGCTAGCTCGACAGCAGCATGTGCACTTAGCAGACATAGCTGCATAGGATAGATGTTGCCATGTTTGCTACTTCTTTGTTAAGAGCGATAACTACCTACATGTAGCACATAGTAGCACGTAGTAGCTAACTGATCTAGACGGCAGTTACAAGGGCCTCATGTGCGCTAGCTAGGCGGTAGCACGTGCACTTAGTAGCAAGAGATATCTATATCTACTACTACTCTTCTACTTTAACTCTTTACTAATTACATCAACTAACTTCGAAGACTTGCCTAATACACATAAGTAGTAGTAACATCAATCAACCCTCTATCTTACTATTTGAGACAATAGCTAGCATAGTCGCTTAATGCGCTAATTGTAGTATCGACAGCCCGCTTAAGATGTGCCCATGTTAGGCAGTAGCCTACTGCAGCAAGAATTGCTAGATAATCGACTAGCACGACAACTACAAGGACAGCTGCGCTAGGTAGCTAACCTAGAATAGGAATAAGTATGCAGTTAACCCTAAGATATGACGACTAGTTACTGACTTCATGTTTACTAGACGCGTCAAAATCCTGCTATTCAAGAAGATCTTTGAAGGGGAGGACATAGCGAGTCGCGCGACAAGGGAGCAGGCTAATAGTGTACTGCCCCTGATTACGAACAAGGTATTTGGAGTCCTACTTACTAGACCGCTAGGTGTACATGAGCTTTTCTTTAGCGGGCTAATTGTCGTCAGTTACAATGGGACCCCTAACGCCCCTTAGATGAGTTTTAGGGGGGTCCGTGTGTTTAGGGGCAAAAGGAATAGGAAGGTCGTCTTCATTATAATAAAGACAGAAGACGCTAATCAGTTAGGCTAAAAGAAGGTTAATGTTGAGTACAAGACAGAAGACTAGTACACCTAGGCATTCTACTAAGGCCTGTAGAATACATACGACATAGAGCCATCATACGACGAGTTCTCTCTATAGTTTAGACAGCGTCTGCGGGGCGAGTTCGGCGACGTCATCGCAGGAGCCCGTAACAACTTAGCTACTTTGAATGGCATAATGAACAAGCCGTTCATCGTCTAGTACTACGTACGGAGGAACGAGATGCGCTAACAAGTGTATATGTGTATCTCGACACACGTTTCTGAGGCTATAGTAGGCTAGCGAGTAAGCGGGCGTAGAGACATAGTAGTGTTCTAAACAGGGGTCTAGCCGTGTTTCCTGAAGTCTGGCGAGCTAGCGGAGATAGTATTACTTATAGTTTACTTGTTTCTTAGCTCCTATAAGACTAGCATGCTAGTAAGAGCTATAGTCCCTGCTGATTTGATATAGTAATAGCAGGTAGATATGATTCGACAGTAGCATATTTTAGTCGTAGTAGCTGCTTAGCTGCTACTAACATAGCGGGTAGGTATGTATGTATTTACTAGAATTTAGATGACATTAATGCGGACCTCTGCAGTTTCGTGTACTCTAAGCAGTTCGTACTCTACATGACTATTGTAGCTACTCGGCTACCTCGACTTCGGTTTCTAGCAGTCAAGAAGTATAAGGGAATGTTAGAGAGCGTAGAGGTCGAAGACAAGATCGTCGAATAGGTTGCGGACTAGATGCGCCTCTAAGCGTATAAGGAAAGGCATAGGAGGATGTAGACGACTTACAAGCTATAGCCGTTAACTGTAGAAGGCTTCGGAGACTGCCTATAGCGTAGAGATAGCGGCGTAGTAGCTAGTACGGTAAATGAGCTATGTAAGGGGGCAGTCTGAAGACAAGTTTCATTCTAACTACTACATATCGCTAACACTCGGTAGTAATGCCTGTCGCCGGATTGCACGGCTAGGAGTAGGGCTAAGTAGACGTATACGTCAGAGAAGCGTATGAGTGTAGGTAAGTAGCAATCGAGTAGAAAGCCGTTAAATAAGCACGCCTACGAGTAGGCATAAGTAGGAAGGCTAACGAGCCCGTGAATCGAGTAGCTAGTAGTAGGGCCGAGTAGGCCGAGCTAGTAAGATACTACTAGTATACTACTAGCACCTACTTAGCTAACTTAGCTCTACTCGGTCTACTCTTTGTACTTCGTACTACTTAGGGGTTAGGTTTTTAAGATGAATGTAATTCCTATAGCAGAATTTGCAGTTAATAATAGCGTGCATGCTACTATACGCATGTCGCCATTTTAGATTCTTTATAGCTTTAATCTAGAAATACACCTAGAACTACCTTAGGACGAGTCTTCTAAGGAGAGGGTGCTAGCCGCCGCAGAATTAGCGCGGCGTATACGCGAGGTACATTCGGTGCTAATAGAACACTAGAAAAAGGCCTTAGAATCCTAGATTAAACATAATAACGCCTATGCTAAACTAATGTAGTATGTAGTTAGTACGAAGGTGTTACTATTAACGAAGAATCTCAAGCTAAAACTTCTAAGCAAGAAGATAACGCTAAGGTTCGTCGGACCCTTCTAGATACATGACGCGATAGGCTCGCAGGCGTACTAGCTATTGTTGCTATCGTCGTATTATGTGCATGACGTCTTCTACGTATCTCTACTCGAACTATAGGTATAGCGCGAGGGCGAAGAGCCCGCGGACCTAATGCTAGTAGCAGAAGAGAACGAAGAGTAGGAAGTTAAGGGTATTAAGGACAGTATGTAGCGTAAGGGCGTAACGTACTATCTAGTGAAGTAGAAAGGATACCTACCTAAGTACACATAATAGGTTCTAGCTAAAGACTACAAGATCGCTCTAGAAGCTATTCGTAAATTCGAAGAGTAGAGGAGGCGTAAGCAGGGCTTAAGAAGGTTAATTCGTAGGAAGATAAGGGCTTTAGAGCAGAATTCTTAACACGTGTATATAGCGCATAACGCGCGGAGTAATAACAAGAAGCAAAGGCCCTACTTATACATCATTAATGCCTAAAGGCATACCTAGAATAAACCTAAGGAGAACAAGAGACATGCTTAGATTAGCTTCGTAGCTAATGCTTAGCGACTACTAGTCGGGGGCTTCCTGACTAAACCCGAAGCAGGAGAGTCTTTCTTGTTATAGTCTACTAGGGACTGCCTACCTGCACGGGGTCTACTAAACACCCTGAAGCGACTATGAGTAACAGGGGTAGTAACGCCATAAAGAGAGGCTAGCATCTTCTTCTTTAGTAGGTTACGAGGGAGCTTGTCTTTAGAGCCTATAGTAGCTAGAGAACTAGCGACATCCTTACCGCGCCTAGTCGCGACAACTACCTCATCCTTAGCATTAGAAGGCAAAGAGACTCAAGCGCGCTTACGGCTGTCGCGCTCGGCCCTCGAGATCATCTTGCGCTTCTTGACACAAGTGTCGACTACATCATTAGACTCGGTGTCCCCCTTAGGCGTAACTAGTGTAGTAACACTATAGCGCGAAGGGATCACGTTAGGACTAAAGGTATCCTAGACGTCGTCATCCTCCTTATCCTCAAAGATCTGGCCTAGAGGCTTGTGCCTTAGCGTCTTGACAGACGTAGTACGGGTCGCAAGCAGGGAAGGTTTGGCTTCCTTGTCGCTAACCTCAATTTCGGCTCTAGCCTTCTTCTTCTTCTTAGATAGTAGCGTCGAGGCAGCGTAGGCGGCGGCGCTACAATGTGTTAGCTATACGCACGCGACAGGATTCGAGTAAGTAACTTACGGCTTAGTCCTTAGGACTAGCTTAGAGGCAGGCTGTCTCTTAGTATAGCGCTAGGGCATGGCCTTAGTAGCGGGAGCGGTAAATTGCTTAATGACCTTCTTGCGGATCATCCGCGTCTTAAAGTCATCGTTAATAGAGGCAAGGGCCCTAAGTTGCTAACGCTAACGGCTAGTCGGATATTTCTTGACGCTAACGTTAGCCTAGTAGAGAAAGTCAGCATTCATACTTAGAGGGTACCTACACTATATACGTACTATAGCGAAGGTCTCGACCCTAATAGTTAGCACCTTTAAGATCTTCTAGACTAAGTCTGCGATTAGACCTAGATAAACGTTTTCGCCTGTTAGTAGAGAGTCGAAGCAAAAACTACTATAAGAATAGTTAGTAGTCGCGGTAAAGCACGAGAGGGCGCCGAGCAGGTAGGCAAGTACCTCGCGGTACTTAGCCTGTAGCCTGTTCATAGTCAGAGTGCCTTTAGTAATACCCTCGTCACGCGTACTCTAGAAGTTATCGATGTTACAGCAGAGCTAGTTGTACTCGCCATATACCTCTTTAGGGAGCTCTTAGCATTTTTGATGCTTGCTATTACAGTTAACATAATTGCGGTAGACACTGCCCTCATTAAATCCGCTAACGTAGATCTCGGCTACGCTTTAGTTAGTACAAGTCACGCATACCTCGCGGGTAGGGGACACCTTACTAACACGTAGAGGAGAGATATGTGTAGCTTGGCTACTAAGGTTGTCAAGGCATCGTCGACACGAGCGACAATCGCGGGTAGAGCGAGTAGCGTCGAACTTAGTCTGCAGCATATAAGCTATTATAGCTAAGACAGGTTAATTAATCTTGATTGATTAATTAAAGAAGAAGAAGCTCTAGTACAGACCTGTAGACACGGCGAGGCGTAAGCTAAGCGAAATAAGAGTAGAGGTCGATGTTAGTATCTTAGAACAGGAAGTTTAGGAAAGCGACGAGGTTTTTATACCCTCTAATAGCCCCCCTGTTGCCTACCGCAACCGTTAAGCTAGTAACTTAAACTACATACGCAGAGTACCTACCTTTAGTTAACTTATAAGGGGACCGAATAATGTAATAATAGATAACGCGGCTATTACGCATGTGCGCTAACTACACCTATGCTAGCCTACTAGCATGAAAATGTGGCGAGGCCCGCGCTAGGAGCGCGCTCCTACTGTTTCGAGTAGCGCGTGTAGAGTGTCCGCGTACTTTCCTACTACCCTAAGGTTCTACAACACATTCTTCATAGTCACGACTAAATAGGGACGGCCAAGCTACTTGGCAAGGCTAGCGCGTATGCTTGCCCTATAATTTCAAGGATTAACTAAAGTACATGCTTGTAGTATCCTAATATCTTAATCTGCATATAAAGCGAAGGTATTACGAAGCCGCCTAACATGTGACAGGTTAAAACCCGCCCGAGTTAGTAGCCTCTGCCCTGTACTCGCTACGAAGGTGTTAAGGTATACGCATAACATATGTTACGTAGGCTATCTACCTATTTACCCTTGCGCGGTATAAGTGTACTATATCCTGTACCCTATATGTTCTACGTACATTACTTAGTAAGGCTAGGGACATCCTTATAGGAGGAGGGGCAGTAATACGGTTAATACTAGGGGGCCATTAGAACCGCATAGGTTCTAATGCCCGCCCTTAGCATTTAGTAACCCTGCTACATATAGCAAGGGAGTCCTTTGTACATACGTTAGCTTATATGTCGTCTAAGTAGGATTAGTTGTCGACGTAGGACGCCCCTATGTCGCTAACCCTACAGTACCCCTGCGAGGTTAGGCTCAGACATGCTTTCCCTAATTAAGGAGCGTTAGGGGTTATAAGCACCCTTAGCGCTACCTCTGCGATAAGCAGAAAGCAGCGCTGTCTTATACCTACTAAAAGGTCGGATTACTCTGTTATACTACGAGATATTTTCTATATTATATAGTATATACATCTATATTACTAGGTCCTGTAGCATGCCATGTAGTACTACTACCTATTTAATAAAGACATGCGCGATATCTTTAGCCTTGAAGTCTTCGCGGTAAGGGATAAACTTCCTAAACTTAGTAAATCGGTCGACTACTACCATGATCCTGTCGAAGAACTCATTCGTAGCAGGTTCTCTCGACTAAGGTAGTTTGACAATGAAATCTATGGCAAGCGATTCCTATAGCCGTTAAGGTACCTTAAGTAGTCGTAGTAGCCTATACGGTCTGTAACAGTCGTGCTTACTTTGTTAGCAAGTTATATATCGACAGACGTAGTAATATAGATGTATATGCTATATGATATAGAAATATCTCGTAGTATGACAGAGTAATCCGACCTTTTAGTAGGTACAAGATAGCGCTGCTTTCTGCTTATCGCAGAGGTAGCGCTAAGGGTGCTTATAACCCCTGACGCTCCTTAATTAGGGAAAGCATGTCCGAGCCTAACCCCGTAGGGGTACCGTAGGGTCAGCGACGTAGGGGCGTCCTACGTCGACAACTAATCCTACTTAGACGACATATAAGCTAACGTATGTACGAAGGACCCCTTTACTATATATAGTAGGGTCACTACATGCTAAGGGCAGGCATTAGAACCTATGCGGTTCTAATAGCCCCCTAGTATTAACCGTATCACTGCCCCTCCTCCTATGAGGATGTCCCTAGCCTTACTGAGTAATACATGCGGAACGTATAAGGTACGGGATGTAGCACGCTTATACCGCGCAAGGGTAAATAGGTAGATAGCCTACGTAACATGTATTATGCATATACCTTAACACCTTCGCAGCGAGTATAGGGCGGAGGCTACTAACTTAGGCGGGTTTTAACCTGTTACATGTTAGGCAGCTTCGTAACACCTTCGCTTTACATGCAGATCGAGATATTAGGATACTATAAGCACGTACTTTAGTTAATCCTTGAAATTATAGGGCGAGCATGCGCGCCAGCCTTACTAAGTAGCTTGGCCGTCCCTATTTAGTCGTGACTATAAAGAACATGTCGCAGAACCTTAGGGTAGTAGGAAAGTACGCGGACGCTCTACGCGCGCTACTCGAAACGGCAGGAGCGCGCTCCTAGCGCGGGCCTCGCCATATTTTCATGCTAGTAGGCTAGCACAAGTGCGGTTAGCGCACATGCGTAACAGCCGCGTTATCTGTTATTGCATTATTCGGTCCCCTTATGAGTTAACTAAAGGCAGGTACTCTACGCATGTAGTTCGAGTTACTAGGTTAACGGTTATAGTAGGCAACAGGGGGGCTGTTAGAGGGTATAAAAACCTCGTCGCTTTCCTAAACTTCCTGTTCTAAGACACTAACATTAACCTCCGCTCCTATTTCGCTTAGCTTGCGCCTTGCTATGTCTACGGGTCTATACTAGAGCTTCTTCTTCTTTAATCAATCAATCAAGATCAATTAACCCGTCTTAGCTATAATAGCTCATGTGCTACAGACTAAGTTTGACGCTACTCGCTCTACCCGCAATTGTCGCTTATGTCGACAATGCATCGACAACCTTAGTAGCCAAGCTACATACATCTCTCCTCCGCGTGTTAGTAAGGCGTCCCCTACCCGCGAGGTATGCGTGACTTGTACTAACCGAAGCGTAGCTAAGATCTACGTTAGCGGATTTAATGAGGGCAGTGTCTACCGCAATTATGTTAACTGTAATAGCAAGCATCAAAAATGCTAAGACCTCCCTAAAGAGGTGTATAGCAAGTACAACTAGCTCTGCTGTAACATTGATGACTTCTAGAGTACGCGCGACAAGAGGATTGCTAAAGGTACTCTGACTATGAACAGGCTACAGGCTAAGTACCGCGAGGTACTTGCCTACCTGCTTGGCGCCCTCTCGTGCTTTACCGCGACTACTAACCGTTCTTATAGCAGTGTTTGCTTTGACTCTCTACTAACAGGCGAAAACGTTTATCTAGGTCTAATCGTAGACTTAGTCTAGAAGATCTTGAAGGTACTAACTATTAGGGTTAAGACCTTCGCTATAGTACGTATATAGTATGGGTACCCTCTAAGTATAAATGCTGACTTTCTCCGCTAGGCTAACGTTAGCGTCGAGAAATATCCGACTAGCCGTTAGCGTTAGTAACTCGGGGCCCTTGCCTCTATTAACGATGACTTTAAGACGCGGATGATCTGCAAGAAGGTTATTAAGCAATTCACCGCTCCCGCCGCTAAGGCTACGCCCTAGCGCCATACCGAGAGACAGCCTGCCTCTAAGCCAGTCCCGAGGACTAAGCCGTAAGTTACTTACTCGAATCCTGTCGCGTGCGTATAGCTAACACATTGTAGCGCCGCTGCCTACGCCGCCTCGACACTACTATCTAAGAAGAAGAAGAAGGCTAGGGCTGAAATTAAGGTTAGCGACAAGGAAGCCGAACCTTCCCTGCTTGCGACCTGTACTACGTCTGTTAAGACGCTAAGGTACAAGCCTCTAGGCCAGATCTTTGAGGATGAGGAGGATGACGACGTCTAGGATACCTTCGGTCCTAACGTGATCCCTTCGCGCTGTAGTGTCGCCGTACTAGTTACGCCTAAGGGGGACACTAAGTCCGATGATGTAGTTAACACTCGTGTTAAGAAGCGCAAGATGATCTCGAGGGCCGAGCGCAACAGCCGCAAGCGCGCTCGCGTCTCTTCGCCTTCTAATGCTAAGGATAAGGTAGTCGTCGCGACTAGGCGTAGTAAGGATGTCGCTAGTTCTCTGGCTACTATAGGCTCTGAAGACGAGCTCTCTCGCAACCTACTAAAGAAGAAGATGCTAGCCTCTCTTCGTGGCGTTACTACCCCTGTTACTCATAGTCGCTTCAGGGTGTTTAGTAGACCCCGTGCGAGTAGGCAGTCCCTAGCGGACCGTAACAAGAAAGACTCTCCTACTTCGGGTTCAGTTAGGAAGCCCCTAACTAGTAGTCGCTAAGCATTAGCTACGAAGCTAATCTGAGCATGTCTCTTGTTCTCCTTAGGTTTATTCTAGGTGTGCGTTTAGGCATTAATGATGTATGAGTAGGGCGTTTGCTTCTTGTTGTCACTTTACGCGTTATGCGCTATATACACATGTTAAGAATTCTGCTCCGAAGCCCTTATCTTCCTACGAATTAACCTTCTTAAGCCCTACTTACGCCTCCTCCGCTCTTCGAATTCACGAATAGCTTCTAGAGCGTTCTTGCAGTCTTTAGCTAGAACCTATTATGTGTACTTAGGTAGGTATCCTTTCTACTTCACTAGATAGTAAGTTGCGCCCTTACGCTACATACTGTCCTTAATACCCTCGACTTCCTACTCTTCGTTCTCTTCTGCTACTAGCATCGGGTCCATGGGCTCTTCGCCCTCGCGCTGTACCTATAGTTCGAGTAGAGATACGTAGAAGACGTCGTGCACATAATACGACGATAGTAAAAATAGCCGGTATGCCTACAAGCCTATTATGTTGCGTATCTAGAAGGGTCCGACGAACCTTGGCGTCATCTTCTTGCTTGGAAGTTTCAGCTTGAGATTCTTTGTTAATAGTAACACCTTCGTACTAACTACGTACTACATCAGTTTAGCACAGGCGTTATTATGTTTAATCTAGGATTCTGAGGCCTTTTTCTAGTGTTCTATTAGCACCGAATGTACCTCGCGCATATGCCGCGCTAATTCTGCGGCGGCTAGCACCCTCTCCTTAGAAGACTCGTCCTAAGGCAGTTCTAGGTGTATTTCTAGATTAAAGCTATAAACAATCTGAAATGGCGACATACGCATAGTAGTATGCATACTGTTATTAACTGCAAATTCCGCCATAGGAATTACGTCGGCCTAGGCATCCTAGTTCTTAGCGTAGTAGCACCGAAGCTACTACTCAAGAGTCTAGTTTATACGTTTAGTCTAACTATTAGTCTGTAGATAGAATGCTGTACTTAGGCGGTGCTTAACACGCGCCTTAAACACAAATTCTTGCTAGTATTTACTAGTAAAGACAGAACCTCGATCTAATAGGATACTTTAGGGGATACTAAAGCGCTATATAACTTCGTCGCAAAGTAGTCACGCAAGCTCGCTACTTGTACATCTTTTCGTACATAGGATGAAGACATTCATCTTAGAGTATTAGTCGACTACTATAAGGACAGCATTAACTACATTGCCTCTCTACTTTGCTAGCGGCAAATTAGTAATAAAATCTATAGTTAAGTCTTGCCATAGTCTCTCTAGTAGTAGGAGCGCCTAAGTATCGCCATAGGGGCGATAGCGCCGAGATTTGCTAACCTAGTATGTCTAGCAGGATTTGACATAGTCAGAGACATCCTGTTCTAGCGTAGGCTACTAGTATTTACGTCCGAGAAGTACGTTCGTCTTCTCTGCGCTAAAATGGCCTGTGAGTTCATTATCATGATGAATACGGAGGAGCTACAAACAGAGTATGTAGTTAGCGGGTACGTAGAGCCTATTGTCAAAGTACTACAAGTCGCCTGACTTAGTCTAGTACTTCGGACTGCCTGCAGTATCCTAGAGGGCTACACCCTCATTAATTAACTCCGGTTCTCGCTCTTGTAACTGCTGAATAAGTCTCGAGACTTCTTTAAAGAGTTCTTTAGACATCGCATGCTTACTACATGTAAGCCGGTTAACTACTACATAGATTAAGCTAGACATAGTCGCTATAACTGCCAGATAGGAGGGTTTGTCACTAGCGGAGGCCGTGAGGCCCTATTAGACCCGCAGTCAACCTACAAGAGGAGCTAACGACAGATCGCTGCCCTAAACTACAAGCTTCGTTTACAGCGTAAGGAGAAGCTGTTAGTTACCCTCCTCCCTAGTGTTGTAGTCTAGTCGTTGCGAAGGACTATCGGCCGGATTCGTCTTTCCGGAACGATGCTAGATAACGAAGTCAAAGCTAGCGAGGAAAGTCGCCTACCTTGCTTACTAACTACTTAGCTGCTTCACGCCTATGAAGCCGC
This sequence comes from Teratosphaeria epicoccoides, assembly GCA_021401465.1. Lineage (NCBI taxonomy): Eukaryota > Fungi > Ascomycota > Dothideomycetes > Mycosphaerellales > Teratosphaeriaceae > Teratosphaeria > Teratosphaeria epicoccoides. The sequence continues at coordinate 96,256 of JADDMT010000094.1, read as the reverse complement.
GAAGGTTGTTATAGTTAGTAAGTACCTTAATAGGGTACGCTGCGCCTTCGAGGTAGTGTTAGTACTCCTTGAAGCTGTTAACAATAGCTAAAAGCTCTTAGTTGTAAGTCTTATAGTTAAGCTTAGCGCCCTGCATCTTCCGCGACTAGAAGGCAATTAGGTACTATCGCGTACTACCTTCGTGCGACTAGAGCTGCGATATAATTACGGCTATTACGAATTTTAAAGCATCGGTCTCTATCCGGATCTTCGTAGCGAGGTCAAAGTGCCGAAGTATAGGCGTAGTTTAAAAAGCTGCTTTAAGTTTAGAGAAAGCCTTGCTCTAAGCCTCCTCCTAAGGCACTATCCCTAGCTTTTTTCCTCGAATCGCGCCCTTTGCGAGGGCCGTGAGGGGAGCCACGATCTTCGAGTAGGACCGTATGAATCTGCGGTAGAAGTTAGTAAACCCTAGGAACACCTGCACTTCTTAGAGGGTAGTTAGCTGTAGCTACTCCGCGATTACAGACACCCTTTAGTCATCTATGATGACTCCTTCTGTAGAGACGATGTATCCAAGAAACTTAATCCTATCTGTTAGTAATGAGTACTTCTTTAGGTTTGCGTATAGAGCGAACTTGCGGAGCCGTTCGAGTACTATCCTTAGGTGCCAAATATGCTCCTCCTTCGAGTCAGAGTAGACTAGTATATCGTCTAAATATACTACGTAGCAGGTGTTAACGAGGCCGGCTAGGGCCCTGTTAATATACGCTTAGAACGTTGCTAGTACGTTAGTTAAGCTAAATAGCATTACTATATACTCGAAGTGTCTATACTACATTCGGAATGTAGTCTTCTACTTGTCGCCCTTTCGGATCGGTATCTAGTAGTAGGCGTCCTTCAAGTCGATAGACGAGAAGATGGCGGCGCGACTAAGGCGGTCAAGCGTCTTGCTAATAAGTAGTAGGGGGCAGCGGTTTTTCTAGGTTACTACGTTAAGGCCCCTATAGTTAACGTATAGGCGGAGCGTGTTCTCCTTCTTCAGGACGAACATAACTAACGCTCTAGCCTCGCTGTCGCTTCGTCGGATCTACGCGTTCCTTTGCGCCTTGTAGAGGTAGTCTCGAAGTGTTTTGAGCTTCGATTCCGACATAGGGTACAGAGGTCGATACGGAGGATTATAACCCTCCTTAAGGTTAATCGCATGTTCTGTGTCTAGGGCCCGGGCATAGGCCGTAGCCTCTACGTCGAAAATATCGGCGTATTCCTCTAACTCAGGTAGAAGGGTAACGTCTTCCTTGACGTTCTATATGTAGACCGTATACACGCATTAGACCTTCTTCATGTCCTTGTAGAAGCTGTGTGCGTCACGCATCTATACCGTAGGAACTTCGCCTATAGAGCTGTAGAACTAGTTGTTAGTAGCTCTATTAACAACGACTCCCTGCTTGTGGCGCTAAGGGCGGCCGAGTAGGAGCTCCTTATTAGGAACGTCTTTAGCGTAGAAGACTTCGTTAGTCTCGCGCACTTCTCCTGAGGAGTCCGCGAGTTAGAGGCGCATGTTGTACGCGCCTTAAGCCGCTATGCCTTCGCCCTAAAAGGACTTCATGGTAGGTAGCAGGGCTCCTAGGATCGGCTTCAAACCGAGCTGTACGACTACCCTCTAGGGTATCACGTTAACCTCCGCAAGGTCATCTAACATACAGTCTACTAGCTCAAGCGAGCCATTAACTTAGACCGCACTAGATAGGCGCCAGGCAGGCCACGAGTCTACACTATTAGTAACAGACAGCTTAGATACCCGTAGTAGCCATTTAGTTGTCTCGGGCTTGTCCTTCTTTCGCCTCCTCTCTAGTCAGGTTTCAGACACCTTGCTTACCTTCTTCCTATCACTTCATTTAGGACAGCGAGCTACCTAGTAGTCCCTCGCTCTACAGATGTGGCAGCTACTCGGAGGCTTCTCGCTACTATCTTTTAGCTCGGAGGGCTTGCTCCTCTAGAATGAACTACCGCGTTAGGCGTGACCCCTAGGGCGCTTATGATAGCGGCCCTTTAGTAGGTCCTTAGGGCTTAGACGCTTATTGTCCTTGCCGCCCGATTTTCTATTTCGCTTCAAGGTAATCTCCATACGTGTCGCAAGGGACACAAGGTCTTGCCGAGTTGTCGGAAGTTCATGAAAAGTCATGATTATAATCTGAAGATCGTTATTAAGTTTGACGAGCAAGTGCCGCATGCGTTACGTCTTAGTATAGGGTAGCATCTGTCTCTCGAGCGTAGCGAGGTAGGTAGCGAAGCTAGAGATTATTTGTCCCTTCCCCTACTTAGCTCTCTTGTACTCGACAGACATAGTAAGGGCGCGATTCCCTAGATCCTTGACCTAGTCGACATAGAACTAGCGAAAGTCCGCCTACATATACGTTCTGTCGTAGACCCGTATAAGGTTATACTACTTATGCTAATTATTGCGAGGTTCCTTATCCTCTTCAAGCTACATTACACTAAAGGCGACTCGTTCGCTCTCTGTAGAATATCCGCGTAGGTCAAGCACGAAAACTGCCTTACATGCCTACAAGAAAGTTCAAGCCTCCTTTAAGGTGTCTCCCTTAAACGGCTTCAGGTTACGTGCGTTACGACTACCTCCTAGTTAGCCTACTATGGCCCTGAATTTAGGTACTAGATTCGCAGGCACACGCGGAGAGTCTACGCCTCCTAGTAAGTTGTCTTCGTAGGTCCCTAGTGTAAAATCTCGCTAGATTTCTTCGTCCGCTAGTTTATTAGTACTACTTATGGCGACGTCTTCGTCGTCCTTGCTGTTGTCGCTACTAGAAGCAGTGCGGCTCTAGCTCTAGTTCATAAGGCGGTTCGCGACCTAATCGACAATCATGGCTACGAGGGCTAGGTTAATAGTCGGGGTTAGCTATAGTCCCTGTGCGAGGGGTCTATTACCTTGTCCGCCGCGTAATTAGCCTCTAGCGGAACTGCCGCTCGATGTAGTGTCGCTCGTAGGGGGTACTTCTATAGGCTAGTTACTTAGGCTAGCTTCGCTATCGCGGGCGCTTAGGATAGCGCTCGCTACGCGTTAGTTGCGAGTTCGTAGTACTCTAGACATATCGTAGTATTCTCTGCTAGACTATAAAGTAGGGGGGAGAAAGCAGAACTAATATAGATGTATATGCTATATGATATAGAAATATCTCGTAGTGTAACAGAGTAATCCGACCTTTTAGTAGGTACAAGATAGCGCTGCTTTCTGCTTATCGCAGAGGTAGCGCTAAGGGTGCTTATAACCCCTGACGCTCCTTAATTAGGGAAAGCATGTCCGAGCCTAACCCCGTAGGGGTACTATAGGGTCAGCGACGTAGGGGCGTCCTATGTCGACAACTAATCCTACTTAGATGACATACGAGCTAACGTATGTACGAAGGACCCCCTTGCTATATGTAGCAGGGTTACTACATGCTAAGGGTAGGCATTAGAACCCATGCGGTTCTAATGGCCCCCTAGTATTAACCGTATCACGTAGTCCTCGATTGCCTTGCTTATCCTAGGGAAGTAATATTCTTGTCAGAGAATTTGCTTCATTTTAGACACTCCTAGGTGTCCTGCCTAAGGTATGTCGTGTTAGAGGCGTAGTAGTTCTAATTGTAAAGACGTTAGCATGTATACTAATCCTTGAAACAGAAGGATTCCGTCTTCGTCTTCCTAATCCTCCTGTCTATTCATGTCGTCGCGGACAGCGAGTGTAGTTAGGTCGTAGACTAGCGCGTTCTTCAGGTCGTCCTGAAATTCACTAGTCTATGTGACAGTTGTGGCCGCGAGTCGGTTAACTCCTAGCGTGCCATTGCTATTTTCCTGGAGAATAGCACGTTTCTCCTGCTTCACGCCCTTCATGTAGTCTGTCTGGCGGCTAAGTGCATCGGCGCGTGCGTTATCGGTCCCCTTATAATAGACGATCTTACAGTTAAAACTAGAGAGCTCCTTACTCTACCGAACCTGTCGTCAGTTTAACTCTTTCGTCGTTATGAAGTATCGCAAGTTCTCATGGTCTGTATAGACTGTGACCTAGTGCTTAGAACCTTCTAAGTAGACTCGCTAGGCCTTATAGGCGTCTACTATAGCTAGAAGTTCTTTGTTGTAGACGTCATAACGGAGTTTAGGTCCAGACAATTTCCTCGAGTAGTAGGCGACTAGCTGTAGTCGTCTACTCGGTCCTAGTTAACTTAAGCATGCTCTGAGTGCTACGTCAGAGGCATCTGTTTCGACTGTAATAGGCTTATCTAGGTCGAATACAAGTAAGATTAGCTAATCTGTAAATTGTCGCTTAAGTTCCTTAAAGGCATTCTATTAGGCGTTGTCTTACACGAATAGTGTATCCTTCGTAGTAAGAGTCGTAAGTGTACCATAATCTTCGAATAGTTTGCTACAAATCTTCGGTAGAAGTTAGCGAACCTAAGAAAGGACTATACTTCCTTAATATTAGTTGGCGTAGGCTACTCTTTTACGACTTAGACTTTCTTAGTGTCTATCTTAATTCTATTCCATGCTACTACGTAGCTAAGGAATTATACTTCCTGCTTGTGAAACTCGCTCTTCTAAGGCTTAACCTTTAACTAGTAATCCTAGAGTTTCTAAAGTACCTTGCGCATGTAAGTCCTATGTTCTTCGATTGTCTATAAGTAGACAAGGATGTCGTCTAGGTATACAACTACAAAGACGTCGAGGTACTCTCGTAGCACGTTATTAATAAATGCCTACTATGTAGCCAGGGCATTTGTTAACCTAAATAGCATGACTATGTACTTGTAGTATCTAAACCTAGTTCGGAACGCAGTCTTCTATTCTTCGCCTTCCTTAATTCGAATTCGGTTATACACTCTAGGTATATCGAACTTCGAGAACTACATTGCTCCTTGTAGGCGGTCCTGTAATTCCGAGAGCAAAGGAAGCGGATAACTATTCTTTATCATGATGTCGTTTAATCTACGATAATCTACATAGAGTCGCTAGTTATCTTCCCCCTTAGGCACAAACAGGATCGGATATCTGGCTAGGGACTACGACTCGCGGATGAAGCCTTTCTAGAGGTTGTCTTCAAGGTATTTCTAGAGAATCTCTAGTTTCGCTACTAATAACAGGCGAACTAATTGCTTCGTTAGTGTCTTGCTAGGGAGTAAGGGTATCCCGTGGTCCTACTCCTAGTGTTCTAGCAGAGCTTCTTAGTCAGGTTCTTCCTTGAAAAGAGTAGCGAACTCTTTATACTTATTAGGAACTATGAATTCGACCCTGACTTCTGTTTGCGTTGCTTTAACCTATAGGATATATACTTCCTGTTCTAGATCCTTGATAGCGGCTACTATCTCGCTTAAAGTCATAACACATATTTCGATCTTGCCTAGTACGTCGTGTATTACAGGTAGAGGTATCGATCTTAAGAGTTCTAGGAACTAGATCCTCTTATTCTTCTAGTCGATATATAGGTTAGCGTTTCTTAGCTATAGCAACCCTAGTACTACATCCGAGCCTAGTGACTCCGTGATGTTAAACTAGAGCATCTCTTAGTAGCGTCCTATCCGTAGAGGCATTATCTCAGTTTCTTCGTCAACTACTCCTTAGTTGTACGTAACCGGCTTTCTATTAATCGCTTATAGCGAGAAAGCATTCGTCTTCGCCTGTAGCTTTATCCTAGCTGTCCTGGCGAACTTAGGCGTCATGAAGATTCTAGTACATCCTGAATCTATTAAGGCCCTAGCTAGCGTTTCGTCGATATGTACCTATACTCTAAGGTTGTTCGCGTATCTAGCGCCGATCGCGGCACATCGTTGCAGCCCTATCTAGTCTGTCCGTAGGTCTAATTCTAGCGGACCTCGTCGTTTCCCGAATAACTGTCTTCATAGACTAGTTTAGGGATCATATAGTCTCGGCTTCTTCTCTGAGCGTTACTGTTCTCTAGCCTAAGAGGTCGTTCTCGCCCTTAGCCTCGCTGTTCCTGCGCGTTTCTAGCGTACTCTATCTTTAAGTAGTAGACTCGGAGTCGTAGCGCTCGTGAAATCTGAATACCTTCGTAAGTCAAGTAGCCTCCCTAGGGTGTAAACTCTACCCTGAACAGTACAATTTCTTGGATAACTTTCTGATGCGCGTGAGGTTAAGCTACGACTAGTAGTCTCCTTAGGTGTCGTCGCATACAGTCGGCTAGTTCATCATACTAAAGCTAGTCGACATGTTGTACTCTATTAATCCATAGGCAAGCTTAAGCCTACTAGTTCTGTATAATTCGGATAATATCGAGCCTGATGTCATGCGGCGGCATGGCCTATCGCTCTATGCTCTCGTCTTCCTTAGAATCAGGAATGACAGCTTCGACAATCTCGTAGTTGTCGTCCGAACCTTCTTCTTCTTCTTCTAGCTCCTGTTACCTTAGGACTGTCGTACTAGAAGGTGTACCCCTTAGTGCACAGATCGACTATGCCTTGTTTCGGCTAGGGTACTATCTAGAACCATCTTTATTACTCATGTGAATTCGACAATTGTCGTCATAGCACGTAGTCTAAGTAAGTGCGGCATAGTCTAGTTCTCGAGTAGCGGCGGCCTTTTGCTTAGGTGCCGTCGTTGTTGCGCGAGCCTGCTCTATCCTAGGCGGCTCTTGTCGTTACTTCTTAGCAAAACACTCGCGGGCAAAGTGTCCTTTCTTTCTACAGTTATAGCACTCGAGATTACTCTTGTCGAATAGCTTCTTCAGACTATTCTAGGGAGGAGAGCCCTTCCGCGGCTTTCCTCGGAGTCTATTCCTTAGACGCCCCTTAGTCGCATCTAACTCCATAGGTTAGAGACTATAGTAATCGCTTCGCCATTTTAGTGCTAATCGTTAGACCTTATAGTTAGCCTATGCTAGCTTGCGATTTCCATGTTATCGTTCTTGCTGTCGTTCCTAGATACGATTATCGATTCTAATTGCAAGATTGCTCATTTCCTTGAATGTCGTTAGCTAATCTCCTCAGGCAATTTCGTCTTTAACCATCTCCTTTAGTCCCTAGTAGAACTAAGCGGCTAAAGCATTATCATTCTAGTCGAATCGAGCAGAGAGGGTCTAAAAGTCCGCGTAGTACTTAATGGCAGAACCTTTCTGCTAGATTCCTAGGAGAGCTCTCTCGGCCTCTTGTTGCTTATTACCGAGCCTTAAAGCTTCGCGTAATGCCTTAAACAAAGACTTGTCTAAGTTAAGAATCTCCCTAGTTGTCGTCTTCCTAGCTTTAACGTTACTAAAGTGATCTAGATAATCTGTCAGATGAGGCTAGATAAACTCGAACGCTAGTCCCTTCAGGTAAGAGATAATGTACATCATTCGCTTATGATGTGTCGTAAACTGTTCTGTATCTACGTTAAATGCTAACTAGCATTATAGGATAAACATCTCGACCTAAGATCATTGTCCTGTAAACTCTGTAGGGCTTCCTATCTTAAAGCCATTATTGCTATGTCTATTCCTAGTAGTTAAACCTGCGACAGATGCTAGAGCTATCTCGCTAAGGTAAATAGATTCGAGCTACTACGTAATTTAAGGTATAGTAGCAACTTGTTCTCGTAGTGTTAGTTAACTGTCGCTAGAAGTTAAACTAACAGCTAAAGAACTACTTGACATAGGCGTATGTCAAGCGCTTGACGAGTCCCCTAATGCTTCCTTAGAAGTAGTGCTTAAAATGTCATAAGGGTAGGTGCTAATAGCAGGAAGGTAACTAGGTATTAGACTCGTAGAGCTATGAAGAATATCGATAATAGCAATTGTCCTTGTAACTAACTATCCCCTAGGGAAAGGGAATTAAATTAAGCACGAAGCTCCTAACTACCTGTCCTAAAGCTATCCCTATATACTAGAGAGACAGAGCAGCTCTGTTAGATCTATTAATAGACCTAATAGATCTGTGTCTATAGATCTGTAGACTAACCCTATAGATCCGAGGGTCTATTATCCCGTAACAGATCCCTTCTCCCCTACAGGCCTATAGATCTATAGACTAACCCTACAGATCCGGGGATCTATCCTTACGTGACAGATCCTTTCTCCTATGACTATGCCTATAACTTATAGCACTTAGGACCCTCATGATCCTGTAACCTATAGTACTCCTAATACTTATGACAAAGAGCTTCCTACATTGCTTAGGGTAGGAGTTCCCCTTCTAGTTTGCTATGTAGCACTTATCCTAAGGGCGTTTAAAGTATTACTAACCTTGCTATTAACTAAGCCTTAAGAGGAATAGTTAAGTCACGTAAGGCAATTATTCTTTAGAGAGATAACAATAAACAGGAACGATGTAATCTAAAAGGAACAAAGGTTGAATTCTAATTAGTAAGATAATAACATAAGTTAAACATGTTTAAGCTATAAGGGCATCTTAGTGTTCCTAAATACATAGGAGACATTAGTATGTAACAGAGCATGTCTCTATTATGCTCTGTTAGAAACTATGCTCTAATAGAGATAGTCTCTATTACTAAGCTATGTTCTCTGTCTTAGCTCCTATAGAAGCTTCTAAAACAGAGTCGCATTATATGACTTAGAGGGCATTACATAACTCCTCTATTATAGCTATGTTCTATAATACCGTTCTATAATATCTCTATAATACAGCTAGCTATGTCATACTTATGTAGAATAGCATCTTTCTCCTTTAAGCTAGTATTACAATTATACTACTAGCTCTATTTAGACTTATACTACTAATTAGTAGTATTCTTAGTCTCTAGATAGCGTAAACCGCTACTACAAGTTAGTGACTACTCCTACGAGTACGCTATAAGCGCGGAAACTACTTACACTAGTGCTAGTAGTAGCAGTTTAGGCTTAGGCGACTTAGTAGTAAATTGTTTAGCTATATTAATATTTTGTTAGTAGTAATATTAAGGTAATTAGAGGATGTAGCATAGTAGATTAGCAGCAGAGAGGAGGAGACACTTATACTAGAGCTAACAATAGTATAGTAATAATATAGATATATATGCTATATAATATAAAAATATCTTATAGTATAATAGAGTAATCTAACCTTTTAATAGGTATAAGATAGCGCTGCTTTCTGCTTATTACAGAGGTAGCGCTAGAGGTGCTTATAACCCCTGACGCCCCTTAATTAGGGAAAGCATGTCTAAGCCTAACCCTACAGAGGTACTATAGAGTTAGGAAGCCCTTATAGGGGTACTATAGGGTTAGCGACATAGGGGCATCCTATGTTAAGCATTAATCCTACTTGGACGACATACAAGCTAACGTACGTACAAAGGACCCCCTTACTATGTGTAGTAGGGTCACTACATGCTAAGGGTAGGCATTAGAACTAATGCGGCTCTAATGGCCCCCTAGTATTAACTGTATCAGGCAATCACAATACTAATTGCTAGTGAAGTAGTATTTAACAATAACTACCCTCATTGTGCGAATCCACGTGATATCAGCTGACCAAAAACACATGAATTTGGCGTTTACTATTTGGCACATATAGACCGCCGCCAAGGTCGACCTGGGCTCCGATTGGTCGCTGTGACCTGAGCGACTCCGAACTCCATCACTTCACCTATCCATCCTCGACCTGTGTACTGCTATTTCTTTATGTCATTCCGGAAGCCGGTGTGGGCGCTGCTGCTGCCGGCGAAAGAAGCGTCAATATGCTTCAGATGCGCGAGGCGGATTGCGAAGGTGGTAGAGCGCAACGGCCGGCTTTCACATCAAGGCAGGCAGGTACGGCAGATAGACGCCGCGAAGAGTCATGATGTCGACCGCTCTTTCTTCTGGGCGCATGCGTCCAGAAAGGGTAGAAACGATGGCAGCGCGGTGCAAGAGTATGGGGATGGAGGGGTTCTGGGCTCGAAGGCGCAGATTCAAGACTTGGTAGAGAACATACCCATCACAACGCTACACGATGCGATTGCAGACCTACCACCTACTACAGAGGAGCCACCACATCGAAGACGAAAGCGATTCAAAAAGGAAGCTGCTGCCTCACAAGCAAACGCTCCTCTCCCGCTAGATGCTTCGTCCAGGCTCTCAAGGAGTGCTGCCGCAGCTCCAGCGAAATCATGGAGACGCATATTCTCCGCATACCTGGCGCTTACCAAGCCACGATTGGCATTCCTGGTGGTCTTGACAACGACCGCATCATACTCCATGTACCCGGCGCCAGCATTCCTAAGCACCATCACTACCGATGTGCCCACCCTCAGCGCATTGACGCTGTTGTACCTTACGAGTGGGACTTTCCTTGCTATCGCATCTGCAAACACACTGAATATGCTATTTGAACCTGCACACGATGCGCGGATGAGCCGCACGAAGAACAGGCCGATAGTACGAGGACTTGTCAGCAAACGCTCGGCACTCCTCTTTGCCAGTGCGACTGGCTTGCTTGGGGCCATTGTGCTTTGGGAGGGAATCAACCCGACGACCGCAATCCTTGGCGCGAGTAACATCGTGATATACGCCTTCGTGTACACTCCTCTGAAGCGCATGCATCCGATCAACACCTGGGTCGGTGCAATCGTCGGTGGTATCCCACCACTGATGGGCTGGTGCGCTGCCGGCAGCCAATACAGCACCACGAATGCATGCCTCTCGAATCCCGAGTCTATTTGGGAAGAAGTCAAAGAGCTTCTGTTCACCGAACAAGCAGCTGGCGGATGGCTCCTTGCAGCACTGCTCTTCGCATGGCAATTCCCGCATTTCTTTGCCCTGGCGCATGGTGTCCGCCATGAATACACAGGAGCAGGCTACAAGATGCTCTCATCCTTGAACATACCCATGGCAGCGCGGGTATCGCTACGCTACAGCCTGGCCATGTTCCCAATTTGCGCTGGACTCTGTTACTGTCGAATCACCGAGCCGTCATTTCTGGTCACGAGCAGCATCATCAATGGCTGGATGGCCAAAGAGGCGTTCAGGAATTGGAAGTACACTTGTGAAAGAGGCTCAGCGAGGGCGCTTTTCTGGGCGAGTGTGTGGCAATTGCCGATTGTGCTGTTGCTTGCCATGGTGCAGAAGAGGGGACTGCTGGAGAGGCTTTGGAGAGGCATTGTGGGCAAGACGGAAACGGGCGAGTTGTGGGAGTACGATGAAGCGTGATGATCTGTGGTCACCGACCCGTGGATAGTGAGTGTGACGACTTGCCTCATGTTCACGGATTGCGAAAGGCAGACTGCTTATGACTCCCGCTTGTCCAGGCTCAGTGGACTATCGATAGCAGATGTTGCCCTTTGACTAATATACCATCCACCCCGCGTGGATTGCCGCTCGACGACCCAGTCTTTCAGTGTCAACCAGCCACTCAGTAGTCGACTGACGTACCCAGCACCTGGTGGATGAATCAATGTTTTGACTAGTCAAACGACAGTTACGGTGCGCCATAGAAGCGTTCTCGAATTATGGGTCGTGTCAACAAGCAGTCTCTTATGTCAAACTGTGAACCGTTTGATTGACTGAGATTAATTAATGTGAGTGTGACGAAGTCGTCAGCGCCGTCAACGAGACGTGTCAAGTGTTCTGCCATCCGGACTCTGCCATCCGGACTCTGCCAACCCAATAATCATGTGATTGAGTGGGTTTCAGGTGCTAGCATGGCAGTTGATCAACCTGAAGGTCAAGCTTTGGCAGTCTGCGTAACGGACCGCGTGAATCTGTCTCAACATCCATGTCGGACACGAGAAAACCCGTATAGCCGCTGCCAGATGCTGCAGGGACGATCTGCCTCTCGAACATCTCAGTAGACGTCTTGGGCGCACGAGTGAATTTCGACGATGCCATCAATATTTCACAAAGAAAGTCGCAAGCCCGTTGTAGCGGGGCTTGCGCAGTCCTCATTGGGTGGGACGATTGGCGTTCCAGCCCTGCGGCCTTCAGATACCATTATTGTAACCGATGCAACATCGGCAGGAGGCAGGTGCTGTGTTGCATGCCCGTCTTCGCAAAATAAGCAGGCGCATGTCAGCAGAAGCATGGCTGGCTTTCGGACCGGGCAGTTGGATAGGGCATCTGCAGGTGCGGGTCCTATGAGCGCTCCTCCTGGTGAAGGCGAAGAAGGTCAGCCCTTTGGCAGCACACATACACAAAGACAGTCGCTAGACATGCGATCGGTCGTTCCTTCCAATGATATCCAGTCACTTCATACACTCCAGCAGCAACCTCGACAACAAGCATATACCGGGCAGGGAGTGGCGGCGGCCCCACCTGCCTTCAACCTTCACCAAGCCACTCCACAAAGTTCGCAACAGCCCGCCGGCGCCGTGGTGGTCCCCTCCAACGCCGGCGGTAGTGCCAAGGGTGTCCCCGGGGTCCTGCAACCTGCCGGGGGGAGGCCAGTGCTGTCAGCTTCGGCTTTCACGCTGCCAAGCACCGTACCGACGATGCAGCAAGCGCCGCCCATCCAGACCAATGCCCAGCAGTACACCCAGTCGCCCTCGCGCTCCAATACATTGCACAGCCATTCACGGAGCAGTCCCGCTGGCATGGAAGGCCCGTCGAAATACATTCCCTTCAACCAGACACCCACCGGCACTCCGACCGTAGCCTCGAACCCGAAAGCATACAACATCTCACACACACAGACGCCTGCAGGCGCCGGACCCTCACACAGCCCTCTCAACCTCACCGACATCCGCTCAAGGGCTATCTCAGACGCCAATGAGGGCGGAGCAGGCACGAATGTATTATTCTCGTACTCCGAGACGGCGACCAACTCCAACTACCTTGCGCCATTCGCGACGTACGCGTACGATTGGTGCAAATGGCCGGTAGTCAATGGCGGCGCGAGCGCTGGCAAAATGGCGGTGGGAAGCTACTTGGAAGATCCACACAATTTCATCCAGATATTGGACACCCAGATCACACCGCAGGAGGTCTCAGCCCCTGGACAAGCACCGTATGGGTTGGAGTACACCAAGGCAGCGGAAGCGACATGTGCCTATCCCGTGACGCGAATCTTGTGGGAGCCACCGAGTAGCCAAAAGCAGAGTACGGATCTGCTTGCGACGAGCGGTGACCACTTGCGATTATGGAGTCTGCCGCAGTCAACAGCGGCGCAGGTACCAAGCAACAGCATCAACCGTTCTGCATCAGGCAACACGCGAGATCAGCCACCACAGAAGCTACAGCCACTGGCATTGTTATCGAACAGCAAGACGCCCGAACATACAGCGCCTCTCACTTCGCTCGATTGGAACACGCTGAGCCCGAAGCTCATCATCACAAGTTCCATAGATACGACATGCACAATCTGGGATATACCCACGCTGACTGCGAAGACACAATTGATCGCGCATGATAAGGAAGTCTACGACGTGCGGTTCTGCGCCGGAAGTGTCGACGTCTTTGTCTCATGTGGCGCCGACGGCAGTGTGCGTATGTTTGACTTGAGAAGTCTGGAGCACTCAACAATCATTTATGAACCGGCAGAGAAGACCGACAAGAGTGAGTCAATCTCCGTGAATCTCGAGCCAGACAACACTAACGCTTTGTAAGGCTCTTCGCCCACAGCATCTTCGCCCACCAAGACGCAACATACTCTGACCCCTGCACCGCCACTCCTGCGATTGGCAGCATCACCACACGACGCCCATCTTCTAGCCACATTTGCACAAGATAGCAACATCATCCGCATTTTGGACGTACGGCAACCCGGCACCGCACTACTGGAACTTCGTGGTCACGGCGGCAATGTCAATACTATTGAGTGGAATCCCAGTCGGAGAGGCATGCTGGCATCAGGTGGTGACGACTCGCTGGTCTTGACCTGGGATCTTCTGAACACGTCCAATCAAGCATCGTTGACATCAATAAATGGTAACGGCGCTGCACCGCAACCAGGCGAGGTCCAGGCGAAAGGTCCGAGCTCCATATGGCGATGCGAATACGAAGTTGCCAACGTGTCATGGGCGCCGCAAAGTCCATTGACAAGCCAAGGGGGTGACTGGCTGGGCGTCTGCGGCGGCAGAGGCGTGTGGGGCGTAAAGCTTTAGGATGCTGCTTCGGGCAATGTCTCTCGCGCGCTGTGAAGGCATCAATTGAATTGTTCGATAAGCTGTCCGCTAGGCCCAGACCATATTTCCGTTGAAAACAAGCCGCCAGATTTGATGACGGACCTCGAAACTATCTAGCTCAGGCGAAGACATACGGAAGAGGACCGCTCGCTCTTAAACGAGACACGACTTGACTGAAAGGCGGATAATTCCGGCATGAGGAGCCCCGAGATCTTGCTGTAAAGTCGTGGCGCGCCGAGATCAGATTGGGCGGCTGCATCAACCATCGACGACTTTATGTGTGGCGGAGACGAGTGAGCAGCAGGTCGAGTGAGCAGCAGACCACTGTATGTAGAGGATGAGAAGGGAAGACCTGCGCAATCGCTAGGTGTGACACGAGGCAGGAGCGATACATTAAGAGATTCTGGCACCGCTGAGCGGCGAGCCATGTTTTAGCAAGGAAGTCTTATGCTTCTGAGCCGGCGCAGTCAGCCTCAAAGAGAATTGTACGAGGACCCGATTGACGTGTCTACTCTGTGTTGTCGAGTAATCTCCGACGCGCACTCTCATCTTGTTCGCCGTCGCTATTGCCTGTGTGGGGCTTCGAGACTTCCATGTCGCACCTCGCTACCTCGTCCCTGACCTAATGACATGCGCCTTCTCTCTACGCTGCAACCACATCAAGCATCCGAGCTGGTCTCAACCTTTACATTCTCTAGACATGCCAGTATTAGCATCAATATCTTGGCCTCCGCGACCTGAAACAGGGACGCGACATGACGGCCTCCCGAGCGACGTACAGCTTCACGTTGCCATCGATAGAGGACGATACAACGCTGGATTGTCGTGTGTATCACCCCCAGGGTCTTGAGAGCAGAATCCTCGACACGGTGCCGCGCGTAAAAGGCGCCGTCGTTGCGCATCCATATGCTCCATTGGGCGGCTCATACGACGACCCGGTGGTCCTGACCGTCACGCAGGCATTACTAGACCAGGCCATTGTGGTCGTGACATTTAATTTCCGGGGCGCAAGATCGAGTCCGGGACGAGGCTCATGGTCGGGCAGAGGTGAGATCGAGGATTTTGTCTCTCTGGCTGGATTCATGGTGTGGTACCTACAGTCCTTAATAAAGGACGGTGGAGGACTTGCCGTCGAGGCTGGCACGGCCGCCGCAGATCCTCTGGACTTGTTGCTGGCAGGGTATTCATATGGCGCGTTAGTCCTCGCACGATCTCCGGAGGTCAGCGCGATCGCGCAGAGGCTCCAGGATGCGGAGCCTGGGACGGCCGGGGCGGAGATTATTCTACGGGCGAATGCGCTGGCCAAACAGACATTTCAAGCCCTAGATGTGCGAACAGAGAGCTCGCGAGGCAGATCTTCGACGGGAGGAATGAGTGATCTTGACGCGCCACGTCCGAAACTTTCGCCAGTCACGATGGGTGGCGAAGAAACGTCTCCCGCTGAAAGGCGACGCAGTCGAGACTCACGGCGTAGTACGGATTTGATTCGCCGAAGCGTTGAGGTGCCGACTCGGATCAAGCACCGTTTTAGAAAGCTCAGTGATGACAAGGCGATCAAGACACGGCTACAGTCTGCAAGCCCGCAATTGTCGAACCACTTTGCCAAGACTGGGCCGAGAGTAATGGTCAGATACTTGGTCATCTCACCTGTGTTGCTGCCGATACCATTCACAACTGTTCTGGCGCCCGTCGGTGTGCCAAGCCTACCTTTTGGACATCGCCGTCCCTCATCTGACGACAATGCTGCCGGAGCGATTTTCACGAGACACCCGACTTTGGTACTGTTCGGAACCAAAGACACGTTTACGAGTGACAAACAGTTGAGGCTGTGGGCGGATAAGCTACAAAAGGCATCGAAAGTGAATGATTTCAGGTGGAAACAGATACGAGATGTTGGCCATTTCTGGCAAGAGGAGGGAGCGCTTAGCAGACTACAGGATGTGGTCGGCTCGTGGGTAAGACTCCAGGGGGTCGGATACCATGCATTGGCTACAGCGGAGAATGTCCTATCTGTGAAGTGAAGACCCATCGAGATAGCACTAGAGTATCAGCCGAGCATAGCCATCGAGGAGCTGCATTGATTCGTGGGATGGCATGATCATATTCTGCTGGGTCGAGCACCTATCGTCTGGGTCAGTGCAAATATGTCGAAAAGCCTATGACAGGGTCGTCAGGCGATCGAATGTAGCACTCGCAGCCGGGTCACATGAAGCGTTTATTTCCAGTCCTCGGGTGGGCCCGTGCACCAAGACCTTCAAGTTTCTTCTCCATCTTATAAATATCCTGCATCGACAGCCTCCCCTTCGAACACCGCCAAATGCTGCAACATGTGCAACATCTTCTCCCGGTGACCGCATTGGCCTTCCTGGGCAACGACGATGTAATATTGGCTGGAGAGGGAAACTATCTCCAAGTCTACAATGGCAAGACTAAAGAGACACTCGCCAGCGTGCCCATTTTCGCGAGCCAAGCGATTCATGGGATCATCATCAGTCCGCACCACCCTGCTCTGGCCGTTGTCTGGGGCGGACAGTGGATAAGAAGTTGTCGCATTTTGCCAGATTTCGACCTTATCTTGGGCCCTCTTCTCAAAACACCTGACTGGGTTCTCGACGGATCGTTCGCGAGCTCTGGGCAACAGAATGGCGCCGAAGAGCTGATTGCATTCGTCACTGCTCACAATGCGCTAATAATAGTCCACAGCGAGTCGCTCGAGACGACGATCGACTCGGAATATGCGGTACTGCCAACCGTAGTGCCTGGGTCAAATTGCATCCTGTATACTGCTCATGCGAAATGGCTAAGTGCATCTCAATGTCTCATTGCGTCAGGCACCGCATTCGGAGACATCATTGTATGGTCTGCCAACCTTTCGGAAGGTCCACATGGACAGTTTCACGCTGCATCACAAGTCCACTACACCTTTTCTGCGCACGAGGGCTCGGTGTTTGGCGTCCAGATATCGTCAGCGGTGGCGCAGCTCGGTGCAAAGCGTCTGCTAGCAAGTTGCAGCGATGATCGCACAGTCAGGATCTGGGACATCTCTTGCCTCGCTGCTCAGAGCCCGACATCGACGGACGTGCAACGTGATACAGGATTTGGTGCGAAATTGGAGCACGAACAGGATGCTCCCCCGTGTCTCGCGAAGGCCATAGGCCACGTGTCTCGCATATGGCTCGTGCGCTTCCTATACGACGATTCTGCTTCAGGCCAGGACACGCCGATGATGCGAATTATGTCTTTTGGAGAAGACGCATCCAATTACAGCTGGTTGTTAGAATCTCCAACGGATTGTGAACCGAGTGCCGTCGAATCGCCACTTCGGCAGCTTGCTGGTCAGACTGCACACGCCGGAAAGCATATCTGGTCTGCAGCAGTGTCAGTAGCCGGGAGAATCGCCACCGGCGGTTGCGACGGCGCAATTGCTGTAAGAGCCAGAAGATCTGCTTCGAACATCGTTATGCAAGTCGAGGTCCCCGCGGTCAAGGATGAAGATGTCGTGAGGTCCTACCAGTTCGTGGCAGAAGACAGCATGATTGCCGTCACAGACCGCGGCCGCGTACTGGAAGTCTGTCTCTTGGAAGATGGCAGGGTTGTCCTGAGCTGTGTCTCCGGGCCGCGATCAGAGCTTCATCGCTACTCCATCGCCTCTGGTGTGCCTGGAGTAGTATTCATGGCTGGCAGCACAGGGATCATTTTGGTCTATGATCATCGAGCTAGGACAATCAAAGACTTTGCACAGACAGGTGGCAAGAAGGTCGCTGGGATGTTCATTGCTGTCGATGCAGATGATGGCAGCCTCAGCCTGCTGGTGAACATCCTGGGATGTAGGCAAGCACGCCTGTTTGAGAATCTCAAGCTCGACCAACAAGAAACGCTTCCACAGCCGACGCAGTATAAGCTGCTCGACTTACCTCCGGACTTTGTGATTACTAGCTTCGCTCAGTACAGAAGTAGGGACCATGTCATGGTGGCGCTGGGTTCTCGACAAGGCATCATCGCACTGTACAAGGTGATCGAACGAGAGTTGCTGGAGCTCAGCTTGATCTTTAAAGCACACGACTCAGAGTCCGTCACAGCACTTCAATGGTCCGGCGGCGGGTTCCTACACTCTGTCGGCCGAGATGGTGCTCATGCCGTGCACCGAGTCACATTCATGAAGGCACTATACCAAGTCGAGACCGTCCACAAGCTCACGCTTCCATTTGGGCCCAATATTGAAGGCATGAGCATCAATGCACAAAAGTTGACAGTCTGGGGCTTCAGAGGCAAACAATTCGTCGTCCACGACGCTCATAGTGGCCGAGAGACAATGACAGTCGAATGTGGAGGTGCTCATCGGAGCTTTGCTTTTCAGCCGAGAGAGAGCGGCGGCACGTTTGTGTGGACCAAAGCCTCGAAGGTCTATTATCAAACGCAGTCACAATTACCGTACGAGATGGTCAACTCAGGTCTGCATGGCAGGGAGGTCAAGAGCACAGCAGTATCGCCGCACGACTCGCAGATCATCGCAACTGGTGCCGAAGACACGAATATCAAGCTATCCCAGTTTGCCGAGACCAAGGATGAGCTCCGTTGCCTGCAGACGCTACGGAAACACAACACTGGGATACAGCACCTGAAGTGGTCCGCAGACGGGCGTCGCCTCTTCTCGAGCGGCGGATTTGAGGAGTTCTTTGTGTGGCGAATCACGTTCGACGTCCCTAACATTGGTCTTGGGGTCTTCTGCGAGAGTTCACATCCTAGAAGCGGTAGCTCGGATCTCAGGATCATGGGTTTCACTCTTGTAGATGAAAAGGGCAAAGATACTGCAGGTGGGTTTGGGGTAGCTATGGCATACTCAGACTCCAGTGTGAAGCTTTGGAGGTATCATAGCAAGGACTGGACTTTGGTCACGGTAGGGGACTACCTGACCGCCTGTCTCACCCATGTAATCTGCCTTGACGACCGCCGTCCAATACTGCTCACGACTGCAACAGATGGTCATCTTACTCTTTGGCCCCTAATCTCAGGCGGACCAACCTCGACCTGGTCTGCTCGGCACAAGATTCACCAGAATGCTGTTCTCAGTGCTGCAAGTCTTGCACTTGACAGCTACTGTGACGTCCTCATTACAGGTGGTGACGATAACGCGATCAGTATCACCATGATTCGCCAGAATGAGGCAAAGATGAACACCCTGAAGATACCCCGCGCGCACGCAGCAGCGGTGACTGGCATCTCCGTCCTTCAACACGGTAAGGAGAGATTGTTACTGGCTTCAGCAAGCATCGATCAGAAGATCAAAGTATGGGACATCTCATTTGGCACCGGTACAGGCAAAACTACAATAGCTGTCCAGAAGCTGTGGAGTTGCCATACTTCCGTGGCTGATGTGTCTTGTTTGGAGACATACTGCTATGCAAGCGGCAAGATAGGTCTGTTGGTGTGCGGAGTGGGCATAGAGCTACTGCGGCTGCAGGACGATTTTGAGTGACGAACACTGAAGGCTAGAAGACTCGAAACATTTCGGCCGCGCTTCCACGTGCTTGCGGCTTAAGACTGATGCCTGGTGTAGTCCGCGAGTCATCAGCGTCATAGTTAATTGCCGAAACTTCCCTACAAACAAGATGCTCTGAACTTGCATCCGTCTTGCAACCGTCTTGCACATTCACAGGGTGCGCGCAAATGCAACATCGAGATCTACAAGCCGGTCTCAGCGCATCGGTCATTCGGAGAAGCGTGGAATTGGTATTGCTACGAACGGCTATACAAGCTCATCTTGGATTTCAGCATTAGTCAACTTCTGGAAGAGACCTCAGCGCACTATCAACCAGCACCTGTGGAGTCAGTACAGCTCATAGCCAGCGTGAAGGAGGCGCTTGCTGACCTGACAGCTTCGGCGAATCGCATGGAAGACGAGAGGAAATGCTACCGCGACAAGTACGCCGCGTCTGACCACGAACTCATCAGCCTTCGTCAAGGCCACAGCAAATTTTCAGACACGTTGCCGGACGCCGAGACTGATCGTGCTTGGACTTCATGAGGCATACACCTGCAGCTGCCTCGATCAAGGGTGGCAGAATGGCAGCACGTTGTAAGAGGTTTACCATTCTCGATGACTTCCGCATGACATTCTGCATCTTCTTCGCCCTATACTCCATCACTTGGCCCACACTGCTGAACACCGATCGTTTCGGAAGGTCCAAAAGCCGCAGTCGACTTTCTCCGTCACACAGCAAGTCTTCAGCCGACCATTGAGCAATGTATTTTTTTGGCTTCCCACGAAGTACGAGACATTGGTCGTGCTGGTCCCTACAGAAGCACTGTCCATGCGATCCTTGCATGGTTACCATTGACCTTCGCGCATCGTCTTGCGTGGGTGATGGGCTCTGGACAAACTCTTTTTGGTCTTAATTACGATATCCTCGGCCTCAGCCGTTGTCTTCCATCCCGCAGAACAGCGCTGAACAGCGGTCATCTTCGCATGGTAAGGACGATTTCCAGAGCTAGAGGGAAAGCGCAACTCTGTGAGAGGTCCTCAAGAAGTTCCCTAAAGCAAGCCACTTGAGCGACGACTTGACAGAGACTAGCAACGGCACCAGAGCTGGTAGACAAGCAGGCTGCGGTGCGGTCGCTGAGGCTCAAGAAAGAAATTGAAGTCCAGCTCGTCTGGGTAGGGTGTGCCAGAGGCTGATAGATGCGGTAGATGCGCAAACCTGTCAAGAGCTCTTCTGGGCATAGTAGCTCTCGTGCAGATGAGCAGCAAGTGATTTCTCTTGATGGTCAGCAAAGTAACGGTGAAAGAGGAGACAAATCGCTCGTACGTCACCTCGCTAGCTCTCGCGGAGAGACGGAATTCAATTGCGCACTAGGAAGGGAGCAAGAAAGCCAGCAACTGTTGTCCAGGCTCCATCACTAAAGTTTCAAGGTTTCCATACAGTTCTCGTGCAGAAGATGCGCTCTCGACTAAGCAAACTGTTCCGCGGCTCCTCCGAATGCCATGACCATGAACTCCGCCGTCTCTTTTACCCAAATGACACGTCTCCCACCAGTTCAATGGTGTCCGAGACCGCTCTACATGCCACCGCGATGAATAGCGCTGTTTCGACGTTCAACAGGCCTCGACCTGTGGATTCCAATTACCAGTGGACTCTTTTTTGCCGTTACAAGTGGTGTCAAAGGCCCCACCATTGGGCGTGTGGCAGCATCTGTTGATGTTTCCGTCGCCAGTAAGGAAGCCGCCCCCGGGCAGTGACTGGAGGCTTCCACAAGTGTCGTCCGTCCACATTTTGGTGATAGAACCTCTGAAGCCTTCTCCAAAACCTTGATAGACAGCTCGGCACCGCTTTCCCACCCATTCCGCACTGTGCCATGTCAGCAGTCGTCTCAACAGAAAGAACCGTGGAAATGAGATCGGGCACTGACTTTGAGATTGTCGCGACGCTGAGTACTAGCGAAGGCAGTGAGACTTTCATGTTGATCGAGCTTGGGCCGTGTCGATAATCGAGTTCTGACAGTCGAGCCGGGTTTTCGTTGGCTTATAAGTGAGTGTTGCTCAGGTTGCAGGCTGTGCTGCCAAGCTCGCAACCAGCTCGCAACCAGCTCACAGCCGACCAGGTGTTGCAGATGGAACCCCGGGTGGAAGGCTAATCGGTCCGTGCTATTAGAAACCCCACGGAGTTCGTTACGGGACGCCTAGACAAGTCACCTGCCGCAAGCTCGACTACGCCGACATAGGCTCGCTCTCGCTCAGGCTTCCTCGAGAGCCTGCGAGAGTGAGGGAAAGACAAAGACACCGACCCGCTTGCCGCGAAGGCAGGTACATTTCGGATCAATGTAGCCATGTTTGGATGACAACTGCGACATAGGCAGTCCCTGTCTTTCATTGAGACTGTCAAGGCATCGAAACGAACCGCACGGCAACGGTACCACAGCTTTGGGGTTGGTGAACCTGCATAGTTAGTTCATCTCCGAATTCGTGCCGGAAAGTCGGACCGCGCGTATTGGCATGTAACCTTGCTTTGTCTTTCTCAGGAATCACAACATTCTATTCGTCACGAGCTCTTGAAGGGGACACGACATTGACGCTGCAGACATTTACCTACTCGCGGAACTGCGAATGAATCATGTCTCAAGGTGAAAATTTGAATGACCTTTGTTTTTAGATTCAACCTGATTCCCAGGTACTGCACAGGTCTGGCGAGGCGAATGTGCAGGCATTCCGTTGAGCAAATTGCTCGAGTCCACACAACCACCGTGAGAGTGACAATCAGGGTGTCAACGGATGCCTTCCATCAATACCTTCCACAGCGCGGGATCCGCTCCCTGCTCGTCCTGGTCTGCTATCTCCGGAGTATATAGGCCCTCATATACGTATGGAATCTCGGCTCGGTTTTCAAGCTGTGACTCAAGCGGATCCAATCTCTAAGCGGCCATTTAATAGTGAAAGAGCCGAATTCTAGCTTGACTGTGGATCCAGTAGGATTCCGGGGGTGTCTCGAATCGCTCAACCCGTGAGTTAGCAGAGCATGCCATGCGGCAATCTGGTGGTGCTGATTCTTCGTAGAACGTCGCTCATAATTCTCATGTGGATCTGGATAGATCGAGCGGGTTCCCACCACTGGACCCATCCAATCACTAGATCGTGATGGTGCCATACCATGAGACCGGGTGCCAAACATCCATTGAGATTACCAAAGAAGCTGAGTGCGGTCGACCTTAAATCTCGTCACGCTTCTAGCCAACCCAAATAGCTGAAGAGTGATTTGAAGAATGACTTGGGTCGTTGTCGATCCATCGAGACGACTGATGGCGGCAGTCTCGACATCTTCGTCCTGATCAGCCTTGGTAATTTCTATGTCTGCCGTCAACAGTGTCAAATTCGATTCACTTGCGCAGATGGTCGATTTGTTGCCGAAAGTGTTACTTGACGCCGTGGACCGAAAGCCCGGAGCGAGGTCTACCATGGCCCAGGTATCTAGTCGAACGCATGGATGGTGCGAAGATGTTGTCAGTGAAGGTCGACGTGCTTATAGTGGGTAAAGGATCTACAGCCACTCCGGCCGCTGCGTGCGTGGCTGCATCAGAAAGCGCAGCATTTGTGTGGCTGGCCTGCGAATCCATGGTCGTGATTTGATGATGCGCCAAGCATGCTAGCCACATGTCAGCTTTGCATCTGGGACACCCATGTCACACAGGGCCAGTAATGGCGCCTCGTAGGTGTGGCAACTGTTTATGGCGACATTAGAACGTGCGGCCAGCCACATTGGACATCTCGATGCTACTCGAGCCGTGACTGAGCAGGACGAGTTGCAATGTCTGCCAGATACAATCATGGCCTTCTGCTGGCCCGGATCCATCACAAGAACTCGGGTGTTGCACGTGAAAGGACAGCAGGACGCAGGCGGGGCGGATCGTCGGGATGGGCCTCCCGTTAGCGCACGGGTGCTTCCGCTACGCCATTCATTCGACTTCCAATTGCTTGCGCTTGTCGACAAAACACATCCACCACCAACAGATCCACTCCTCACCGCTGCCACGCCAGCGCATCCTTTCCAGCAGCTCCAAAAGCAGCCATGTCCACGGCCAACTTCTTGGATACCAACTTTCCCGACGATGGGGATGAGGACGACTTCAACCCTCAGGCAGAAGTCGGCTCAGATGACGAGGCAGACGCGAAGGCGGAGGTGAACAGGGACGAGGGGGAACGGGCGCCGGCATCCAAGAGCCGCTCACGGTCACGGGCTGTGGACGATGATGAGGACGTGAAAGAGAATGGCGCCGGCGAGGAGGAAGAAGACGGCGCCGACGATGCAAATGGCGATAACGATGACGAAGGCGATGACGACGAGGATGAGGAGGACGATGAGGACGATGATATCGAGGTATGTATGGCCGAGAACAGCAGGTAGGCCTATGCTGATATTGTGTACAGGGGCAGCCGTCACGGAAGCGCCGGAAAATGAAGGCTCCCCGCAACTACTACATCGACGCCGAAGCCGAAGTCGATGAGGACGAAGATGAAGAGCAGGAGGAAGAGGATGATCTGCCAGTCGATGAGGTGCATCCGGATGATCTGCAGGAAGACCTTCGAGGCGCCGACAAGGATGACCGCGCGCATCGTGAGCTCGACAGACAGCGTGAGGCGGCCTTCCAGATGGACGTCGAAGAGGAGGCTGCGCGATTGAAAGAGCGCTATGGCCGTCAGAACCGCGCTGCAGGCACCGGATCCGCTATAGTACCGCAGAGACTACTCTTGCCCAGCACTTCTGATCCGCGCATCTTCCGCATGAAGTGCAAGCCAGGTAAAGAGAAGGAGGTCATACTTGCCGTCCAGGCTCGAGCGCTGGAGCGAGCCGGATCTCGCGAGCCCATACAGATATACTCGGCCTTCGAACGCGCCAAGCCCGGCAGTCCCATGTCGGGCATGTTCTATGTCGAAGCGAGACGTGTCGAGGATGTCATTGCTGCTTGCGAGGGGCTTCAGCATGTATTCATGGGCACCAAGCCGCTGATGGTAGCGCTCGACGAAATGCCAGATCTTCTGAAAGTCACCCCAGACAAACAGCTCGACCCGGGTATGTACGTCAGGATGAAGCGCGGTCTGTATCAGGGTGACCTTGCGCAAGTGATAGAGGTCGAGGGCAATGGGGCCGAGATTGTGTGCCGTCTGGTTCCGCGTCTGGACTATGGTCTCAACGACGATGCCAATGCTCCGGTCATCGAGGACGCCAACGGCAACAAGCGGAAGCGGCCTGCCGCTCGCCAACAGCGACCACCTCCACGCTTGTTTAGCGAATCAGAGGCCAAGAAGCGGCATGGCAAGTACATCCAGAGGCTTGGTGGACTCAGCAACAACTCCTGGACCTACCAGAGCAAGTCATATATCGATGGATTTCTCGAGGACAGCTTCCGTTTGAACGTGCTGCAAACCGAGAACGTCAATCCGACTCTTGAGGAAGTCACACGTTTCGCCCAAGCTGGCAAGGAAGACGGTGGCGAGAATCTGGATCTGGCGGCCTTGGCACAAACGTTGAAGAGCGCGACCGCGAGCGAGTTCCTGCCTGGCGACAAGGTCGAGATTGTACGCGGCGAGCAAAAGGGCGTTACTGGCCGCTCCGTGCAAGTGTACAGCGATGTTGTCAAAGTCAAGGCCGACCATGGAAATGGTGCGCTCTCTGGCTCAGTCATTGAGGTGCCCATCAAAGATCTACGGAAGAAGTTCATCGAGGGCGACCATGTCAAGGTCATCGGTGGTAGTAAGTATATCGATGAGGTGGGCATGGTCGTCCGGAGC
Source organism: Teratosphaeria epicoccoides (assembly GCA_021401465.1). Taxonomy (NCBI): domain Eukaryota; kingdom Fungi; phylum Ascomycota; class Dothideomycetes; order Mycosphaerellales; family Teratosphaeriaceae; genus Teratosphaeria; species Teratosphaeria epicoccoides. The sequence goes on along the minus strand of JADDMT010000094.1, from coordinate 70,986 downwards.
AAGGATGATAGGGTTACCGTGCTCACAGATGGTGGGCAAGAGGAAATCACAGTCTTTAGCAAAGACCTGCGCGAGGCGGCTGATGCCGGTGGTGCGACATCAGCAAGCAAGTTTGCGCTGTTCGACTTGGTGCAGCTCGATGCTGCAACGGTTGGTATCGTCGTCAAGGTCGATCGCGAGACTCTACGGATACTTGACCAGAGCGGCGCGGTGCGGACTATGCTTGACAGCGCTGTGTCGACAAAGCTTGAGAAGCGTCGTAACGCTGTGGCCACAGATCGCGACGGCAACGAGATGAAGCTGGAAGACACAATCAAGGAATACCAGGGCGAGCAGAAGACCGGTCGTGTACTGTACTTGCACCGCAACTTTGTCTTCGTTCAAGATCGTCAACGCACCGAAAATGCTGGCGTGTGGGTTGGTAGACATGCCAACGTCATGGTAGTCGCTGCCAAGGGCGGTAAGCCACAAGGTGCCGGCCTCGACCTCAGCAAGATGAATCCACAGATGAAGCAGAACGGCCAAAGCCCGACACCGATGCCACCGCCTCAGATGAAGGGGCGAGACAGGCTCATTGGTAAAACGGTCAGGATCAAGCAAGGCCCGAACAAAGGCCTGCAAGGCCTCGTGAAGGACTCAGCCGGCGACGATGTCAAGGTTGAGATCCACGCCAGGAACAAAATCTTGACAGTGAAGAGGGGAGCGCTTAACTTGCTGGACCCGAAAACGGGCGAGAAGATCGTAGGCGGCATTGAGAGTCTGTCTATGGGTCGACCACCACCCGCCGGCTCTGGAGCCATGGGCCGAACACCGGCTTATGCGCAGGGTGGGCGCACCCCGGCTTACGCGATGGGTGGCAGGACTCCAGCGTACGCTGCCGGTGGCGGTGGGAGGACTCCTGCTTGGAAGCAAGATTCTGGTGCGAAGACTCCTGCATATGGTGGCTTCGGTGGTGCCACTGCCTACGGTGGGCAAACTTCGTACGGCGGCGCGACGAGCTATGGTGGGGCTACGAGCTATGGAGGCGGTAGTGTCTGGGGTGGAGCCGGAGGCGGCGTGAGTCTAACCTTCCATCGACTTCACGGGAAACATGCTGACATGATCACAGCAGTCTACCTGGAACCCCAACAGTGGTGGCCGCACGCCCGCACCCTCGGGCTCGAAGACACCTGCGTATGGGAGCGGCCTCGAGGCTCCTACCCCAGGATACAGCGGCTCTGCACCAACGCCTGGGGCGTATGGCGATGGGCCAACGCCTGGCGGCTTTAGAGGCGGGGGGGCCAGCTATCAAACCCCAGCGGCGTACCAGACGCCTGGTGGATTCCCAGAGACGCCTGGACCTTACAGCGCAGAGACGCCGGGCGCGAGGGATGATGATGGCCCCAGGTATGATTAGAAGTAGCCTGACCGCCTGGCTGCGAGTGTATTACTATAACCTGGCAGGCTCTTTGCGTAGCGTGGTATTGGCATAACACTGTGTGCCATTGACAGTGAATGAAGTGCGGGCACCAGAAACGATGACTCAAGGCTCCAAGCATTTGCATGTTATTACAAAGAAAGTAATGCGCGCCGCGTTGGAACCTTCAAGGGTCGGCTCACTTGCTCTTGCAAACATTAGGCAAGTTTTCCGACCGCTATCAAGTTCCGGATCCACTTGTGCTTCTCTGTCTCCACTTGCACGATGATACAGTCCCATAGGCCTGCGGTCAGATGAGCCCAACGTGACGGCGATTCACTCGCGCAGGATTCCGCATTGAGATGTACAAGTAGACCGAGAGCACGGCAGATCTTTTTGAAGAGAGGACTTTCGCAGTGCTGTGTATTGGTATTTTGGCCTGCGCGAGAGTCCACAACAGTATATCGTCGACAAAGAGCTCTGCAAAAGATGGCGTCTGTTGACGTTGACGTGCTCATTATAGGCGCGGGCATGAGCGGCATCGGCACCGCTGTGCAGCTCAAACGACACCACCTGACAAACAGCATCGAGATCATGGAGAAAGGCGGCGATGTAGGCGGCACATGGCTCGTCAACACCTATCCAGGCTGCGGCTGCGACGTCGCGTCTCATTTCTACAGCTACAGCTTCGCATTGAACCCGGACTGGAGCCAGAAGTTCTCAATGAGGAGTGAAATCCAACAGTATTTCCGGGATGTGGCGGAGCAGTATGACGTCCCGAGACATGTGAGCTTTTACAGTATGGTCGAGAGGGCGAGGTGGGTGGATGAGGAGCAGCACTGGAAAGTCACGGTTAAAAATCTGAGGAGCCAGGAGACGAATGTGAAGAGGGCGAGGACGCTGGTATCTGCCGTTGGGAATCTGAGTATTCCACGAGAATGCGAGATCCCTGGTGCGAAGGACTTCAAAGGACCACTATTCCATTCTGCTGCTTGGGACCATTCGTTTGACTGGAAGGGCAAAGATGTCGTGTGCATCGGAAACGGATGCTCGGCTACCCAATTTGTTCCTGTGATGGCGAAAGATGCCGGACGCATCACGCAGTTTGCACGGCAAGCGCATTACCTAGCTGAGCGACCGAATCCCGTGTATCCTGCTTGGTGGAAATGGCTCATGCGCTATGTGCCTGGAGCCATGCGGGCCTACCGATTCCACTTGTACGCAATGATGGAGAAGGACTTTGCGGGGTTTGACATCGAGACTGGACGGGGAATCAGAGAGGTTCTGAAGGTGGAAAACGAGAAGTATGTCAAGCGCATGGCGCCTGAGAAGTATTGGGATGCTTTGATCCCGAAGCACGAGATTGGATGCAAGAGGAAGGTGATGGATACGGACTACCTGGCGACATTGTGGAAGGGGAACGTAGAATTGGTCCCTGATGATGGCGTTGACAGAATCACGGAGCACGGCGTGGTCACGAAGAGCGGAAGGGAAGTGCACGCGGATGCGATCGTGTTGGCGACGGGCTTCCAGGTCTTCCGAATGCTGTTCCCGATGGAGATCGTTGGCAAGGGAGGTGTGAGTCTTAACGAGCATTGGGATGAACATCACCGCGGTGCCGCGCAAGCGTATCTCGGAACCTGCGTCCCCGGCTTCCCGTCCTTCTTCACGCTCATGGGGCCGAACACAGTGACGGGACATCATTCAGTCATCTATACCGTCGAATGCCAGATCAACTTCGTGCTCCGACTCATCGCACCAATTTTGAAGAGCCAGCACGCAAGTCGCCGGAGCTTGCTGCCTTCCAGCTCGCAAATCTCAAGCGTGGACGTCAAGTTCGACTCCGCGATCTCGGACAGCGAGTGGATGCAGCGGAAGTTAAAGAAGCTGGTCTGGTCAAGTGGCTGCACGAGCTGGGCGTTGGACCCGAAGACGGGGCTGAACATCGCGATGTACCCGCAGTATCAGTTCTTGTTCTGGTGGCGGAGTGTCTTCATCCCGGCTAGAGATTTCGTGTATGGCGTCATGGATGAGAAGAATGGGAGTCTGAGGAGGAAGAGCCTGACCATAGGAGGTTGGAAGGGACTTCAGCAGCTGGTCAGGACTCTGCTCGTGGTCGGTGCTTTGAGTGCTGGCGCGGTCGGTGTCAAGCGAGCCGGAGGACTGCAGGACGCGAGAGCGACATTGATGCGAGCCCTCCACAATGCGACGGGTCACACTCGGGGTTTGCGAAAGGGTAGTTGAGCACATACATTGATTTTATGCAAGGCATTTCATAGATTACACACATCCATAAAGCCAGGACTCACATGCCTTGAGAGGAATACTGCTTCGCCACTTGAGTCATGACTGTGGCTGGCTATCCGACGTGCTCCAGCTTTGCACACGGCCTGGTTTGAGAAGAGGGACGACTCACGGGGATTCTGGGAGACAAATGTTCAATGAACCTCGGGTCCCTCGACGAATTGATGCGACGGTGTATCGCGCCGTCTGGCCCGTGCGCGGTGATCTGTCAGATTCGATGTAAAGTGACTCTGCCCAAAGAGGCAGAAGTTTCCGGAGTGCACATGTCTTATAACAAGACTCGTCGTCTGAGGAGAAAGCATCTTTCATCTTTTCCTCGAGCCAGAATACTTCACTCGTTGAACAAGGACTCGAGAGACCCAATTGCAATGGTATCAAAGACGCCGGACTGTGCCTTGAATCATGACCAGTCTGCTCTCTCCACCACAGAGCGCGACGGAGGGAGGATGGATACGATCGCTCATGTCTGCGAGCAGTTGCAATCTGTCACCGAGGTTGTCAAACCGGAGTCTGAACGATGCACACAGCAATGTGTGAGCATGATTGAAGGCCATGTTCCAGCAGCCAGTCCGCTATTCTCGGCGAGCTTGTCCACCCGGCGGAATCCGTAGAATGTACCAGGAAGCCAAATGATGCTCAACGATGGCGGTTCTGAAAATTACTGATACCAGGCATTGCCCATCTCAGTCAGTACCCGGTGCACTATTCCGAGCAGCAGTTCGAGGAGCAAGCGGTGAGAACGACCAAGCAGAGTCAATACCCAAGCACGCACTGCGGAACCAGAAAAGACCGTCATCAGCATTCAGCAGCGTCGGCCCTCCCGGCCGAGCGTCATCTCGTCCCAAGCACACTTTGTGGAGCTCCCTGCTTACACCTCTGTCTCGTCGAGGCTCTGCCCACAACCTTGACCTGCATGCGACGTCCGCACGTCTCTTGCGCCGAAGGAAATGCGTTCGGTATTCGTGCGAGTGCGTGCTCGGAGGCCTTTCCTGAGCAACCCGTGGAGCGAGTCCAGTCATCTTGCGATTGCGCGTGTCCAGCTCCGCGGGCCGGTATCTGCAGGCACTACAGGAACGACGCGCAAGGCTGAGAGAGGTCATCCTTGGTCTCCATCGCCGTGTCAGGCACCGCTGTCCGCGTGGACGCCGGATGCGGCACTGGACTTGTCGGCGAAGCTCTCGCCAGCGGTGGCGCCAAGGTCATCGACGGCAATGATCTGAGTGCACCTATGCTGGAGACTGCTCGTGGGACAGACGTCTACCGCGACCTGTTCTCAGCGGACCTGACCAAGAAAATTGACACGCCCGATGCGACTTACGATGTGTGACCTGCGTCGGGACGTTCACCAGCGGCCATGTGGGATCAGCGCCTGGTCTGGAAGAGTTCATTCGTGTGCTGAAGAAGGCTGGCAAGATCGTTGCTACTATTGTCCTCGAGGATATCGCCTCGTCCCGTTGAGCGCATTAATGTTAGTCCGAGTACAGTTGCGAGCACATCCTTGGACACTCGCTCGGCTTTTTCGCGAAGCGTTTCCAAAGTGCAGGTGTGGGTTCGGGAGTGAACAGCAGCATAGAAGGTAACGGGATAGCAAAGATGAAGTACGGCACCCAATATTCTGCCTTGCCATGTGATGAGCCTTCGATGAATCCGGCTGTACATACATGTAGGGACATGGCGCGGATGGTTGTAGCATGAATTCCTGCTTGATGGGAAAGTTCACAACGACGCATAGTAGGTTTGTTGCCCCCTGTACAAGCGCACGAGGGGCAGTCACTGGACTCACTCTGTCAAGTTTTGCGCAACAACACCTCCGTGACGCTGCCAAGCGCCGGCCATGGTACGACGCTGTACAAGACCGCTCGCATACCTTCTGCCGCGCCCTGTGAGCGACGAGGCCCGCTTGGCGCAACGGAGCACAGAGTCCTCATCCTGACACTACTACTACTTCTGGCGTCGCCTTCACGCACGCTGGACGATTCGCGAGACATGGCAAATGTCTCGTACATACGCTGCCTACCCGTCTGAGGCATGCGCCTCCGGGGCTCGGCATCCATGGGTGAGGCATGCAACATACGAGAATCATGACAACTCAACCTGACCACTTGAAGATGTTCCTGGTTGAAAACGCCTATCCCCCCCTCCATCGCCTTCCGCCCGCTTCCTATAATAACATGCAGGCCGCGCAAGTCGAGGCCAGACGGACTTGACGGACCTGACCTCCACTCCTTCAGAAAATCCGACCCCTCCACGCTGCACAATGGCGACCAGTGATAGCCGTGATGGCTGGATCCTGTGGCCTACGTACGATCCCTCCCTCGGCCCAGCGATTGCCTTCTGCACAATCTTCGGGATCGCGTCAGCAGTACACGGCGTCTTGCGCATACAGAAGCGGAAGGCTTATGCCACGCCGCTCATCATAGGAGGGATCTGTAAGCGCGTCACATGGGCCCGGGGCGAAGGCAGGATGCCTCTCTAACATGGTGGCAGTCGAAGCAATATCCTATGGGTTTCGGGTCAGGTGCCACTACCATCCCGACGAGGCGGCGCCCCAAAGCCTCCATGCCGTGTTCTCCCTGGTGGCGCCGAATTTCTTCGCAGCTGCGATCTACTTCTATGGAAGCCACATCATACGCGCGAGCGGCGTGCCCAATCTCAGCGTTTTCAATCCAACGCGGCTCGCGAGGGTCCTTGCCGGAGTGGATATGCTCAGCTTCGTCGTCCTCGTGGTCAGCCAAGGAATTTACAACGGCCTCCAGACGGACCACGGCGAGAAGCTGGGAAAAGCGCTGGTCGTGATCGGTCTACTGATCCAGCTCTTCAACCTGATCGTCTTCATTGCCTTGATCGCCATCTTCCACGTCCGGTTCCGAAAGTCGGACATTGCCAAGGAGCACCCGACCGGAGCAAAGAAGGTGCAGAGACTGCTGCTCCTCACCTACAAGCTCTGCATCAGCGTCTGGGGCCGCAACATCTTCGTGCTCACCATCACCGGCATGGGACCGACCGGCTACCTGTCGCGACAAGAATGGTGGAGATACGCCTTTGACGGGGGTCAGATGATCGTCGTGATGCTGTTCGCATTGATCTGGTACTTCTACGACATCGACATGTCCGAGATGGCGGTGGGGCATGCCGTGGACGCAACGACGCCGGGCAACCTCAAAGGGCCATCGGAAGCGGCGCGTCTCGATCTGTAACGTTCGAGCTCCATCTCGTAGGGCCCGTGTGTTCATGGCGCTTGATTTGCTGGCAGCAGGGTCGGCCTGTGCGACGTCGGGCGCTGGATCAAGGCGATGAGCACGGCATTCGGAGAAGACGGCGAGACTTTTCACTTATCGTATGGAACGTGTGGCGGGTGCTCGGGAGGCACCATGACAGCGGTCTACAATCGTAAAGTGCGTAGTCACCCTTTGATCCCCTGCGAAGAGGCAATTTCATTATGAGTGCGTTCACATCGGCCTCCACAGCCTAGCGTCAACGATCCCTCGTCCCCGCCTCCTCCTTCATCCTCCTCTGCATATCCCCGTAAACCTTCTTGACACTCTTCCTCCCATCCAACCTCCGAAACCACGCCCAACTCGCCGGGAGCTCCTTCTTCCACTCCCCCATGAACTCCTCCCCCATCAAAAACGGCACCATATGATTCCACGGGATCCACATCAAATCGACATAGCTCACAGAATCGCCGACCAGATACCTCCGACCAGTCTTCTGCAAGTGCGCATCCACGACTCCGAGGACGCGCTGCCAACGCATCCAGTCGCACGTCAGTAGAAGTCTCTGTCTACTAACACCAACGCCCAGTCCTGCTCACCTTGATCTCATCCGCATAGCGGTCGATAGCCGACTGAATCTTCTCCGGATGGAACTTGACGTCCCCCGAAACGAGTCAGCCGGAGCGACCTCGACCCACTCCCGCGCCGACACTCACCTTGGTAAACCACGCCTTCTGCCCGAAATAAGGCCCCTGCCCGCTGACCTGAAAGCACCTCCACTCCGCCTCCTCCCACTTCCTCGCCTCCGCTCCTTCACCCTTCCCATGCAACCGCCCCTCCCCATCGTACCTCGCCACCAAATACTCCACAATGGCGCCGCTCTCCCACACCACGACGCCCGTGTTCGGGTCCTCGAGCGCGGGGATCCTCCCGTTTGGATTGACACGCAGATACGGCTCCTGCTTGTGCTCTTGCTTGCCCAGATCCAGCATCGCGAATTCGTATTCCAGGCCCAGTTCTTCCAGGACGATGGCGACTTTGAGCGGGTTCGGGGAGAGGCCGATGTGCCCGTACAGTTTCATGGGCTGCGTGTAGGGCATCATGGCTTCGAGGACGAGGGTCCTGGGGCCTTCGCTGGCTTCGATCGAATGCATGTGACCCATGGTGGGGCCTTTGGGGGGTTTTCCAGCAATGGAATGAGTGCGCGCTGTTTTTGTGGATAAGACGAGACGAGACAAGACAAGATCAGACAAGACTGCGCTGAAGGAAAAGAAATCGCCGTTCCATTATTCCGCGCTCCAGAGATCAGGTTTACTTGCCTTCCTGTCACCAGCCCTGCGCGCAACATGCTGCACAGCTACACGTCGTAAAATCGTTGGCTTGCGAGATCGATGTCGTTACACAACATTCAGCGACATGCATCTCACGCCGTCTGCACCACCCGAACCGGCCCCGGAAGAGAGGAATCCCGCCTCACCTTCACGCATCGACTCCACAAAGCCATACCGAAGCTCGTGGTCGGCGCTCCAGAAAGTCGAAAAGAGTCCGCAGCAAGTTTTTGGGGGATCTGCATTTGCCTGCTCACTCACTCACTACACCTCTTGCTCCCCCCACCCGCGCTCTCCCATTCACCCCACGAAGAAATTCCCACAAAGTCAAAGAAACCACTCCTCTTGAAACTCCTCGTGAGCTTCCCGTCCGTGGGATTGACATGCTGCAAGCCATACTGCTCCGCAAACCTGCCGCATTCATTGTGATCCGGATCCGCGAGACTCCACGCCAGCGTCCCCCAATCACATTCACGCCACCTTCACAGACGCTCTTCAGCACCTCATGCAGAAAGCCCTAGTAGTCGAGAATAAATAAAAGTAGAGAGAGAGAAAGTGCTCACGATGACGGACGCCGAGATCAGGGGATGCGCACATGGCGAGGATATGCACACCGTGTCATTCATTCAATGATGGTTTCCCCCTCTCATACCGCTCTGAGGAAGTGTCCTGTGGAGTATGCCGATGACTTATACTATGCCCTGAAAATTCTTCATGATGATTCCCCTAACCTCTGCTGCGTCGGCCCATCCACCCCCAAATCACCCGCCTTCACCTTGCCCAGATTCTTCAACAAAAACGCCCGTTTGAAATAGGTGTTGGGATGCAGGATGGTGTCCAGCTCGTTCGCAGGCCACAGGTTCTCGTCCTTGACCTTCTTGATCTGGTTCTTGTGCGCGTGCTCGAAGACACGATTGCAGGCGATGTGGTACTTCTGCTTGCCGACGTCCTCCTTGACGGAGTGCAGCAGCGCTCGGTCGTGGACGCCGACGGATTGGAGGAGGGAGGTCAGGTTGTCGGGAGAGTAGGTGCGGTAGGGGCAGCCGTGCTGTTGGCCGCCGGAGGGAAGGGCTTCGGTGAGGAGCTTCTGGCAGGAGTAAGGAGAGTAGCCCCGACCGCGGCGGTTCGAGTCGCCGCCGACGTCGCCGTAGGCGTGGCGGATGTTGTAGAGGTATTCGGATTTGAATTTGTCTGGGACGGGTTAGAAATTGAAATTCTTGGAGGGATGCAAGGGGACTTGCCATCGGTCACGAGTTTGAACGATTTCCGCCAAAAGGCAATGCACTCGTGCAAGCTGAGTCCGATGCCTTTGAGGAAGAGGGTGTATTGCAGACGGGCGTAATGCTTGAGGTGGCTGTTTTTCTGCAGCTCGCGGTGCAGGGTGTGCATGCAGAGGGGGAAGTGCTGGCTCAGAGGGTCGACGCTCGCGGCGGTGGGGAGGGTGATGTCGGCGATGCTGGAGCTGTCGGCGTACGCGGCGTCGGGGGCGACGAAGGATTGGGTGAGATGGTGCAGGATGGGAGAGAGACGGTTGTCTTCGTCGATGCGCGGCAAGAAGCGGGCGGCCAGCTCGAGGCCGGACTCCAGCTGGCGGGCGAAGTCGTTGACGACCATGCCGAGTTGCTCGCGCACGTGCACGTAGGCGAGGCCGCGGTGGAGGTAGCAGCGGCGTCGCTCGACCAGCTCGGGCACCTTCTCCCACTCCGTCCGCAGCCACTGCTCCTCCTCGTCGCGCTGCCAGCCCGTGCCGGCCTTGAGACGCTCCCGGCCGATGTCGCTCGTCTCGCGCGGCGACAGAGGGTGCCAGGCGATGGGCAGCGAGTCGACAAAGGCCTTCCGCTCGCGCGCGTCCTCGTGCTGCAGTCGCAACCTGAAGAGCTGCGTCTCCAGGCGGGCGAAGCGGTGTCGGAGGTCGGCGGTGGCGCTGAAGGCCAGCCGCACGGTCCAGTGGCTGTAGTGGTCTCGCTGGCGCTGCAGGCGGAGCTCACCGCTGCGCGACATGTTGGAGTCGAGGCGGAGGTGCTGCTCCAGCACGGGCTTCATGTGTTCCGCCGTCTCGGCCGGCGACCGGTTGCGGAAGTGACACGCTTCCAGCTCGGCCAGTACCTTCAGCCGCGCGATGGCCCACTCCTCAAACTGCTCCAGGCCGACGTCGCCGGTGGGCGGGAGCGTGTAGAAGTTGAGGCGATGCTCGTACGTCTGCTCCGCCCATCGCGCCTGCACGAACTGCCTCTTCCTGCCATCCACCACCGCGCGTCGCTTGCCGTCGACCCGGGGCGGGGGCGCGGCCAACATGCTGCCTGCCGTCGGTGAAGTGGCGGTCAGGCGGGTGTGAAGTGGCGGTCAGGCGGGTGTGAAGTGGCGGTCAGGCGGGTGTGAAGTGGCGGTCAGTCGTCGGTGAGTCGCCTGGAGGTAGGTAGCGACTACTCATAGAACGCGTTCGAAGACGCGTCCAGACACGCTAAAGCCGGCCTGCAAAGCCGGACTTAGGGCTCTCACCACGGCCCACGCCGACCATGCAAAGCTAATTCTACATGCAGGTGTTTTTTGATATCACATGTTTGCTCAAAGTGAGCTAGTCACTATGAAATATGACTTCACAGACGCTTGCTACTAAAAATGAATTCACAGACACTTGCTACTATAACTACAATACTATTACTAGCTTAAGTATAAGTAATTCCTTCTTACTACTACTAACTTACTCTATTACACCCTTAAATTACTATAATATAAGTATTAATAAAGTACTAAAATAGCCAAAGAATTAACTACTAACTTTGCTAAACCTAAGCTACTACTACTAGCACTAGTAGAATTTACTTTTAAGAGTAGTTACTAACTTATAGTAGTAGTTTTCTTCTTATAGTAAGGGGAAATATGTTACTACTATAATGTTTGTCATAGTATACTACTACTCTGTCTTGTCACAAGTTAGATGACCTCGCATAACTTAGTAACCTAACTTATGTAGCTAGTATACCTTTATAGCTAGTCCTATACCTTCTTAGATATATCATACATAATTCTGTTGCTTCCTTAATACTAGTCCTTTACATTATCATGTACTACCTTCATTTTTTAATAACACAAAGTGCTTATTAACTAAGAGTAATTACAGGCATCATGTCATGAGTGTTAGGAGTACTATAGGTTTTAGGATCATAAGAGTCCTAAGTACTATAAGTTATAGGTATAGTTATAGGAGTACTATAAGTCATAAGCATAGTCATAGGAGAAAGGATCTGTCACATAAGGATAGATCCCTAGATCTATAGGGTTAGTCTATAGATCTATAGGCCTACAAGGAAGAAGGGATCTGTTATAGGATAACAGACCCTTAGATCTATAGGGTTAGTCTACAGATCTACAGACATAGGTCTGTTAGTTCTATCGACAGATCTAACAGAGCTACTCTATCTCTCTAGTATATAGGGATAGCTTTAGGACAGGTAGTTAGGAGCTTCATGCTTAATTTAATTCCCTTTCCCTAGGGGATAGTTAGTTACAAGGTTAACTACTATTGTCAATATTCTTCATAGCTCTGCAAGTCTAACACTGTCATAAGGGTAGGTACTAATAGCAGGAAGGGGATCAGGTGTTAGACTCGCAGAGCTATGAAGAATATCGACAATAGCAGTTAACCTTGTAACTGACTCTCCTCTAAGCAAGAGAGGATTAAATTAAGATTAAGCACGAAGCTCCTAACTGCCTATCCTAAAGCTATCCCTATATACTAGAGAGACAGAGCAGCTCTGTTAGATCTGTCGACAGACCTAATAGATCCGTGTCTACAGATCTGTGGACTAACCCTACAGATCTAAGAGTCTGTTATCCCATGACAGATCCCTTCTTCCTTGTAGGCCTACGGATCTGTCCTCACGTGACAGATCCTTTCTCCTATAACTATGCCTATAACTTATAGCACTCCTATAACTATACTATGACTTATAGTACTTAGGACCCTCATGATCCTGTATCCTATAGTACTCTAGACAGTACTCCTGACACTTATGACACTATCCCCCTCTTAGCCTAGCTTGTCCCTAAGCTACCTTATTAGTGCGAGGTTTCTCTTGTCACTTTTTTTTTTACGCTGTAATGTCTTCTCTTTCTACATTACTGCCTTGTGTTATTCTAGACACTAACGCCCCTTTAACGCAGAAACGTAAACGCCGCGCGAATCGAATCTATCGTTAGGGCTAGGACAGCATGAAGTCCTACACTCGGTGTCAAGAGTTAAAACTTGTTTGTTAGGTACACATTTCCTTAGGGAAATGTTCGTAATGTCACTTTAGTAACTGTCGGAGTTACGATGCGAAGGTAACAGAGGTCAAATAGAAGAAGTTAGGCGATTAGCGGAAAAGACTAATTGCTAATCTCGATCGTGCGAAGGCAGTCCTAGCCGAGGCTTCGCAGAAGATGATAGAGGCACATGTAAAGGAGATGCGTCTTCGAAAACAGTTAGACATAGTCGACTAGGAGGTCGAGGATAGTCGCGCTCTTAAGGAGCGTGAGATCAGGGAGGATGAGGCCGAGGAACAAGCTCTCTCGCAGGCTGGGTTTCTCCTTGACCTAGATCCTTCCGCGGGTCTCGCTCTTAGTCCTACGACATAGAGCGTAATAGAGGGTTTCGCTAACGCCTCATATTAGGGTTTCCTGGATAGCGTGATAGCCGAGCTAGTCGACAGCGTCCCGCAGGAGTCTAGTCGTAGCTTAGGATCTTCTTCCTAGGTTCGTTCCTTTCTCGAAACTCCGTATCTTTTGCTAACAGTTTCGCAGATGTTCTAGGGGTTCCTAGGTATTCTCGGTACTCCCATATCCTTCCCATTTTACTAAGTACTCTCGCTGTCCGTCCCGCTAGCGAGTGTCGATAATCCTCTTAACAGTGTACTCCGGTTCTTCTACTTTAGGGTCGAGTAGTAAGGGTTCTGATTACAGTGCGGCGTCTAGCGCTACTTGTTCTAGCAGAGAGACATAGAACACTAGGTGTATTCTTATCTGCTCGGGTAGCTGTAACTCAAAATTAACTAGTCCCTTCTTAGCCTTGATCCTAAATGGTCCTAGTTTTACAGCGTCTAGTTTTTTACTCGGCTTGTCCGATTTGATGTGACAGCAGAGGAGATACACCTTGTCCCCCTCCTTTAGAATTAGTCCCTTAATTCTCTTACGATTCGCGTACTATGCCATGTTCTGCTAATAGAACTGCAGGTCAAGTCGTGCTTCTGTTTGCAGTCGGCGTAGATGTAAATGGCATGACTATGTACTCGTAGTGTCTAAACCTAGTTCGGAACGTAGTCTTCTATTCTTCGCCTTCCTTAATTCGAATTCAGTTATACGCTCTAGGTATGTCGAACTTCGAGAACTACATTGCTCCTTGTAGGTAGTCCTGTAATTCTAAGAGTAAAGGAACTAGATAACTATTCTTTATCGTGATGTCGTTTAATCCACGATAATCTACGCAGAGTCGCTAGTTATCTTCCCCCTTAGGCACAAACAGGATTAGATATCCGGCTAGGGACTACGACTCGCGGATGAAGCCTTTCTAGAGGTTGTCTTCTAGGTATTTCCGGAGAATCTCTAGTTTCGCTACTAATAACAGGCGAACTGATTGCTTCGTTAGTGTCTTGCTAGTAAGTAAGGGTATCCCGTAGTCCTACTCCTAGTGTTCTAGCAGAGCTTCTTAGTCAGGTTCTTCCTCGAAAAGAGTAGCGAACTCTTTATACTCATCAGGAACTATGAATTCGACCTTGACTTCTAATTGCGTTACTTTAACCTATAGGACGTGTAATTCCTGTTCTAGATCCTTGATAGCAGCTACTATCTTGCTTAAAGTCATAGCACATATTTCGATCTTGCCTAGTATGTCGTGCACTATAGGTAGAGGTATTAATCTTGAGAGTTCCGGGAACTAGATCCTCTCATTCTTCTAGTCGAGATAGGGGTTAGCGTTTCTTAGCTATAGTAACCCTAGTACTACATCTAAGCCTAGTAACTCCGTGATGTCGAACTAGAGCATCTCTTAGTAGCGTCCTATCCGCAGAGGCATCATCTCGGTCTCTTCGTCAACTACTCCTTAGTTGTACATAGCCGGCTTTCTATTAATCGCTTGTAGCAAGAAAGCATTCGTCTTCGCCTGTAGCTTTATCCTAGCTGTCCTAGCGAACTTAGGCGTCATGAAGATTCTAGTATATCCTGAATCTATTAAGGCCCTAGCTAGTGTCTCGTCGATATGCACCTATACTCTAAGGTTGTTCGCGTATCTGGCGCTAATCGCGGCACATTGTTACAGCCCTATCTAGTCTGTCTGTAGGTCTAATTCTAGCGGACCTTGTCGTTTCCTGAATAACTGTCTTCACGGACTAGTTTAGGGATCGTGCGGTCTTGGCTTCTTCTCTAAGCGTTACTGTTTTCTAGCCTAAGAGGTCGTTCTCGTTCTTAGCCTCGCTGTTCCTACGCATTTCTTGCGTACTCTATCTTTAAGTAATAGACTCGGAGTTATAGCGCTCGTGAAATCTGAATACCTTCGTAGGTTAGGTAGCCTCCCTAGGGCGTAAACTCTACCCCGAACGGTACAATTTCTTAGACAACTTTCTGATGCGCGTGAGGTTAAGCTATAACTAGTAGTCTCCTTAGGTGTCGTTGCATATAGTCGGCTAGTTTGTCATACTAAAGCTAGTCGACGTGTTGTACTCTATTAATCTATAGGCAAGCTTAAGCCTACTAGTTCTGTATAATTCGGATAATATCGAGCCTGATGTCATGCGGCAGCATGGCCTATTACTCTATGCTCTCGTCTTCCTTGGAATCAGGAATGACGGCTTCGACAATCTCGTAGTTGTCGTCTAAACCTTCTTCTTCTTCTTCTAGCTCCTGTTGCCCTAGGACTGTTGTACTAGAAGGTGTACCCCTTAGCGCATAGATTAACTATGCCTTGTTTCGGCTAGGGTACTATCTAGAACCATCTTTATTACTCATGTGAATTCGACAATCGTCGTCATAGCACGTAGTCTAAGTAAGTGCGGCATAGTCTAGTTCTCGAGTAGTAGCGGCCTTTTGCTTAGGTGCCGTCGTTGTCGCGCGAGCCTGCTCTATCCTAGGCAGTTCCTGTCGTTACTTCTTAGCAAAACACTCGCGAGCAAAGTGTCCTTTCTTTCTACAGTTATAGCACTCGAGATTACTCTTGTCGAATGGCTTCTTTAGACTATTCTAGGGAGGAGAGCCCTTCTGCAGCTTTCCTTAGGGTCTATTCCTTAGACGCCCCTTAGTCGCATCTAACTCTATAGGTTAGAGACTATAGTAATCGCTTCGCCATTTTAGTGCTAATCGTTAGACCTTATGGTTAGCCTATACTAGCTTGCGATTTCCATGTTGTCGTTCTTGCTGTTATTCCTAGATGCGATTATTAATTCTAATCGCGAGATCGCTCATCTCCTTGAATGTCGTTAGCCGATCTCCTTAGGTAATTTTGTCTTTAACCGTCTCCTTTAGTCCCTAGTAGAACTAAGCGGCTAAAGCATTATCATTCTAGTCGACTTAAGCAGAGAGGGTCTAAAAGTCCGCGTAGTACTTAATAGCGGAACCCTTCTGCTAGATTCCTAGGAGAGCTCTCTCGGCCTCTTATTGCTCATTACTAAGCCTGAAAGCTTCGCGTAACGCCTTAAACAAAGACTTGTCTAAGTTAAGAATCTCCCTAGTTGTCGTCTTCCTGGCTTCAACGTTACTAACGTAATCTAGATAATCTGTCAGATGAGGCTAGATAAACTCGAACGCTAGTCCCTTTAGGTAAGAGACAATATACATCATTTGCTTATGATGTGTTATAAACTGTTCCGTATCTACGTTAAATGCTAACTAGCATTATAGGATAAACATCTTAACTTGAGATCGTTACCCTGTAAACTCTGTAGGGCTTCCTATCTTAAAGCCGTTGTTGCCATGTCTATTCCTAGTAGTTAAACCTGCGACAGATGCTAGAGCCATCTTACTAAGGTAAATGGATTCAAGCTACTACGTAATTTAAGGTATAGTAGCAACTTGTTCTCGTAGTGTTAGTTAACTGTTACTAGAAGTTAAACTAACAGCTAAAGAACTACTTAACATAGGCGTATGTTAAGCGCTTAACGAGTCCCCTGATACTTCCTTAGAAGTAGTGCTCAAAATGTTATAAGGGTAGGTGCTAATAGCAGGAAGGTAACTAGGTATTAGACTCGTAGAGCTGTAAAGAATATCGACAATAGTAATTGTCCTTATAACTGACTATCCCCTAGGGAGAGGGAATTAAATTAAGCACGAAGCTCCTAACTGCCTGTCCTGAAGCCATCCCTATATACTAGAGAGATAGAGTAGCTCTGTTAGATCTGTTAACAGACCTAATAAATCTATGTCTATAGATCTGTAGACTAACCCTATAGATCTAAGGGTCTGTTATCCCATGACAGATCCCTTCTCCCCTATAGGCCTATAGATCTGTAGACTAACCCTACAGATCTAGGGATCTATCCTCACGTAATAGATCCTTTCTCCTATAGCTATGCCTATGACTTATAGTACTTAGGACTCTTATGATCCTGTAACCTACAGTACTCCTAACACTCATGACATAAGGCTAAGAGGGGGATAGTGTCATAAAGGTCATAAGTTATAAGTACTATGGCATAAGTCATAACACATGCTAGGAAGAAAGGATCTGTCATGTAAGGATAGACACCTAGATCTATAGGCTTGCATAGGAGAAAGGATCTGTCACGTAAGAACAGACACCTAGATCTGTAGGGTTAGTCTACAGATCTATAGACATAGGTCTAACAGGTCTGTTAATAGACCTAGTAGAACTGCCCTGTCTCTCTAGTATATAGGGATAGCTTCAGGACAGGTAGTTAGGAGCTTTGTGCTTAATTTAATTCCCTTTCCCTAGGGGATAGTCAGTTACAAGGTTAATTGCTATTGTCGATATTCTTTACTACTCTGCGAGTCTAACACCTAATCCCCTTCCTGCTATTAGTACCTACCCTTATGACATGTAGCCATGTCACTAACAGAGACTACAGGCATGTCCTTAGCATCGCTAGAGACACTAATATTGTCAATGTTAGTAACGTTAGTATAGTTGCCGCTAGCATTAAGAGTGCTAGTATTATAGCCTACGTAAGTACCTTGTAACCTTTACTAGTCATCTGCCTTAACACTAGCCCTAGCTGCCTTGCCGACAGCTAAGACTAGCGCCATAGTTCCTTGTTAAGCGGAAACTCATGATCTAGCTACTATAACACAAGGAGATTATATAATAGATACAAGTATAGACAATAATATAGAGGATAATATTACCTTTGCTCGTGTAATGGCAAATGTTAGTCTTAGAGGACCTTAACAATCTGAGGGGTAGGGTAATGTCATAGCATACTACTACTCGAGTTGTCTTATTACAAGTCAGATAACCCTACATGACTTAGTAACCTAACTTATGTAGCGAGTATACCTTTGTAGCTAGTCTTGTACCTTCTTAGATATATTGTACACAATTATGTTGCTTCCTTAATACTAGTCCTTTATAATGTTCTACTACTTATATTATATGTATTAGTAGATAATACATTAAGTATCTCCTTATTAGTAGACTACTAGTACTAATATTAGTGTTCTATAAGGTAAGTTAACCTTTACTATAACTTTGCCTCTAATATAGGGTATATATTTACAGAAGCCCTAATTGTTAAGCTACCTTATAAGGTACCTATAACTAAAGATTGTCTGTTCTCTTACATGACTATCTCCTAGATTTTAACATAGTACTAGTAGAATCTAGTAGCTATAGCTTCCTATACATACTTGCGCTAGTGTAAATAGTTATTTATCTGATGTAGCATCGTAATAACAACAACGATATTAGCACTCATTGCTAATTTCTGATAGCACATTTGGACCGCCGCTTGGGCTGCACATCGACGTCAATGCACATGTGTTTCAAGGAGCGACTGGCGCTTCCTCTTTGAAAGTCACTTGCTTACTAGCTACCTAGGTAGATACCTCGACTTGGGGAGGGGAGGATCATTGGCGCTCGGCGTGTAGGCACATTGTGTTGAGTCAATAATAATAGTAATATTCGAATCAAATATTGAACGAAGCAGTCGACATGGCCGGTGTTCTGCGCTGGTACGACGCGGCGCCAGTATTCATGTATGCCATGGCCCAACTGACTGACGGCATCAAGGTACCAAGCCAGTCTCGCCCGTCGCCCCCTCCTCACCCAGTCCATCACCACCGCCGTTCTCTTCGCCACCGGCGACACCATGGCCCAACAAGGCGTCGAGCGCCGCGGCCTCCACAACCACGACCTCGCCCGCACCGCCCGCATGGCTGTCTACGGCGGCTGCGTCTTCGGTCCCGCCGCCACCACCTGGTTCGCCTTCCTGCAGCGCAAAGTCGTATTTCCCGCCCGACCCAACCTGGAGATTCTCGCCCGAGTCGCCGCCGACCAGTGCATCTTCGCCAGCGGCAACCTGTTCGTCTTTCTGAGCACCATGGCCGTCATGGAGGGCTCCGACCCCAAGAAGAAGCTGGACACCACCTACCTCACCGCCTTGCAGAAGAACTGGATGCTCTGGCCCGCCGTGCAATTCACCAATTTCAAATTCGTGCCCCTGGAGCATCGGGTGTTGGTGGTCAACATCATCTCCCTGGGTGAGCGTGGCATCCTTCGAGCCACACGGATGATTCACTGACAGCATCAGGATGGAATTGCTACCTTAGCTACCTCAATAGTCAGCCAAGCGCCGACGCCCTTTCTGAGACGACCTATCCTCCGGACGTCTAGTACACGGTCGATGAATAGGGGCCCATCAGACTGAGGTTGTGTCATATTCGGCTGCATGTACAGTACGGCCGGGCGCTCATGGAGGAGACCCTGTTTCTCGGCAATGGGAAGCATCGTTGCACACGGCAGAGGCATAATGGGCAAGCGTGAAGACGGTTAGCCGGCAAGCAGGCGTGGTTCAGATCCGGCTCAGGTTTGCTGCTTCCTGCAGTATGAGCAGCAAATGATAAGCCCGCTCAACATCTCCTTCTCCCCTCTGATCCTCACCATCCAACTCACTACATACCGCAAACGGCAGAACTTCGTGCGAGCATTATTAGTGAGGGCACCTTCACAAGCAGCACACAGCCGATCGCTTATGAAAGCAGGATCCGGCGACCGTGGCCCCGGACCAACAGTCACGCGCCTCTCGACATTCACATGCGCTAGCGGGCACCAAAACAACATATTGCATCTGAACTCAGACTTTCGACATGTCAACATCTTCAGACAAGCAAAGTTCAGAGGACTCGCGACGCCAAAATCCGCAAACCGGCAGCACCGAAAAAGACGTTCGTGCGCAGAGTCACATTGTAGGCCACTTTACATACAACCATCCGTTGGTCTGTCGTATCTGCAACGGCCCTTACAGCAATCCGCAGACACTCGCTTGTGGGCACACCTTCTGCATAGTGTGCATCCATCCAACGTTGCAACTTGGGAGTGGAACGGCGTTCCACTGTCCTCACCCTTCCCATTTCGAGTCTCCATGGCCGGACGTAGTCGCAGCCGAAGCGACTGATCCTCAGGACAGCATTGACACTAGCGGGGTCATCCGTGCACCAAGCAACGCCACCAGCGACGACAGTCACCGCAGCCCACGGCGGCGCAGTTCCGACTCGAAGTGCGCCATCTGTCTGAGCGAGTTCCGAGATCCAGTCCGCGTTTCTTGCGGCCACCGATTCTGCAGGAAGTGCATCTGGAAGTGGTCCTGCAAGCAGTGTGGGATCAGGCTGTCTACCTGGAAGTGTGCATTTGCTTGCGTCCTGTATCCGTGGGATCGTGCGGCAATCGGGCCACCGCACCAGGTGAGTCCGTCTCCGTCGCCTTCTCCGGTCCATCGAGCACCGAGACAGGGGGCCCAGAGACGACCAGGCAATCTGCAAAGTCTCTAGCACAGACTTCAAAAGCTGGGCCGGTGTCTGAAGAAGCTGATTCAACCAGGGGAGAGACATCGAAATGAGTCCTGACGCAAGCAACACCAGGAGCAGCAGGCTGAGCAAGCTGTTTGGCTCGCTCACGAAGCGGCACGACAACGACAAGGAGGCTAACAGCAAGATCACCCGCCCAGCTGAGAGCCCTGCCCCGCGCCGTCGTGCACTCCATGGCGCAGAGGTGGAGCCTCAGGAGCAGAGGAAATCGGGCCGAGAGCCGTCGCACCCACAGCTGGGGAGGCAGGCGACGTACATGGATGCCGTCAAGAGCGGAGGCGGCTTCGTGCATGGAGGCGGCGGATCTTTCGACATGCACCCGGGCTTCTTCAACCGACCGGAGTGCTGGCGCGGCAGACGACTGGCAGGGGTGATCGATCGCCTCCGAGGTTGCAGAGAGAGACTGCGTATGTGGATGCCGTCAAGACTGGAGATGGATTTGCGTACGGTGGTGGAGGTCCCTTCGATATGCATCCGGGCTACCTCGCTCCGTCTGGAGAGCCATACCAGCGGGATGGTGACGCACGCCACGTTCAAAACTACAAGTCAACGCCAAGGGCCAAGGAGGAGCAAGCCGCCTCGAGCTCTCGCAATCAAGGCAGGCAGATGAGGGCATCAGTGTCCGGCGCCGCGTCTACCGCAGTGCCGTCGAATACACTTTCAGCACCTCAGCGCAGGAAGAGCGGCCGCGGCGGCTCCACATCTACGTCGATTCCGGCCGGTCATTATGTTCATCCCGTCACGAAGCGCGTCATCCCGCCTCACCCAAATTCCAACTCCGTCAAGTCAGACCATCATCGTGGGTTCAGAGAGAGGTACGTCGACCACCTCAAGTACACAGAGATGTACCCGGAGACACAGTGGGGAAAGGCGAAGGAAGGTGTGCCTGGCAGTGCGCCGAAGATCCTCTCTGCCACGCCGGAAAGCTCTCCGCCCAAGAAGCCAGGCGTGTGGAGCGAGCGGAGGGACAGCGTCAGCTCCATGATCCCATGGACGGACGCCGCGGCGGCATTGGAGAAATTAGCCGGTCCGCGGAAGCAGCGTGGTCGATCGGTGAGCGCGAGCAGTGCTCCACTTCCGCATCCCGTGTACCCGTCTCAGCCGTACGAATTCACTGGCAGGGAGAGCGAAAGCTACAAGAAGGAGCTGCGTCGCCGCAGCGCGCTTGAGGCGGCTGAAGTCGTGGTGCCGCGATCTATGCCGCTGCAGCAAGATGCTTCAGCGCAGCGCACTGCGAGCAGGGCCAGAAGCAGGAGCACGACTGGGGTCAGCGCCGCGCCGACAGCCGAAGCTGGTGGAGACTTTCCCTCCTTGACTGCAAGCGCAACCGCCTACAACAGCGGCGCCACGCTGTGCCGGCAACTTGCTCGCACGGCTGTTTCCACCGCCTCCAGCCGTGTACGCATGTCTGCCCCCTCCCAGTCTCGCAGCAATGTCAACTACCCCGACGACATCCCTGACTGACGACGGCCTCGCCATGCGTCGCGCCGGCTCCCAGCGCGCGTCCAAACACAGCGTTTGCTCAACCAGCACGCGCAGCACGGGTCAAGGCTGGGCCGCGCCCTACAGCAATGGCTCGATGTTGCCGCAGGGACCGTCACGCTACGCCGGGGCCGGGCGCTCAAGGTCGAGATCCGCGTCGCCCTAGTGGGCGTTGTGGCTACTCCAACGACGACGACGACGACGATGACGACCATTCGTACCGCGACGCCGAGAGACTGATAAGATGTGCAGTCCTCTGGAATGACGTCGGGGGGTCGGAGGTAGTTAGATTTCACCTACAGAGAGGAGTCGGAGAAGGGACACAGGGGCCACTGGACGGTACGCCGCGACGATGACGGTTTGGGAGAGGAAGGCGGGGAGGGGAATTCGTGCCGCGTGTGCGCCGAAGTCTGGGTTGGGTAGTATTGGCGATTTGGGTGACTTTTGCGGCACGCGACATGCGGCGGGTCACTTCGTTGGAGATTCTTGATCCGGCTTGGACTTCACCGAGCACGGGGTTTTCTTCACGGCTTCTCCAGCCCGCGTCAGTGGGCATGCATGCATGCATAGACGATGCAGGACCCTCGAGATCGAGGATCTGGCTGTCTTTGAGCGTAATGGAATCGAAGGTCCCATAATCATCTGACTCCGCGCTCATCAACGTGGCATTCCCTCCAATTTCCCTCTGCTTTTCCATGCCCAAAAGTTCAAGGCCGACTGCCGTTAGAAACCCGCTACTACTACTACTACTCCTACTACTACTACTCATACTACTACTACTACTACTACTACTACTCCTCCTCCTACTACTCCTACTACTCCTCCTCCTCCTCCTCCTCCTCCTCCTCCTCCTCCTCCTCCAGGACCAAAGCACAGCTTCCCACCTTCACAGTCGACTCCAACCGCACGGTTGCGAGTTGCGGCCAATGCAACCGCGCATCTGCATGCACGCACTATGGAAGTCCACACAGACTCCCCGCAAGCGGGCGTGGGCGCCGCCGCCGACGCCGAGCCGACGCTCAATCTCGAGCACGCGCCTCCTCCTCATTCCACCGCTCTCTCGAACCTAAACGCATGGAGCGGCCTCCCGCGAACCCCGACATCGACGCGGAACAGCGCGCCCGCGAACTCGGTCGACCACGCAAACCGCTCCGGCTCCTCCTCCTCGGCGGTCGTCACGAACAGCTGCGTCCCCGCAAACGCCGGACAAGTGACACAGCGCGTGGGGAGCGCGACCTGGGCGATGATCTCGCCGTCGAGATCCACGCGCACGACTTTGCCGGCCCCGAAGAGCGCGATCCAGAAACAGCCCTCTTCGTCCTGGGCGTGGCCGTCCGGGACCCCGCCGTCGATCGGGCAGGTGAAGAAGGTGGTGCCGTGGCCCAGTCGACGTGGCCGGTCGCCAGGTCGTAGGGGTACTTGATGATGCTGCGCGAGGGCGAGTCGGTGAAGTAGAAGGATTTGTGGTCCGGGGACCAGGACATGCCGTTGGGGATCGTCACGCCGGCTTTCAGGCGGTGGATGGACAGGTCGGGGTCGAGGCGGAACAGGATGCCTGTTGGGTGGGGGAATTGAGATCGTGAGTTTGAGAGAGAGAGAGAGATGCAGTTCGGAGGCGGTGCTGGTGTGGGGGCTTACCTTCGTCGCTGAGGTTTTGCCCGACGAGCGCGGGGTCGTTCATTGCGCCTACGAAGTAGCGGCCTTTGGCGTCGACGGCGCCGTCTGGAATGTTGGGGCGACCATTAGGAATTGTGTTGGGTGCGGGAGGCACGACTCACCATTACTCCTCATCCTCTCCTCGCGGTTCTTGCCCTGCTTAGGCTTCCCGCCGCCGTCATCTTTCCGTTCCTCGTCCGTCCACATTTTCTGAATCCATTTCGACTCCCCGGTCTCACGGTTCAAGACTCCATACCCATACTTGCCACCGAAGATGAACTCCTTCGCGTTGCCTTCGATGTCAGCGGTTGTCCCGACATTGAAATCCAGATCCAATTGCCTGTGTGAAGATGGTCCTTTCGCCAGGTCGACAAAGTGGACCTTCTTCTTGACGATATCGACAAAGCGCAGGGAGTTGAGACTTTTCTCCCAGAAAGGAGCTTCACCCAGTCCGCATTTAAGGTTCAGGTACGGCTCACTGATCTTGTACCATTTTATCTCAGGCATCTTTCTTCTCGATCTTGCGGTAGTGTGGTGTATCGTGATGTTGACACCAGCAACTTGAGCTGCTACAACCGGGAGGTACCTAGTGAGAGTGTATGATCAAGGCATGACTTCACTGTGATTGACCCTGAGTTCGGGTGGACTCCAGCTGCAGCGGCTCGGCCAGCTGCGCATCTTTGCCCCTTGACCATCGCTCGCGGCCAATGGAAACCAAGAGCTCACATGCACGATATATGATTCTGGCGACACAACAGCGGCGCCAACCACGGTCGTACCTGATCGGTGGCTGGGACAGATAGAATTGCAACTTCGGCACGGCCACGAGCGAACCCATCAAAATCGCATGTTGTCATACATGTGGCTGCAGGTGGCCGGCCAGCGGCCGCGTGATCGTCGAGGATAACGCCATGGCACTCACGTGGCGCGCGGCCCAGCTCGAACGGAGCGTGCGACCGGATTGGTGGCTGCGCCGCCGCCATGGCCTTGGAATTTCCCTGACAGCGTTAGGCATGTCCCGATCGGCGAGCGTTCCTCTGCTGGTCATGAGGTGGTGAGACTGATGCACAATGTAACGTTGCACGTATCGACATGCTCGCAAAGTCGCTATGAGACGGGCCCGGATGGCACAGCCGCCTGCGGCACATCGACTCGCAGGATGGTCACTGCGATCGGCGGGACTGCCATGTGAGCTGTGACAGATTCCCGATGATGCGAGCACGTCACATCGTCGGTACCTCTGTTTCGGGCTCGCTCTGGGTGCAAGCAACTGCCGCCCAACGATGGGACGCGGCAGTACTGCCGTCTTTCATGCATACGCAGCCGTACCCCGTGCCGGACGATGACTTTCGCAAACCAATCGGCACTGACACCAACGTGGTACATATCTGTTCGCGGACACTTGAATTGTGACACCTCATGTTACACCGACGAGACAGCCCGCGTTGGGCAATGCGGTCTTGCTCGCAGCAGGGACCTGAGTGGATGGACACGTGGCTAATCTATTGTGATGCGTCCTGATCCAATCCCTCGTCTTGCATGACCTCGAAGACTGTGGTGCGTTGGTGGCCCGCGCTGTTCCGGACAACCTGGACTCCTGACTGAGACTGTGCCACGCCGTGCACAGTACCGGTCCTTGAACAGCTCATTGACTGACTTTGGGCAGTCGGAGCCACTTGCTTTAATGAATCTGCCGGAGCGACAAATTTCCAAGAGACGTACGTGCTGACGCGACCATCTGCCCAGAGCATGAAATCTGTCGTGCGATCGTCCTCGCTCTCCTCACATGGCCGTACGACCAAAGACTAGACTTTGATCCCCGTCATTCCATGCGTCTGATCGCTGGTGTGTTGCTAGGCCCGTGAGCATCGCTAAGCCTTGTCTGGTACGACCGCAGGTTCAGAACAAAGTACTCGCATTCGCTCCGGAAAGGCAAGGTGATACTCGGCAAATTCTTCTTTCGTGTGGTCAGTCATGGATGAAGCGTTTCTCTGAAATGTCCCAGTCATGTGCCCGACCATCAGAGGGAACTCACTTCCGTCGGCCTTTTCCACGCCCACAAGCAGCTAGACCCTGACGGCGAGGCACTACGCGCCGCCGAACAACCAGAGTCCTGCCCGTCAGAGTGTGAAGACCAGGCCGCAGGAGCAGGATCAGAGGCTCGATCGCAGCCGCGCTGGGTCCAATCTATCCGAGACGATCCGTGATGCAAGTGAGCTTACGAACAGATCCACAGGCCTCCGGAGTGAATCGCTCCACGCGGTTTGCTCAGGAGCGAGCGCGTTGTGAAAGCTACATGCATTGCGTAGGCTGCACCCAAACATCTTGCGGTCCAGACGCTGCAGGGGTCGGTGGGTGCTCGATTATTGCAATCCGAGAGAGATTTGGGCATCCGGTCGGAGTCGGCAGCGCGCGGTGATGCTGTGGTCGATCCCAAGGTGTTGTCGTGTTCGAAGCCTGCCGTCTCATTGTTCAAGGGCTCATTAGCGGCGGGAGCGATGACCTGCGCAGGGATACCGGCGGGTGGTGCATTGATGGGATTGATCAGCCAAGGCTTCCGCGTTCGCAATCTTCGCCAGGCTCTCCACCCGGCGACATGCATCTCCTGTGGCCGTGTGGTGACATACGGGGATAGTTGTGGGGTGAGACACGATCATTTGCGAGGTGTTTCGGACCCAAGCTACCCAAGCACCCAGGCCCAGGTGCGCCCGGTGGGTTGCCAAGCCATCGAGCAGAAATAAAGTTGAGATGCGACACCGCAGACCACGTGTGGAGGAGCCGACGCGGCGGCTGTGGCGTGTGCGTCCCGGGGGCTCCTCCAGTACATATGGCGGGTGGCAGCGAGCTGGCCAGCGGTTGCCAGTTGCAAGAAGCGCACGCGCAAACCTTCGAGAAGGCGGCCGGTCCACGCCTGGTCGCGGACGAACGCTCCGCCGCGCTAGACCACCCATGCCCGTTTGACGCGGGACTTTATGCTCAGTGAAAGTACTTGATTTAACATTCTTAACTAGTCCTAAGCAAATTTCGCGACCGGGGGGACATGTGGACGGGTGGACGGAGGGAGGATGGGCCGTGGCACGAGGCGGCGCGGGAGCCTGACTGACGTCCTGACGGCACTCGCGGGGAGACGTCTCCATAGTTCAGAGTTGTGATGGCGGTGCATTCGTGCGCAGGAGCGTAGTCGTTGGCGGTCGCTTTGGCATCGAGCTACTGCACGCCGTCGCCTCGGCCCTCGAAAATGATGCGCCCGCGGCCAATCACAATTTGGAGCGGCGAGTGGTTGGCTGTGTGCTGGCATTTTGCGCGACGTGCATGCGTCCTGGCGACGCTGTGTGGGTGCTGGACCATGTGACCTGGGCTTCCTGCATCGATCATGCAGGATGCCCGCCGGGAGGCCGGGAGCTCATCAATCAGAGGTGCAAGAGCCCCGGGTTGGTCGAGTCAGTGGTACATGTCGGGCATTGCGAAATTGCGCCTGCTGGCCCTTTCAGGACTCGGGCGCGCAGGCAAGCGAGATGGCAACACGGCACGGGCACGGGCACGAGACAGTGATGGTCATCCGATGGCCCACACGGTCCATCCGGATCGATTGATTGATCCAGAGGATTCTTCTCATCTGCCTGCTGCCCAACGGCGTCCGCGCGTCACGCGTCAGAGAACAAGTTCCCGACCCGTGACCGACCACGCAACGGGAATTTCATGCAGGCGGGCGGCCTGGTCCGACCGACGGACTGACTCATGACGGCGATCCTGCCGCCGCGCCGACACAGGCACCAGGCGGCAGGAACCAGTCAGCGCCCGTGCCCCTGGTCCCGGTCCGGCTGGTGCCTGTCGTCTCTTACGGTACGCGATGTTGCGATGTTGCGATGTTGCGCGTGAACTCGTCACATCTCGTAATCATCACACGTGTCATGCCAATGATGATGATGATGATGATAATAATAATAATAATAATAGTAAATAATCATCATAAAAAAATAATCATCATAAAAAAAAATTCTCATCATAACAATCATAATACACATCATGCGGATAATCATCGTCACAGTAATCAGTGATGATGATGGTGATGATGATGATGATGAGAAT
Source organism: Teratosphaeria epicoccoides (assembly GCA_021401465.1). Taxonomy (NCBI): domain Eukaryota; kingdom Fungi; phylum Ascomycota; class Dothideomycetes; order Mycosphaerellales; family Teratosphaeriaceae; genus Teratosphaeria; species Teratosphaeria epicoccoides. The sequence continues at coordinate 43,513 of JADDMT010000094.1, read as the reverse complement.
AATCACAAAATTCCATCTAATGCGCGTGGAGGCGTGGTGGTGCGTGGTGGTGGCATCCGTGGACCGAGCGACAGACGTGTGTGTGATGGATCATGTGTCGACCACTCGCCGCGCCATGTGCGCCGTGTACCTGAGCCAGGGCCGCGGGCGCGACAGATTGGCCACACGCCGGGATGCACCGCTGCGCCAACGCGGTCAGCAGCAGCAGCCAGGGCCCCAGCTGCCCGTGACGGCGGACGTGCCCCCCGGCAGCCTGGGTCGGGCGGGTGGAACGACGACTGACAGACGACAGTCCGAGCCTGGAATACAATCAACATAATAAATGCAATCACCACCTCCTCCCGCTCCGCTCATCTCGACTAGCCACTCCAACGCTAGCGTCTCATTCGCCGTCAAACCGCTGCTCGTCCACAAGCACGAGCAACGCCGGCTAGCCAGAACATCCCGCCATCCCGCGGACGGATGCAAAGCTTCTTCCTCTGGCTCGGCTTTCACGCTTAGCCATATGGCCTGTCCTACCCTGGTCGCCCTGTTCGACTTGGTCTGAGTCCTGTGCGCGATGATGCATTGCAGCGGCACTAAATCGTCAAGCATGGATGTCTTGCTGGACGGGGGTCTGTCCGTTAGTGTTGTCATCACACCGCCCATGATTATATATCACTGCGTCCCATTCCAGCCCGCCCGCCTGCCCAGTCGTCATCCTCCGTGGCCGCCTTGTGACCCTCATGCTGGTGCTGTCCGCGCCCACTGTCGCCCAGAACACTGCAGCTCACCCGGCCGTCATCGTCACCACGGGACCGCAGGGAGCGTTGCATGCCAAGCCACGAACCTGACCGCGGCATTCCTGGCGTTGCTGGACAAGCAGCATTGATTCGAGAGGCGTATATCTATCGACTGTCGAGCCGCATCGTTCAGCGTGGGACGTGTTCTGCGTCCCACGTCACCCGCCACCGTGGCGGCCACAGAGGTGCATCGCGCTCCGGGTCACTACCGCGGGTCTTTCGAATACAGCAAACTCTCTGCATGTTCCGAGCTCGTCGCTTCCGCCTACGATCCAGCATTCAGAGGCCGAGACCATCGCATTTGGCCAGCGACCAAGTCCGACCACCGTCCATGGTCCCGCGCTCGGGACGAACAGGAACACGGTGATCACGGGAAAAATTTCATGTCAGAGCGGGCAGCTGGTCAAGCCCCGCCTGACATTTCGACCAGTGCTAGCTATGGGGGGAGGCAGGGTGATGGGTCCAGCTCGCAGTTGCCGTCGGGAGGACGCCGATTGACCCCGAGCCTGTCCGCAGCGACATCACCAGCACCTCCCCGCTCGGCTCGTGCATTCGAACTGCCTCCCCTTCCTGCACCACCAAGCCATTTGACGGGCGGCTTCCCTCAATCAGCTCCCCGCCTGGCGGGCGTCTCTTCCATCCTGAACCCGGACACAAACGACGAGCCACATGGACGACGGCGGAAAGCCTCCGAGATCGATTCGCCGCCGGCCTCTCTGGCGCCTCTGGCGCTTGTGCCACATCCGGCACGGCAGTCCAGCAACCCGTCGGCATCACCGTTGCTCCTTCAACGGAATGTCACAGATCAGCCGCCCCGAAGGATCCTGACGCCTCGGTCGCCAAGGGTACATCGTACCGCCAGTCTCAACCAACTGAGTACGTCCACGGGAACCATCAGTGCTCAAAATACACCGTTCCCGGGCTCGCCTCGTTCTCGCACCTATGCCATCGAGCCCGGAATGTCCGGGGCGCCCCCGCTGCCGACTCCTCCTGCGTTGGCACGCCATGGGTACGGTTTCGGTCCGACGCCATCGTCTGAAGCCGCAAGAAGAGCCAATGCTGGAGCAAATCGCAGCGGGATCACGTCAGCAAGCGCAAGCCCTACCACTTCGTACTCTTCGTACAGCCAAGCCGAGCAGACATCTCCGAGTGCTCAATACGGACCGCTATCTGGCTTCAACGCGGCCCCGTCGACAGGCGCCGAGGGAGCAGGCGCTGGTAATGCGCCGGCAGGCAGTACTGGCCAGGAGCGCCAAAGACAGGCCGGAATTCCCATTTCATCGTCAAGCGGGCAAAATGTCTACCAGATGATGACGCTCGAGACCACCTCGGGCACCGTACAACTACCCGTGGACGTACAAGCAGCATCCAGGGTCGCCGATGAGAAACGGCGGAGAAACGCTGGTGCCAGCGCACGATTTAGACAAAGGCGCAAAGAGAAGGAGAAAGAGGCATCAGTGACAATCTCGAGGCTCGAGCAGCAAGTCAAGGAACTCAGCGAGGATGCGGATTTTTATAAGCGAGAGCGCGACTACATGGCGGGCCTGTTGGTACATCTCCCTGGAGGCGAGCGTCATTTCCCCAGGCCTCCATCACCCAGAAGACGACGATCGTCCACCACGGTTCAAGGTCCCAGTGCAAATGCAGGCGTGGGCACGGGATTTGGCAGTGCTGGGCACGATCCATCGGCCCGCAGCCCGCAACAAGGTCGCAGTGGCAGGAGAAGGACTTCAACCACCTCCTTGCCTCCTCCAGCCCCGGTCGGCATGCCACATCTCGGCACTCAATACCAGCAGCAGCCATATCTTTCTCAGAACTTCGGAGCTCCCGTGGTGGCCCAGCCCGGACCTAGCCTCCACCAGCCGCAGGCTGCGATGCCATCGCCAATGGTCCGACCGGGTCTGTCGCACTCCTCACCGTTGCCCCCGACGCAACAGCAGCCCGGGCCATCTTCTTACCAATTACCTCCCCAACTGATGCATGCGCCACCTCAGACTGGTCCCTGGAATCCATACGCACCCGAGCAACGTCGGCCATCTGCTTCGCAGGGTCGTCCTGAGCACTCCCGCGACGAGGCGGTGAGGAAGTATCAGGCATGAGTCTACGCAGATTCGAAAAGCCATCATTACGTCCACGCACAACAGATCGTCCACGGGATGACTGTCATACACGCCTACTTACGTTGAGGCTCCACCATGTACATATAATTTTGAGCGTCTCCGCGGACATATCAGCTAGGGGGTCTACAGCATCACATGCGGCGCATATTGTTTTCCTCGCTTCGATAAAATTGATGTACTCTTAGTCACGATACCCGGGAGTGCGTGAGCTCGATTTCCTGTGGCCTCGAAGTTCCCACTCGCTTGTGTGGCCAAGCGAGAGTTCTGGCCGCGATGCGAGCAAGCATGGAGGGGACAGCGGCGGGTATGTCGCGGCGGTGAGGACCAGCACTAGTGTCTGGCGCTATCAATGTACGGTAATAAGCTTAATTCACTCGATCGCGCCGGAAAGTGTGCAAAGATCGGATCACGAACGGCGTGGGCTTTCGTTCCGAGCTTGCGAAGAAGGTTTCCATACTCTGCTGCTTGGACGCGCGATGCACTGCCACAAGCATCGGACTCCTCAAACGTCAGCACCCTTGTGATTGATAGATAGTCTTCGCGCTCAAAGTTCGACTAGCCAACGGCTTATTGATCCTCCCTTTGCCATACCCACGGACTGCGCCGCCGGGACCCCAAGCTAGCATCCGGACTGGCGCACAGCGTGGGATGATGATGTTGAAGCCGTCGACCTTGGGATGGATGGCTTGAGGGAGCGAGATGACGATGATGTCACTTTCAATCGACCAAGGATCCCGACATCCATGTGGCAGCAAGCTGCGACATATCGCTGGATGGAGGCAGCGTGGTGTGCGTTGGCACTTTGGAATGAACCAATCGCGCACAGATGCGGCTTCTGCCGAACGCATGCGGGAGCCAAGTCAATAAGGCGCAATAGACAGTAGCGCGCTGCGAGCTGGGATCGGGGGGGTTCCAGTGGAGAGGGCGATGCGGGAACGCAGGGAGATTGTCCTCTCATTTGGAAAGGCGCGTGCGTTCGGGTCGTCATCAGGGGGGCTGACCCGCCAAGTCTCAATAGTGTCTCGAGTGTTGCCATGAAATCTAAATTGCTCACAGCTCTTCGTCGTCCAGGGAGAAGCATCGTTCGAAGAGCCGGTGAGGAGGGCGGAGATGTCACGCCGCAAGCCTAGCCAACCGGAACGTCCAGACGGGACGTGATGTCTTGCGAACTGGTTCGCCCGTCTCACCCTGTGACATGGCCCCGAATGTGGTGGTGTATGTATAGACGTGTGGCGTGCGGGACGGGGCATCCGAAGAAGTCAAAGACATCGAAACACCGAAAGCGGAATGATAAGCACCGGGATCAGAGCCGTTTCCCATTCACCTGGATACGCAGACTTTCAATGATTGAGACACCCCAGACCAGACAAGCCGGCATGGAGAGGATGGTGTATCTGTTCCCCGCGCCAACCGCGCCAACCCGCTCCACCGTTGCCGAGGCTTCGCGGCTCTTGCGAGGGAGGAAAACATACCATGTCAACAACGCATATTTTCGAGGAATCTTTTGCAGCGACGAGGCATCCGATTGCTCAGCCTAACCCCCATCAGCTTGCAACTCGTGATTACAAGCCACAGAAGAACGCATCATTAGTCGCCCTATCGGAGAGCTTCCATCGGTGGGCAACTCTACTCTCTTAGCGCACCTCCCCCCCCCCCTCCGCCCCACGCCAGCGCTCGACACCGTGCAGGGGCCGCCGCATGCGATGTGTGGCACTGAGAGGCAACGTTGATCCATCTTCACAAGTGGCAGAGGGGCTCGGGCCTTCGTCGAGCCTGCGTAAGCATCTTGCGCGGCCGTGTTCAATATAGTAATCATGGAAGGGCAGAGCCTGGCCAATGTTGTCATCGAAGCAACAGGGGACTTGCTTGCCGGGCCTAGTGTGCACGAGTCGAACAACGCATCGACGAACCACGTCCATCGCTTAGATGCCTTGCATGATGCATGCGAAACTTGGCGAACAGTATCACGCAAGCCGGGAACGGGCCTTACTGCAGACCCATGTGGCGCTTCGATATCAGGCGGAGCAGGCATTTTTGCGGACTGGGATCCCCTCCGTACATGGCACGTATAACTCCACCGCCGTCCGCTCTCCATGACCCAATGTGGAAGTTCAATTTTCTGTCCTCCTGGACACGAGCCCGACCACGGGGTCAGGCGCGCGGCGTCTCGTCAGCGCGGTGTGGTCGCGTTGCCACGACGGCCCAATGAGACTGCCAAGGTCGAGATGGAGATGCTGCGGATGCGTCTCCGTAGTGGCCGAACATGCTGAGATGTGTCGAGCACCCTGCAGCACGGAACCCAGACAACACACGTCCACTCGTCCCCCCTGACGGCAACGGTCTCATCGTGAGCACGGTCACTTCAGCTGCACAGACCGGTGGCGCCCTGCGGTCTAGGTCCCTGCTCACGTCGAGCGACTGGCGTGAAGATATGTTATGCAATTGCTTGTGCCTGAGACTGAGACAAGCATGACTCTAGCGCGATGACCAACATCGAAATATCACAGAGTCCCCGTGCAATAATTGGGGCGGGGAAGCGATGGCCGTTGCTTGCGGCTGCGAGGTTTCAGTGTCAAGACGGCGTCATCTTGATTGATGCCACGATCGGGTTGCTTGGCCTCCATGATGTTCTATCATTGTCGCCCGCGTTTGCGCCCACCGTCTGACAACCAGGTCTGATCGAACTGTCTCCCTTCGACCGTCGAGCAGTCGCGCCATCTGCACAAGCATTTCCATCAATGCCCGCGACCGCGTGTGGGAGGGCATCTGTCTCTCAGGCACGGACGGTCTGCCAAGATGCCTTGATCTGACTTTTCCACGAAAGAAGTGCGACTGCACGTTCGGATATAATACCTGACATCGTAGGCAATACTTGAAGCGCGGCTTCGACATTTGGAACAAGCGCTGGTAGGTGGCTGAAAGGTTTTTTCCACTGGCAGTGGGCGGGGGGCGGGGGCAATGCGACGATAGTCGTTGCCAGTGAATCAATTTCATAGCTCTCAGGTCACATTTCGATTACCGCTGATCCAGACTACTAGCATGTCAGGACTCAAAAAACAAGCCAGTCAATATGCCGTCCTCAACGTCCCCTTCCACTTCTCCGTGCAGAAGATCTCGCGCAGGCTGTGTTCGAAAGACTATACCAGGGATCACGAAGCCTGGCCTCGGCAATTCACATCGATGCCAGTATGTCGTACTGCTCTGCAGCGATGCCCACGAACATCCAGCGACGCGATCGATCTGCTCTTTCGAAAGGACATCGCCATCGGACGGCTCTCCGCTGACCGTCCCTGGCCGCGCCACGGCTACACAAACGGCAGAGCGTGACACATGCGACATGCTCTCCACCACCGCCTTGACGATCCAGCGTTCGTCGACGCGGAAATGCTACAAAGTGTGAGCTGATCGATCACCTCCACCGTCAGGCACAGGCTGTGGACGTACAGAATCACCATACATCGGCACAGGTCCCATGAGAAATCTCAGGCCTGCGTCGCAAGGACCAGGACATGTCTCGGGTAAGATTGCAATAGCGAGTCGAGTGAGCTGCATCTTGCGAAGGAGGGCCACGACGCGGATCCAGCAGCCTCCGTTGGTGGAAAGCCCGAGGAGCGTGGCGGCCTATTGTGGTTGAGCGAACATGGTCAACACCGCTCCTCGGTGGCAGCGAGGCGTCATAAACAGCATCGAGACGCTGAACGTACCTCAGCAGGAGCAAAGAGTGCAAGCAGCTCCCTCCCATACATCTCCAGTTTCAACTTGTTGACCAGCCCACGATTTTGTCGCCCGACGTGTCGTGTGAGCCAGGTTTCGAGATCATCGCCTATCACGAGCGAAGAGTCACCTCGTCAGCGAGCTCAGAGGGGCTGGCAAACGGGATGGGACAAAAGACACGCCTGCACACCCCGTCAACCTTGCCCCGAACCGCGATCCAGAGAGCGGGGACAAGTACTCAAAGCTCCAGGTCGAGTAGAACCACTGCTGTATCACCTTCGCGATGCATGGATCCGATCGAGCGAGCGGCGACGCGACCGGACACATCGCCGGTCTCGACCAAGCGATATGCCATACCCGATCCTCTCGCTGGCTGTCCTCCAAGGTCAAACAGAGGATCTCCACGATGAGCTCAGGCGGGAGACTCTGCATCGTGGCGGCGCAGCGATGCGACGGCGGGGGAGTCTGCAGCGTCGTCGCCCTCTCTCGGGAAATGTATGACGACGCCCTTTCTCGGGAAATGTATGACGATGCTGTTGGTGCGATGATCGCAAAAGAACGTGAGTGTTGATATTCGATTTGTGCGAATAGAATAAAGACCTGTCAGTGTCGATAGCAATAGTTCTCGGGAGCGCGGTGTTTTCAACTTCACCGCTCCAGTCAGGAAGAGGTGAGCAGCTCACGCTTTGCTCGATCACGACTGCTGCGTTCCACGAGCGTCAACGTAGCAGTTACGACGCCCTCTTTGCCGACCATGACAGCAGGAGGGTTCTGCAGTCGATCCCTGGCAGGCAATCTCATCTCAAATCTCCTACCGCAGTCGAAAAGAACGATTACGCAGCGACCGATCGTGTGCATTGCTCGGCCAGCGGAAACGAGCGCAGCAAGACAGATGAATGAATTCTTACCGTGAGATCTAGTCCGCATGATGAGTAAGCTCTGTCTTGCCTTGTCCCAATGTCGGTACTTTGAACATGCTCGAAGAGGTAACATCTCGCCAAGCACAGTGAGCACATATTCGCCTTATGTCTGCAGGCCGGTGCTGGAAGGTAATAGCCATGAGCTACATCATTTTAAGTGTCCTCAGTAACACAATTCCTGAGACGACAACAGCAACATCATCACGTCGGTTTCCTATTCAGCAACCTTCTCACTCGGACATCACCATTCATTCGTTGTTGTCCGCACAGATCTGACCCGCCAAGACCCACACATCACAATAAAATCATCTTCCTATTATGTCTGCTCGCAGCAGCATTTGTCAGCCTCGTGAGCGCCCTGATCGCTGTACGAAAGGGAACTTGATATGGAGAGGGAATGGGATCGGAGTGATGTCAGAAAAGCTATCCGAAGGAGAGCGACCCAGATATCGCATAACAAAAGAGCACCGCCGAAATCAAAAGTTGACATCGATAGAAGTGTTGGACCGCGTGGCACCAGTTGTGACGCTCATTTCTCCAGGGGATATAGTATTGCGCGCAGAGCAGCACAGCAGCTCCCGTCACATATTCGCCCTTCAAGTTCTCACGCGTTTGCCTTTTGCGGAGCCAGCGAAGCAATATTCGCGACAAGATCATCCAAATCCACCACGTCTGCAGGATCACTGTGCCGCATCCGCCGTTTGAATGTCGATGCCTTTTCGGAAATTTTCGTCGTTAGAGCTTTGGATTGTGTAGCGAATAGCCAGCCGACGTCGTCATCGTGCTGCATCGACTTTGAAGATTTCTTGGGTTTCGCTGAATTGGGAGGATGCGCCGTCAGCTGTTTGCTCCTTTTCGAAGGCCTTGGACAGTCGTCAATTGTCTCTGACTCTCTCACTATGCTGATCTTGGCAGACACTGGAGCTCTGTCGTGTTTTTCAGCGAGTTGTGGATCTGCTCGATTTTGCTGCTTAATCGCAGTATCGACAGAAGCAAACTCGTCAGCCGCGGCCACCACCTTTCTGTGCTTAGGCGGATTCGCATGCACCGACGGCTTGTCCACAGCAGCTCGTTTTCTTTTCGCGGTCGGCTGAGTGACGGTAGCCTCTCCAAGCTTTGCACCCTGTTTCACCTTTGCCGGCGACACCGAAAGCCGACTGACATTACAGTCGGCTTCGGCAAGCGGCGTTCGCTTTGGCGTAGACTTGAGCGTAGGTGGTTTTGTCGGCAATGACTCTCCAGCGTGTTGCCTTTGCTTATCATTCGTGACATTCGACTCAGCATGGTTCAGCACTGCGTCAACAGCTTTGCGCTTCCTGCCGTTCGAAGCCTTAGCTGCCCTCTTTGCAGCTGGAGGACGACTGTATGATGACAGAGGCTGCTCTGCTTCCGTGACCAGAAGCTCATCCGGCTCAACGGTTTCGTGACTGTGCTCCACGGCTGCTACAGCCTGACTCTTCCCAGAGCGATCCTTCGGCGCTGGAACAGGAAGAGGCGCCAGGTCTGCAGAACCTGGAAGGCCATGACCCTCAACGGCTTTAGCAGACTCGTTCGTGGTCTTGGGTGCAACCTTTTGTCTAGTAGTCCTCAATTTTCTTGCAGGCGCCCTTTTTGACGGGTTTTCATCCGGCTGAGCATGCTGAGTTTTCTTCTCGTCGTGCGAGGTCACGAGATAAGCAGCCACGGTTTCCAGGTCTTTCTGGCCTCTGCGACCACCTTTTTGCGGCTCTTCGTCCCGTCTTCTCTGGTCAACTGGTGCAGCCTCCTCGGCGAGATCTTCTTGGACCTTGACCTGAGCATCAGCAGCAGCTCGCCTTCTAGGCCGGCTCCTTGCTGGCGCGTCCACAAGTTTATTGAGGACAACCTCGACGTGCGCATCGGGTTTCCGCTTGACTCTCGGCTTCTTGGCCCTGGTCGCCTCCACGAAGCTGTCTTCTGCGCTTTGCTTGATGACTTCAGGCGTTTCATCTTCGACGGGAGACCTTCGTCTTGCTTTCATGTACTTTTTGACTGGCCTCGTCGACGGGTGCTCTGCGGGTTGAAATGCATGCTGTGTGACATCTGGTGCTGCTGAACCCGATTCTACAACACATGCCTGGCTCAGTCGTCTTTTCTTGATTGGAGGCTCATCCGCTAGCTCTGATGCCGTGACGAAAAAAGGCGTATCTGTAGCCAGTCCAAAGGTGAAATCAAAGTTGGTATTGATGGTCCTCGAGCCGGCGCCGCGCTGGCGCATAAGATGCCGTTCATGTCGGCTCTGTTTTGCCGGTGTACTCTGTGACATGCTACCTATCTTGTTACCATGACCGCACGACATATACATACATCTGGCATTATTGAAGCTGTTGACTGTGAAGGTCCGTTGTTTACAGCCGCCCCGCGCCACGGACACTCTCCGAACAATCTCCGCTTAGTCAATCTTCAAAATGGAATGCACCTTCCCTTTTCGGCTTTCTGATGTTTGACATGCGGTGGCGGAGGAAGCAGTGACGAGCACGGGAGAAGATGGAGAAGATGGAGAAGATGGAGAAGATGGAGAAGATGGAGAAGATGGAGAAGATGGAGAAGATGGAGAAGATGGAGAAGATGGAGAAGATGGAGAAGATGGCGCAGATCATAGAGGTCGATCCACTGGCTGGAGTGAAGAGGAGCGCCGGGAGGCCGTCAAAGACAGTCGCGACACCTATTGCGAAGAAGCCCAGACTATCGACAGACATCCAGCAGACGACTGTCTTCCAATCACCCACTGTCTCGACGCCCTTCAGTGCAGAGAGACGACCATCACGTGCACCTTTGAAAGTCATCGATGGCCGGCCACTACCCACCACTCCCGTCCCGCAGTCAAGCAGCCTCTCCGACGCCGAATACCAGAGCGTTGCGGCCAGCGCCGTCCTGCAGGCATCATTCATCCGGTCGCAGTCAAGGTGGACGTGCGAAGGACTGTTCGAGCGGTATTGGGTGAAGCCAGAGACGGGCAAGAACGCCAAGCCGCCTCCGCCCGACAATCCCGACCCGAAATGGCAGAAGTTGAAGGGCGAGTGTCGCATCAGGATCGAGCCACACATCTTCCAGTGCTCCATGTACGTGGAGGAGAAGCCGATAGCGCGGCCACCCCCGCCTCCGAAGCAGTATGTAGCGCCTGTCGGGCAGGCGCAGTATGGGCAGCAATATCGTCCACAGCAATATACGCCGCAGCAGCCATATCAGCAGAGCCGCACACATGCCCCAATCGCCCAGGCTGGGCAGTCTAGAAATCTGCCGACTCCGGCCGCGGGTAGAACGCCGACACCGTCCCGACCACAGCAGCTGCCACTACCGGACAAGAAGGCCGGGCCCGATCCGGTCATCAGCAAGCTGGCTGCCCGTGCTTCATCTGATCCGGAGCTCAAGAGTCTCATGAAAGAGGTTGCTACCGGCAATGCTAGTCAGGACCAGCTGAAGGTGTTCCAGCGGCATATCGATGAGCTTCAGCAGCAGATCAAGCAGGAGAAGGAAGCCGAAGAAAAGGCAGCGAGGGAGGCTGAGGCGAAGGCGAGAGCAAGCGAGAATGTCGTACAATACGATTCTTCTGCAGATGTCAAGCTGAAGCAAGAAGTCACTGCTTCGGGCCAAACATTCGCACCTCAGCAACCACCTCAGCCGCAGCCAATCCAGCAGTCATATACGCCGACGCAGCGTCCGCCTGTTGCTCCGGCTCCGCCTTACCAAGCTCCGCAAGGCCAAAAATGGGCTCCACCGACCGCACCAACTCGTCACCCAGTCATTCTCGCCTTCAACACTCCTGGAGCAACAGAAGACCGCTTCTTATTCCCGCAATACTCCATCCTCGAGAATCTGTCAAAGAACCACTTGCTCGCTTCGTTCCTGGTCACGCGCAAAGGACGGCATGCTGCAGATACCACCGGCCTGGACCCTGTCAAAGAATATTGGCAGCCCGTCACATTGATGCTGGAAGTCAAATACAGCCTAGAAGAATTACCCGAGTTTGTGAAAAAGTGGGTCAAGCCCCCCGACGAGGTGAGGAAGCATATGGAAGGAGTCATGACTCGATGCAAGCGAGCTCCTGAGTCGCATCTGATGATGCGCTTACCACTCAGAGTCGCCGGCACTGGAGATGTCACAGAGGACAGTGGTGCTAGTAAGGAGAACACGCCGGTGACCTCTACAGTCGAAGAGAAGGCAAGGCCGAAGCCGAATATCAAGTACATCAAGAGAGCCACGGTTCCCAAAAGTACACCCATGGCAACGCCGGTCTCGTCGGCGAAGAAGCCGGGGAGAAAGCCGAGTATTGTCACTGGCTTGTCGACGGCGAAGAACGAGAAGAAGCCCGCGACGCCGATCGCTGTTGAGGCGGAGAAGGAGCAGACAGCTACTGCCGCTTCTGCTGCAACGGACGGTGACGCTAAGACTGCCGATGGACCGGCAGAGGACGAAAAGACAAACAGCGGGAGGCCAAAGCGGGCGGTGAGGAAAAGTGTGAGGATATCTGAGGGTTGATGGCATACCTTACTATTTACGCTGCTGGAGTCATTTACATGATACCCGTGATCGATCACGCTTCGTTTCATCAACCTGCCGAGTGAGCCTCAATCCCACAAATCCTCAAACGCTCGAACAATGCCGACAGCGACCGGCGTATGCGTAATGATCCTGTTATGTCCTGTTGCGAAGCGGATGTCAGTTCACCACTCCACGCACATTAACATGAAACTTCATTATTACCTCCATACTCCAGAATCTCAAACCTCACCCTCGCCCTCCCCTCCCTCTTCACATCCACCACCGTCGGTCCTTCCCTTCCGTCCAAGCACCCCAATCCTTTCTCACTCGTCCCCTCGAACATCCGTTCACAAATCATTTCGGTCTGGTGGAATGGGATATCCATGTCCCGCCTGGAGTGGAAGACGTGCAAACCACCCATGTTCCTCCCATCTGCACCTTGTATGAGGTGAGGCTGGGAGGCGACAGCCTGGTAGTATGCTGCGAGTCGCTCCGCAGAAAGCCATTGATCGACCATGGTGCTTGTGAGTCTTGAGGCTAGCCAAGGGAAGGGTCGAAGCGGGAGTAAGAGGGGAAGCACGCCGCCGATGCGGTAGGTCAGAAGCAAGCTGGGTAGGCTGGAGAAGGGCGCCACGAGGATGATGCCAGCGAATGTGATCGGTTTTCGAACAGCTCCATCCTGCAGAACCTGTCGCAGCTCTCTCGCCTTCTGAGGAATCAACCCACTCCCCGGATCCGCAAACTGCAACGCCACGGCACTGCTGACAGCAGTTCCGAGACTCTGCCCCAGAATCACGATACGTTCGGGCGGGACTCCCACGACTTCGAGGAGCCAATCCAGTAGCGCCGTGCCGTCCGCGATCAGGCCTGCTTCCGTCGGAGTGCCGCTGGAGAGCCCGAAACCCCGATAATCGAGAGCCAGGAGATGCGTATTCGGCTGCGAGACAATGAGACGGTAGGACTGCCTGCGCAGGCTCTGAGCTAGGTGGCCGGCGTTGCCGTGGACTTTTCCTTCTTCCATCGATCAGCGGGAATGGCCATTGATGTCGTTATAGAGCAATGAAAGGTAAGTAACGTACAAGACACCACGACCCTGGTCCCCACCTCTTTCTTCAACAACGCAAACGCCCTCGTCGCCTCAAACGCCCCCCTCGCCTCCCTAGTCAATTCATCCTGGAATCTCGCGTAAACATCAACAGGTAAGATGTGCCACGCAAATAAGCTCTCTCCATCCCGCGTCTCCAGCTCAAACGGCGTGACTTGGTTCTTTGCGAAGCCGAAAACTTCACCGTTGTGCAGATCATCCCCAAGAAATAGCGTGTTGATCTTGTGAGCGTAAAGCGCAAAGCGCTGCAGGTTCGGAGTCAAGAGTAAGCCGAGAATGATGGCGTAGATACCTACTGCGGTTGCGGATACGATGCCGAGGCGGCTGAGGAGACGGATGGCCGAAGCCATGTTATGATTTTGTAGGAGGATGTTGGAAGAAGGGGGGAATGTATGCATGGGGAGATGGGCAAGGATGTAGTGATTGCTGGGGGTGAGAAGACGTGGGCGAGCATGAATCAGGGCGGGGGATTAATGATTGGTCACGTCAAGGCGACACGCTAAGAGAGGTACAAGATTTCGGAAAGGCGTCCGTAGATGCATGCATTGCTGTCGGTCCCTTGCGAACTCTCTCTTCTTTCACCATGCCTCAAAGTTTCGACACAGAAGCAGCTTCAGTCTCGCTTTCGAGAACCTCGATTAAGCCGCCGACTAGATGCAAACTCCCTGTCACCAATACCTCGACTCTCTTCCCAGTCTCGCCGCCTAGCTCTCTCGCACCATGAACAGCCTCTTCGATAGATGGCAGCACATGCACCTCCGCTGCCGGATCGATTGAGTCATAGGCTTGGGCGAGCTCCCTCTGTACCCTCAGATTTCTCAGGTCCTCTTTGCTCGTATTCATTGAAACCAGGTCCGGCTTATATCCCGCGGACGTGGACGTGATGTTCGAGCAAAAGATTGCGTGTTTGAATGGTCTGTCATCGTTCAGTGCAATAGCAAGAGTCTGGTGCAGCCGTGTGGCGAGTGCCCGGGCGTCACGAGTCTGTTGATTGAATACTAGAATCCTGACAGCGTCTGGCGAGGTGACAGCTGCGAACCAGCGGGCGGCCATGTCGATGCTTTCGAGCGTGTGGCCGCCGTCAATGTACCAAAACAGATTTCGCAGCTTGCCGTCTGCACGGCACTCGCATCGACCGCCAAGACGCGTTGATTCGAGGCCTGTAACGAATTCCGTTGGGAGGTCGGAAGCTGGATTGAGAGGATCAGGCAGGCTGGTGAAGCCCAGGCGGGAGAGATGAGAAGATGCGACTGCGATGGCTAGAGAAGCGTTGATGCGTTGGAAGTCGCCTTGCAGGCCAAGCTTGATCGATTGGAGGGATTGGTGCTCGGGCACGACGTGCAGCTCGGTATTGCGCTCCTTAGCTCTCTCATGCATGACCCGAAGAGCAGACTCGGGTTGCGGTGCCGTGAATGCCGGCACGCCAGGTTTGAATATGCCAGCCTTGTGCCATGCTATCCTTTCGATCGTATTACCCAACAATCCTTCGTGATCGATGCCCAAGCTCGTGACGCCCGTCGTCAAAGGCTTTTGCAGGATATTCGTGGTGTCATACTCTCCCCCAACACCGCACTCAATGACTGCCGTGCCCACCTTGTCTTTCATGTAGCGATCGAGTGCCACCAGTGTCAAGAAGTGGAAGTAGATCGGCTTCCCTTTCGTGTTCCTCGGCTCAGGGTGGCGGGAGGTGGGCTGAGGTGTTGTTGACTCCAAACGATCCCATACCTCCCAGAAGGACTTTGCGAACAGCTCTTCGGAGACGGGCTGATTATCGATCTTGATACGCTCTCGTACGAAGCGGAGGTGTGGTGATGCGTACAGGCCCACACTTGAGGGCAGACGCTCTGCATGTATGCTCTTCTTGCTTGGGAGGTACTGTGCTAGGATGGAGGAAATGAAGGAAGATGTGGAGCCTTTGCCCTTGGTACCGGCAATGTGAACAGGATTGAGGATGTCAAAGTCGGACGGCTAGACGAGAGACAATACTTAGCTCGTGACCTGCCTGCGAGCGAGGGCGGTGGGCGCACCTCGTATCCTATCCGCCGCACCCATCCCTCCATCTCCGGTATGGCGAGTTTGTTCCGCCCTGGCCCGGCTTTTTGAAGGGCTGCTACGATGGAGGCGTTGCTTTGGAGGGAGTTGAGCGCTTGCACGGCCGCATTGTAGTCGCGTGGGCCATTTGCTGTGATGTAGCATCTTTTCCGGCCCGCCTGCTGCCACAGACACGACCGACGCACGTGAACAGGATTCATTGCGCGCGTGGTCGTTGTGATTAATTATTGAGAAGCTGCTTCTTCAGGTTGTGCTCCATGATTCATGTTGCCTCGGGTCCTTCCCGAGGTTTGCGATTTCCTGTAGGTCCGCGAAACACGAAAGATACGCGAGCCTCCCCGTCGCGTCTCCTTTTGATGGCATTGGTCCTGTGCTCTCATTGACAAGCTCATCGTGCAAGATGGCCCGAGGCATCGAAGGCAACGAGATCGCCACGCCCAAACCACCCACGCTCAAGAAGTCAGGAAGCAGCCAGTCCAAGTCACGCTCGAAACAGCAGAGTATCGCAGGCTTCTTTAAAGCATCATCGGTCACGCCAGCAAAGAGGACAGCAGACACCAATGGCACGTCCGGCACCACCAAGCCGCCTCCGTCCCCGGCAGACATCACCCCGGCTCCCAGCAGTGGCACCGCTCTGTCCTCGAGCCCACCGGCGGTGAGCTCGTTGGCCAATCGAAAGGGCAAGGAGAATGGTAGAGTCATCTGTCCAACTTCATACGGCGGAAAGCTGGCGTGCTAACAGAAACACCAGGCACGAACTCCTCCAGTCCGTCTCGCAAGGCCAAGATGCAGGTCAACTACGCCGAGTCCGACGACGATGCCGACGAGGATGATGTCTTCAAGCCGCTCTCTGGCAATGGCAGAGCTGCGAAGAGAAGACGCATCCGCGTCAAGGACGACTCGGACGACGAATTTGGCTTCGATGCAGCGACACAGGCCGCTATGGAGGAGGGTGATGGTATGTAAACCTTGTCGCATTGATGAGATCTACTCACCAGCAAGGCGTAGTCTTCAACAGTCTACTGCCACTATCAACGATGTCTCCGCCCGCCGCACGACTGGTTGACGCTCTGGCGGTCACACACAGTACGCAAGCTAACAAGAAGGACGCAGACGACATGGACGATTTTGTGGTAGCAGATGATCTGGGCGACGATGAGCAGCCCGTCAAGACGAAGAAGGGCAAGAAGTCTTCGGCATCGACGTCACGCAAAAGCGCCGACAAGCCGTCGCCCTCGCCTCCCGCTCTGCCCATGGAAGAGAGTGAGGAGATACCGACCACGTCGACTGCTCAGCAGTGGACATTCGATCTTGACAGACCTGCGCCGACCGGGCCTCGGAAGGCACCGCTGAAGAAGCCACAGCAATCGTCAGGCCCGGCGAAGAAGCCCAAAGCTCACGCAACAGATCCGTCCGAGCGGTATCCATGGCTTGCCCACATTCTGGACGCTGACCGCAATCCGCCTGATCATCCCGACTACGACCCGCGGACGCTGTATGTTCCGCCGATGGCATGGAGTAACTTCTCGCCCTTTGAAAAGCAGTATTGGGATATTAAGTGCAAGTTCTGGGATACCATAGTCTTCTTCAAGAAGGGCAAGTTTTACGAGCTTTATGAGAACGATGCGACGGTCGGTCATCAGCTATTCGATCTGAAGCTGACGGACCGCGTCAACATGAGGATGGTGGGGGTTCCAGAGGCGAGCTTGGATCATTGGGCCAACCAATTCGTGGCCAAAGGCTTCAAGATCGCAAGGGTCGACCAGATGGAGACCGCTCTTGGCAAAGATATGCGTGAGCGCGATGACAAGAAAGCTAAGAAGGAAGAGAAGGTCATCCGCAGAGAGCTGGCTTCTGTACTTACCGGTGGCACTCTGGTTGATGGTGGGATGCTGCAAGATGACATGGCGACCTACTGCGCGGCGATCAAGGAGGTTGAGAAGGACGGGCGGCCAGCCTTCGGCATTGCGTTCGTCGATACAGCAACCGCACAATTCCATCTCGCTGAATGGGTCGACGATGCAGACATGACCCGCTTCGAGACCTTTGTCGCTCAAACCCGGCCGGGCGAGCTGCTGCTGGAGAAGAGTTGCATATCAGCAAAGGCACTTCGGATTTTGAAGAACAATACCGCTCCAACGACCATCTGGAATTATCTGAAACCTGACAAAGAGTTCCTGACTGCTGACAAGACCCGCATGAAGATCGATGGCGAAGGCTATTTTGACAAATCCATCGAGGACTCGGTTGACACTTGGCCCACAGTCCTGCGAGAGGCCAAGGAGAAAGAGCTCGTCTTCTCTGCACTTGGTGCTCTGGTCTGGTACTTGAGCACTCTGAAGATCGAGCGCGACCTTGTCACCTGCGGCAACTTCGCTTGGTACGACCCTATTCGCAAAGCATCCAGCCTTGTGCTTGACGGTCAGAGCTTGATCAATCTTGAGATCTTTGCCAACACCTGCGATGGCACGTCTGATGGCACACTGTTCACCATGCTCAATCGCTGCGTCACACCCTTTGGTAAGCGCATGTTGAGGCAATGGGTTTGCCACCCACTAGCCGACGCTCACAAGATTAACCAAAGGCTGGATGCAGTAGACGCCCTGAACGCTGATGACACTGTCATGGACCGCTTCACGGCTTCACTTTGCAGGCTGCCAGATCTCGAGCGTCTCATTTCGCGCGTACATGCCGGTCGCTGCCGGCCCCAAGACTTCGTCAAGGTGCTAGAAGGGTTCGAGCAGATTGAATATACTATGTCTCTGCTCAGCTCATTCGGCTCTGGCGAAGGCGTGCTCGGACAGCTGATCTCGTCGATGCCTGATCTGACCGGTGCTTTGCATCACTGGAAAGACGCCTTCGAGCGCACCCAAGCCAAAGAGGATGGGCTGTTCATCCCTCAGCATGGCGTCGAAGAAGATTTTGACGAGAGCCAGGAGCGAATCGACAACGTTGAGAAGCAGCTTCAAGATTTGCTCAATCGTGCTCGAAAAGACCTCGGATCTACTGCAATCAAGTTCACAGACAATGGCAAGGAGATCTATCAACTCGAGGTTCCGAACAAAGTCACCAAGCCGATACCCAAGTCGTGGAAGCAGATGTCGGCCACCAAAGCAGTCAAGCGCTGGTACTCGCCGGAGCTTGAGGCCTTGGTGCGCGACTTGCAAGAGGCTCGTGAGTTGCACGGTCAGGTCGTCAAAGCTATGGCTGGCCGCTTCTTCGAGCGCTTTGACCAGGACTACACCATCTGGCTGGCGGCAGTCAAAGTCGTGGCTCAGCTTGACTGTCTCATTTCGCTCGCCAAAGCCTCAAACTCTCTGGGATCACCATCTTGCCGACCAGAGTTCATCGAGGATGACAATGCACGCAGTGTACTCCATTTCCAAGAGCTGCGCCATCCTTGCATCAAGACCACCGCCAACTTCATCCCGAACGACATATCTCTCGGCGGCTCGCAGGCATCGATCACGCTTCTCACTGGCGCAAATGCAGCAGGCAAGTCGACTGTGCTCCGCATGACCTGTGTCGCAGTCATCCTCGCACAAATCGGCTGCTACGTGCCTTGCGAGTCAGCCCGCATGGCGCCGGTGGACCGCATCATGTCTCGTCTGGGTGCTCAAGACAACATCTTCGCCGGCCAAAGTACCTTCATGGTCGAGCTGTCCGAGACCAAAAAGATTCTCTCCGAAGCCACGCCACGGTCTCTCGTCATCCTCGACGAGCTCGGTCGCGGCACGAGCAGCTACGACGGCGTTGCTGTCGCTCAGGCCGTGCTGCACCATGTAGCCACCCACGTTGGTGCGCTGGGATACTTCGCCACGCATTATCATTCGCTTGCAACCGAATTTGCCACGCATCCCGAGATTTCGTCAAAGCGCATGGCCGTCAAGGTCGAGGACGAGATTCGAGACGTCACCTTCTTGTACAAGCTGGAAGACGGCGTGGCAGAGGGCAGCTACGGCATGCATTGCGCAGCCATGTGCGGCATCAACAATAGGATTATTGATCGCGCGGAGCAGGCTGCGCAGAGCTGGGAGCATACGGGGAGGATCAAGGAGAGCTTGGAGAAGGCACAGGGCAGTGGGTGGATGCCGTTGGGGATGTTGAGTGATGTTGCCTGGATGTTGAAGGAAGAGAGTGATGTGATTGAGGAAGAGGAGGGGAGAGGTGCAAGTGAGATGAGCTTGGAGGTATTGAGAAGGGCTATCGCTGCTCTCTGAGGGCCCGTCATGGGTGAGGCTGTAAGGAAGTCCCGTGTATCGCTGTGAGGCTTTGCTGTATAATGTTGCTGGATCATGGAAGTGGTCGTGTGATACATATATAGACAAACACTTGACAGCACAGACAGGCCTGAGAGACTTGAATTAATGCGCTTCACGCACTGCTTCAACCTCTCATGTGAGGACAAAAACCCTCGGATTCGGCCCTCGAAGATCCCGATACTCCATACTACTAACACATCGCTCCTCCCGCGTTTGTCACCAGGCTCTACCCTGATGATCTTCCGATCCAAACGAGGAGCGCCGGCAGGGTAGAATGCGCTATGCAACTGCCTGATAGATCCTCAAGAGATTCAAATAGCTCACGGTAGTCTCCGTCGTGCAGCCGACTGCAATTGCAACAAACTTAGCGTAAGCTCGAAATTGTCGCCTTGTAGGCGGCGAAACGACAAGTTTGCTTCTCGTTCCTGCCGTCCTGCTTATATTCCAATCAACGGCTCGGCTCTCGCAACGACTGAATTTAGGTTGTGGTGGTGAAGCCTGCGCAGTGGTGTAGGCGGCGTGCGAGGACGAAGGGATGGGAGGCCGGCGGCGCGAAGGCATGGGTGGTCTTGGGCAACAGTGTTCCTCGCATGAAGTCAGGGACAGAGATTACCAGAGTACCTGCTTGAGCAGTCTCCCTTGGTGGTGAGCAGTTGGCAGATTTCCCTGATTGCCAGCATTTCCACTCCCACTTGCCCGTTCGAGAGGTATCCGGAATGATCGACTTCGGCTGAGACATGCGGTTGAACGACCAGCCAGTTCGTCCTTTCGAATTCCACTTCTGACTCCCGGTACCACTCCCCAATGGAGTGACTGGAATGTTGGACGGCAGCACGCGATCGCCCTTTCGGGAGCTCCCAGGAGAAATCCGCACCGAGATATACCATCGGCGGGTATGCGCTTGCAAATCGGGCGCGCACGAGCCCACCGCATGCGCCGTACAAGATGCGATGTGCCGGCGCTCAGTCCGTATGTCCAGAAATGCGTAAGGACCATCTATATCTTCTTCGCCGAGGACACCTTCAAGTTCCTTGTATCAACGTACGGCGACGCGCGCAAGAGACATCTGCATCGATCAAAACTGGCCTGGTTCCAGAAGATCGGGAAGCACGTCAAATACGTGAAAAGCATTCGCGCCGTCCCTGGTCCTGGTCACATCTTCGACCGCGAAGGGGCCGATATTCAGACCGCAACGTGTTTCCTACACCCGTGAAGGATAATTTTTTGGTAATACAAGGCCCTTCAGGCAACTTCTGTTTGGCTCCACCGTCACCATGCAAGTCAATGTCGTTGCAAGGGAAATAGATGAATGCAGATGTCCACTGGGTCGGACGGCTGGGCAACTGACGCCGGACCCACGGGGCGGTGTCAATGGCGGAGACGTGTTCCAGAAGGCCATCAGCTTCTGCACTCAAGGCCGAGGCTCTCATTGCTGGGGCATCCTTGAGGCCAGATACACCAAGCCTTGCAGCAGGTGTGGACGGAGCCGATGGTCTCGCAAAACGTAGGTCGAAAGTGAGTGTGGGAGCTCATATGCGTACTGAGCAAATGGCGATAGGAGTCACTTCATGTGTTGAAGTCGAACCACGGCGCAAGACCGGGCTGAAGGCAACAATCGCGGTTTCAATGTCTAGTATACAACTGCCATGCAGATACACATCATCTGCTGAACAGGTCTTTGTCCTCATGATCTTACAGCGCCGGTATCCTTTGTGATGCACGTACGTAGTGGGTATAGAGCGTCATGCATGCCACTTGATGTTATCCGTAAGTCGTCGTAATCTGTGCTGCCAGCGGTCATCTCCTTTGGACGGCCACATGCTTCACGTCCTTTTCCTCGGCCGGCAGTCGCAAGTCATAACCCCCTCGAGGCGCACACCAGTTACGCCCGAAGCTCGCCATACGCAATGCTGTTGTGTACCCAAAGCTCGCGGTATTTGTACTCCACTTTTTCTGCCTCCGATGAGACGCCATCGCCAAACGCAGAAGATTGTGCGGTAGGCAAACATGCGAAAGGCGGTCACGTTGTGCCTAGACAGCGAATTTAGCCTTGGCTCTGCTTGAGCCAGCGTGTGCAGAATCAGCATGCCCGCTGAACTCGACCTGCTCCGTCGGCGGAAGCGCCAGCACATCCTTGAATCGCTTGCCGATCTTCTCCAGCCTCTGCTTGCCATCCTCGCGGTTGCCGTTGTCGGCGGCTGGAGTGCCTTTCTTTGGTGGCTGGCCGGCAGTGCGAGTCCACAGGCCGACACGCCAGAAGGCCTTGCGGATGTTGACGACGACGCCCATGACCTCGTTGTCGTTGTCGTCCTCAAGCTGCTCGCCAATGGCAGCCAGCATCACGTTCAGCCATGTGTCGTCATTCGCCTTGGTGCCCTTGAAGGTGTAGGACCAGCGTCCACCGGCTTTGTTCTGCGGGTCCTCCCACTCCGGGCGCACACCCTGCTTGAACAGGTGGTAGTCTGACTTCTGGGCGAGCTCGGAGGCAGGGGTGATGTTGTTCTGTGATGCGGCTGTCAGTACAGAGCAAGTGATCGCAGAGCAGTCTTGGTGAACATACGTAGATGCCCCAGAACTCCTCAACGCTGTCAAAGCTGATGACTTCCTTGAGCAGCTCGTTCCAGTCCTGCTTGCCGGACGGCGGCTTGGTGAACCACAAAGTCCAAGTGTTTTGCAGCTGATGCTTGACGTTGAAGTTGTCTGGGTCGTCGAAGACTGTCACGATCTTCTCGTCCCCCGCGCCGCTCGTTGCCCCGTTGGTGGCGTCGGTCATGGTGCCGTCTGGAGAGATGGGGATGGTGTCGAGCGGCACTGGCTCTGGTGAAGTTCCGTTGGTGGTGGCCATGGTGGGGGTGGGCTCCGACGGCGTTTGTACGGGAGCGGTGAATGACTCGTGGGCAGTACTAGGGATGCAGAGTGAACGTTGAGCGAGTCGGCGGTGTGGATCGATGTGGCTGTTTGTTGTTGTCGTGTTCGAGGGCAAGTCGACCCGCCCGAAGATCCACTCTCCCTTAATCATCAAGCGCGCCTGCCAAAAAGTCGAAGTGGATGAGGGTCGAGGCACGACGCTTGTCTCAATGGGGAAACATGTCAAACCCTAAGCTTGCGCTTGCCTCATGTACTCATCTTTCTCTTTGCCCGGTCTCACGCGAATTGGAGCAAGAGCGATGCACCGCGCACGTGGGCGACCTCGGCTCGCACGCGAATATGTCCCTGGCTGGAGATGAGCTGGATATCTCTGCGCGAGCTGGGCAGCATGAGCCATTTGACAGCCAAGAAACTCTTGCGCGTCCAGACTTCGCGCTCCTACTGAGGAATGGTCCGGCTTCAAGTATCAGTGAAGACGATGAAGATGTATCCGAGCCATTCGGAGGTGATGACCGCGAGAACCGCTTCCATGGTCCATCAAGCACCTGGCGAAGTTACACTCGCGATGAGCGCCAACTCTTTGCCACTCTGAATCAGCAGCAAGCCAATGATCTAAGTGTCCACCTCTACAATGCACATGCGCTCAAGGCTCGCCATTACGCTCGCGACGCTGAGCATCTCAGGCCTTGGTCGAGCAAACGCAAATGGCTTGAGCATAATGAGGATGGGGAGCTGCCATGGCATCCAGATTCTCGCTGGACGGCCTGGCCATTGCCACCGGACGAGGTGCCAAGGAAGGGCGAGGATTTTGGCGCATTTGTGCCTGAGCCCGAGCATGGCACATACCAGACGCTCGAGCGTTGGACGCCGAGCTCTGATCTGTTTACGGAACTGTATGCGTTAATGCTGCGGAAGGCAAAGACAAGGTTTAGATCCCGCGAATGGACACAGGACGGTCTTTCTGCATTGGCATCAGCAGACGCTGCTGTGCCTGATGGCACCGATAATGAGGAGCCTGTCGTAGGCCCTGGTATGTACGAACCTCGTGCGACTCGGAGCTGTCAACCCGCATTTTTAGCAGACGACGAAATAGCCACTCAAATATTGCAGCCTTCCGTACGCCACGTATTAACTAAGCTTGACGATTTGCTTGTTGGTCTACACAAGAGTCGCCGGAGCCATCATGACCGAAGGACAGCCTCCAGGTCTCGATCTCGCGCCATCTTCAAACGTGCCACCATGCGATCAGAGCAAGCAGAAGAACGGAGCAGATCAAGAGGGCAATCAAGTCGAAATGCTAGCATAGCGCCGTCTGCGCATAGTTGCTCTGAGTACGAAGCTCGTGGCTCAGAAATCACCCAGGAGGACGTAGGAATGTCGCCACCAACGCGGACGAGGAATCGCGAGCAGTCTGTTGCAAGCGATAGCAGGCCACTGGGGCTTCGAGACTGGAGCGAAGTACTTGGAATGGCTTCTCTCACCGGCTGGAACCAATCTGTCGTTGCGCGTGCTGCTAGGCGATGTGCGCCGTTGTTCGGCGAGACTATGGCTTTCCGGACGATACCAGAAGTGGGCATTGACACGAGTACTGATTACGACCCGGAGTCGGTGACACTCAATTCAGACACCGAGGCAGACTCTGACATATCGAGCGTCGAGCAGTCAACAGCCAGAGGGCTTTTCTGCCCATTCGAGTCATGCTCGCGACATCACCAGATGTATGAGCACGCCTGGCGATGGAGAGAGCATATGAAGCGAACGCACAAGCTGAGCACGAAGGAGGTGCAAGACATAGAGGACTGCCTACAGCATGTGTCCATCAGTCGTGCTAAGATGGTTTCACATCATGATGTCGTTCCTGACGAGGGCGCAGATTTGCAGCAAGAGTTCAAACGAAGTAGGGAAACCAGCCACGACGAAATCTTGCGACCTACTCGATTCATCCGGAAGGATGGCAAGCCTCGTCGGAGAACGAGCACCTACGATCAGCGAACCATGAAAAAGACGAGAATCGCGCGGGACGAAGTGGAGGATCGAGAAATATCATGAGGGGATCGGGCTTCCCCACTACCAGTATTTGTCAGGATGAAGAGAAGCAGCAATGCGATGCGTTCTGCATATGTGAACAATGTATGCGATGCATGTACAGCCATGGTGAGTCGCTTCATTCGATCGAATACTTCGCCCAGTGCAGCATCCCGGTGCCCCACTTGCAGCGGAACCTGTCCTACAATGCCTCATTCCACTCGCGTTGGACGCGAATCCTCGTTGTTTGTGCGGAATACGACCAATGAGGAGCGGCGAGTGTCGGTATGATGGAGTGTGTATATGCAGGTAGTGCACTGCATGTGATTCCTTAGGCACCAAAAGTGGGTCCTCAGAAAAAGTCCACTGCACATGTGAGAGAACTTCAAACACGCCGTCATCACTCTTGTTACATTTTGAGCTTGACTCCAGACATCCAACTCGCATCCTTGACTTCTTGTGTCAGTCTATCCACACAACATCATCCCGAAAACCCCAAGGACAGACATCAACCATAGTATGTATTGTCCCCAAGCGTGACATGTCTACGCTGATCACTGACTCTTCCACAGATGTCCGACAAAGGCTTCAGTGAGCGCGAGAGCCTCATCATGGCCAAGGCCTGGCTCTGCATGAGCGAGCAACCAAAGGTACAACCTCTGACACCTCTTGCCACTCCCACATTTCCTCTGCGGCCGCCGTGTACTGCAATCCACTGATCTTCCCACAGATCGACTACGACAAGCTCGCCAAGGAGGTCGGCATGACCAACCCAAGGTCCGCCAGCAACGCCTGGGCCGCCATCAAGAAGAAGCTCCTCGCCAAGGCTGGTGGCAGCGAGAACAGCGCGGCTGCTGCTCCGAAGACGACCCCTCGCAAAAAGCGTGACAAGCAGGCTGTCGATCACCACGCTGATGATGATGATGACGAGGATGCCAGCCCGACTAAGAAGCAAAAGACGCCCGCGAAGGGTGGACGTGGCAACAAGGTCAAGAAAGAGGAGGAGAAGGAGGCTGATGCTGCCGAGGGCAGTGAGAGCCCGATCAAGCGTGAGGAGGTAGAACTTGAGGATGAGTTTGCCTAAGCAAGTTCCTGGTCCCTGACGTGTGACGGCAAATTGGGTGGCTTTGCACGGCCACTGATGCCATGATAACTTGGGCTAATATTGCGAGCGATAGCGTTGCTGGCGATGGCAGCTGCTTGGTCCGATGGTCTGCTGCCGATGAGTGTTTCCCGGTGAGGTAGACTTCCCCAAACTACATGATGATTCCAAGGCTTGGCTCAATCTCAGAGGTACTCCTGAACTCGTAGTTGCGCTAAAGCCTGCTGCAGTTCGATGTCAGGCCATAATGTCGTTTGACCTGTCCCGTCTATACAGAAATGCTAATGTGGATGGCAGCTCAACGCTTCTATAGCTCCCCCGTGGAACACTGGGATTCGATAGTGCTGGTGACTGTGTCGTGCTCTGACCTTTGGCGCTACCTTGCTCCCTTTCATCCACGCTTAAGTGTACCCGACGCACCATGAGAATGAACCGAGCCTTGCATTCTTTCCGCACCGGGTACATCACGCTTATCATGCTCGCCGCTAGTTCCTGATGCTCTGCTGGCCACAACTCACGCCAGCCGGCAGGCACGGGAGTCTTGTGAACCATGGTAAGCAGTCACTGGCACAAAACATGACAGCCCATCGTTCAGCTGCGTTGAACATGGATCTGGAGAAGCACGCCACAGTGCCAGCTGACCTACTCACCGGCACCACGCACGTGGCGCTGCCTCACAGCATCATTATAAGTTTAGCCATCCGCCCGGACACATACCTTACCACTACCACACGAACCACGTTCAACTCTCCCAATCTCAAACAACAATTTCCACCGACAATCCACCCATCAACAACGCCAGATCCAACCACCACCCCAACCACGCAACCATGCCCCTGCGAAAAGAACCAGAATCCCCACAAACCCACCTCACAAACCGCGAAATCGAACTCATCGCCTCCGCCCTCCACTGCACCAGAACCCCCTTCCAAGTCGACTACCGCCTCCTCGCCGCCCGCACGTCCTTCAAAACTCCCACATCTGCAAAATCCTCCTGGTGCGCCCTGAAGCGCAAACTCGATCGCATCATCCTCGATGGCGGCGCGGTAAGCAGGAAGGAGTGTCGGCATCGTCCGAGGTGTAGTGCTAAGAATGCGGAGTTTTGTGTGAAGGGGGTCGTGCCGGAGTTCAGGATCGAGGATATAGAGGGTCAGGGCGAGGGAAGTGGGAGGGCGAAGGGCGAAGGGCGAAGGGCGAGGGGCGGTTGAAGAGGATGAGAGTGGCTGAGGAGGAAGAGGATGACGAGGTGGCTCAGGCGGGGCCATCGATGGTATCGAAATGGAGCTGTCTGGGCAAGGGGGTGCAGCGAGAGGAGGTCGCGCTACAAGATCTGGTTTGCTCGTACAAGATTTCTGCTGGGCTTCCTGTTCGTGCGCAGTGTGAGGTTTAGGGCGACGAGGAGGACAATCTCGTTGTGCGTCCAGCAGAGTGCCATGATTTGGGCGTGAAGCAGGAAGAGGCGGTGGACCACCACGAGGAGGAGAAGCCATAAGGAGGTAGTAAGCCAGGCTATGGCTGTCGCTGGTTGCGCGATCTGGCTTGCGAGATTGTGTTTCTCTAGGAGCTGTGAGGGTCATGGACTCAATTGGTTATTTCTTTAGCAAGAGAGCTTCAGCATGATCTTCGTTTGCATCATGTTCTGTCTTCTCGAGGCGTTGTAGACCTGAGTGGAGCTAGCGCGGACGCTGCCGTCGTCCCTCGTCGTGTTGTATCCATGGCAGCCGTCAGTGCTGCATTCAGTCTTGAGTCCAGGATCTCCAGAGCGCCCCTTCGATCTGGTCAATATAGAGCTAGGAGTCCCAGTTTGCGGGCAAAAGTGGAAGGAGCGACCAACACCAAGAATGCGGACTCACCTCTATCTGCCGTCGCCGCCTTTTCTTTTCATGTTATGGGATCTACTTGACTTCAGCACCGTGATGATGATACAATCCACCTGCGAGTGCAGGGTTCTGAACCAAAACATATAGCAGTACATAACACTAAATCATGTAGATCGTCCGTCAAATGTCCTAGACACCGACCAATGCACAAGCCGCGCAATGCCAGATATACCTTCGCTTCTCCTACAACTTCATACCCAAGACCTTATGCACCCTCAATGCCTGCCTGATCGATAGATCAAGCATGATCTCCTCAGACCCACCTGGGATAGCATAGGCCCTGACATCTCTGTACAACCTTTCCACCTTGGCACCCTGACCACCGCGACTGTATGACAAACCGCCGAAAATCTGCGATGCCTCTCGCGCGCAGAATTCGAAAGTAGTCGTTGCTTGCGCTTTGAGTCCAGCAATGGCACCACCAAGCTTCAACATGGCCTCCATCTCACCCATCTTCTGGCACTGATAGATCAAGCTCTCCATCCATGAGTATGAAGCCTCGATCTGGCGAGCCATGTGTGCGAGCTTAAGGCGGATGACGGCGTGCTCAATCAGCTTCTGTCCGAATGTGCGGCGCTTGTGCGCATACTTCATGCTCTCCTCGTAGCAGACGCGGGAGAAGCGCAGACACTGAATGATAATGCCAATACGCTCGTGGTTGAAGTTGGTCATGATGACCTTGAAGCCCTGATTCTCCTTGCCAATCAAATTCTCCACAGGAACCTTCACATCCTCGAAGGTGACGTACGTGGTGCCGGAAGACCAGACACCCTGGCAATCCATGCGGCGCGTACTGACACCGCCAAAGGAGCGCTCAATAAGAAGAACCGAAATCCCGTTCATGCCAGACTCCGGAGTGCCAGTGCGGACAGCGGTAGTGAAATAATCACACCAGACACCGTTCGTTATCCACTTCTTCTCGCCGTTGACAATGTAGTGCTTGCCGTCCTCGGTCAATTTGGCCTCGCAAGTCAGGTTCGCGACATCGGAGCCAGCATCCGGCTCTGTGATGGCGAGACAGATGCGCTTGTCACCCGCCACAAGCTCTGGTGCAATACGGTCGACAAGAGCCTTCTTGCCGTGCTTCATGAGTGGCGGTCCGCCGATGCCGTAGCCGCCAATGATGTTCCAGACGAAGCCTCCAGAGCCAGTGCGTGAAAGCTCGTCGGTGAGCAGCATTTCGTGGAAGAGGTCCCATTTCTCTGCAGGCACGGATTTGACGTTCTTGCCGTTGGTGAGATGTGCAGGATATGGATGCATGCCGAGCAGACCGGCCAGGTAGCCGCGCTCGCCCATCTGCTTGTAGATGCTGTCCGGGACCTTCTTTGCCTCATCCCACTCCGTGATGTTTGGCATGATGTCCTCCTCGACCCACTGCCGTACCTCATCGCGGAGAGCGGCGTGGGTCTCGTTGAAGTATGGCGTGTGGTAGCTTTGGTACCACGACGGATCGGCGTATGGGACCATGTCACCGTATTGCTCCATTGCCTCCACCTCCTCCACGGCTGCTGGACCTGGTGCAGAAGCCACTACACCGGGCTCCGCGACAGGGACGACCTTCTCTTGGTTCGCTGCCTTGGGCGTCGCGGGTGGTGACGGTGGTGCAGCAGGCTTCGGCTTGCTGTCCAAAGAACCGATCATGAGCTGCTTTTGGTATTTCTTGAGGATGGACTCGTTGTGGTACTTCCAGAACTGCTTGCTGGCATCCTTGCCGGCGACTCGCTGCAGGACTGCGGCACATTAGCATTGCGATATATGCGTGAAATTTGGTATTGTTTATTTACTCTTCTGTCCACCAGGGTGCTCGGTCTGGAACTGGGTCAGATCGTAGACGTCCCCATCGACGATGATGAACAAATCATCCTTTTTATTGTGCGATGCCACATCGCCGGTACTGAATGTCTTGGACATGATGGTCGATGATAGGGGTGCGATGGAAGCAATGAATCACCTTGTTGCAAGAATGCAACGATGGAGACAGAAGAAGGAGAAATGTCGTCTGCCAGAGACTACTCACCTGACCATAGATGATGGATCACAAGCTTTCATCCTCGGCACGTCAGCCTTTCACATGCCGCAGCCGGAATAAGATTCGGGCATGTGAAGACGCACCATGACCGTAACACTACGGGGCCCCGGTCGGTCTCACCTGGAGAGCCCAGCTGCACGCCAAGACGCATAAGCGCGCGTAAGCCACGCTCCTTCAATCATGATTGGAGTGTCCATCATTTGTGCAGTGTTGCCACATGTCGCTGGTCTCCTCCCCGCCCTCCCCACAATCCCACAATCCCACACACGCGAACGCCGAGGCTTCTCTTCGGGGCAACTTCGGCTACTGGCCAAAAGTGCTTGTCGCTGCCCGCAACTTTAGCCCACACCTCCTAACTTCAATCAGCATACGTCGCTTGCCTCTTTCGGCAACGACAGTTGGCTTGGACTGTCATCACAGCAGATCAATGGGTGAGACGAGATGAGCGCGACGGCCGTGCAAATGAGCCAGTCAGCACCACCTTGTGCAGCTGCGAAGACCAGAACGCCCGAGCCTCCTCCGGAGTCAGCCGCTGCAGAATGGACGCGACGCTGGATCATCCTAGGCTTTTGGGCAGTCGTGGTTCTGCTCGGATTGCCTCACTGGATGTGGACAACCTCTATCCACCGCTCCGACCTGCCTTTGGAGACAATGGATAGCTGGGCTGAGGGCAAGGTGCGATACCCAGTCCCAGAATCAGGGAATCATGCTGATCACGACTAGAAATGCCAAATGCAATACCCGATACGCATTTCAATTGGCGCTTCCGCATATCCAGACGCCATGGTCGATGATGTAGCTCGCGATGTACAGGCGACTCTTCAGGGACAGCATGATTTGTCCCAGTTTAATTACAATGTGACGGCCGTGCGCCGTAGCGAGCGGGCTGAGAAGTCCGGAGATGCATATGATCTTACAGTCCTGATTGAGTCTGTCGAACAGGGCCCACAGCACGCCAGACTTCAGGCATTGGCTCCGGTATTGGAGCTTGCTATCCCAGCTGAACAGATTCGCACTGAGGATGACCTTGCCGCAAAGGTGGCCCAGCATGTCAGGAGCGCCTTCGTCGATGAGCAAGAAGCCATCTCCTATTCATTGGCCGAGACACCTTACTCAACCGGCAGACACATGTACATGGACCCTGAGCGCAGAGCGACACTTGAAGCAAGAACCACTCGATCCTTCAAATACGCCACTACATATCACCTGACATTTTCGCTCTTCACCTCATCAGCTTCGCCATCAGCTTGGGAGATTGATGAGGCTCTCGATCAATACATCAAGCCTTTGACCAACGCGTTATCTGGGATCAGCCAATTTACGATTGACACGCAGGTCCAGCTCCATGCCGCCTTCTCACCTTCGATTGCTGGGCCCCAGTTCGATGAGGCCACCAGCAAATGGCTACTGCAGAAGACCGACCTTAGTGGCTTCGTCAACGCGGCGGAGTGGCCACTCAGCCCAAGCATAGGCGCAGGTCCAACTATCAATTTCGTGCTCTTCGTCCCGTCGAAGCATCAAAGTCCGCTGGAGATTGCAGAGGCAGGCGGCACAAGCTGGTTGATACCCCAATGGGGCGGTGTGCAGATCTTCAACCCAGCCGACGCCCAAAATGGACCGCTCACTGCTAAAGATCTGGAGCCCGTGATGCTCACATTTGCCGACCAGCTGACATCTCTCGTGGGATTGCCGCCTACCCCACCGTCACTCGCCTTGCGCATTGCAAGCCTGTCACGTGAGCGAACAATCTCGCTGATACTCTTTGCCTCATCCACGCTTGGCGCACTGGCGCGCCTCACTTTGAAGCTTACCTCCATAGCTATCCCGGACAATGTTGCCAAGTCTGTGGATGAGACGATCAGCCGTCTGGATCAGGCATGCCATGATCTTCGGAAAGGCCGTTTTGACACAGCATTGGAGTCAGCTCGGATTGCCAATGAGGAGGCTGAGAAAGCGTTCTTCGACCCCAGCATGGTTGGTCAAGTCTACTTCCCCGACGAGCACAAGGTCGCAGTGTACGTGCCATTGCTTGGACCTATGGCTGTGCCTTTGGTCATGGCTGCAGTCAAGGAGCTGCGGAAGTTGAGAGAAGCAAAGAAGCTGAAGATGACTTGAGATTGTTTGCTGTCCAACATAATCGATAGCCATGAGCGTCCGTAACCGGCATAGGGTTCAACGCGGTGCTAACGGAACAAAGAGACCGCAAATTGCACCAAGTGGTTTTTGGCAGTTATCCAAGAGGCTGCCTCATTGTACTCTCAAGCCATGACTGACAAAGAAAAGTCAGGACCTGCTCAAAACCTCGTTCTGGTGTACTTGTGGTCGCACCACAGAATCGACGCCGTTCACTGAAAACATGACTTGGCGCGCGAACACATTTGCGAGCGCTTTGGCCGCGCTTTTGACAAGCCAGGCCAGCGCACAGAGAAAGGATGGTCAATACTGGCCTTGCAACCCGACGACAAATACAACAGGCTCGTGCACTCCAAATTATGGTCTAGACCAGTACTCCTACTCCATCGACTTAACCAATCCTCCTTCCAACCTCGATGATTACTGGAGCACTTCCGATTACGCAAACATCACATACAATACTATAGCGAAGAATGGCGCCGAACTCACATTCTGGCAAGCAGGCAACGCGCCGCAACTGTACTCCAAGTAAGCAAAAGCGCCTCGGGACGCCTTAGTGAGACGGTGACTCAGACTGACCTTTTCACCCCTACTCTAGCTTCTACATTCTTTTCGGACACGTCGATGTCGTAATGCAGGTGGCTCCCGGCACAGGCATGATCACTAGCAGCGTGCTCCTTTCTGACGACTTTGACGAGATTGACTGGGAAATGTCCGGCAACAACTTCAATATGGCGCAATATTATTCTAATGGTGTCATACCTGATGCCTACAAGAATGGCACAGTGCAGAATAACTATTTTGGCAAAGGCATCACTGGATCCTACGACCGCGGCCAATGGGAAGGTTGCACGAACCCACAAACACAATTCCATACCTATTCCGTGGACTGGACGCCCGCTCGCATTGAGTGGCTAATTGACGGCGTTGTTGTACGGACACTGCTCGCTGCGAACGCTGACAAAACGACTCATCAGTTCCCACAAACACCATCACGTGTACAGATCGGGATTTGGGATGGCGGCGCCGCGACTGAGGACTATGGTACATATGTTTGGGCTGGCGGTAGGACCGATGTGTAAGTGTCTCTAAAATTGCTGCTCGTGGCTGATGCTAATATTTCATTGCAGCTCGAAGGCGCCATTCACCGCATACCTCAAGAGCATAAGCATCAAGAACTACTATCCGGCCAAGTGAGTTGCATCTGCCACAACACATTAATCCACACTGACATATGTTGCCAGATTCTACAACTGGACCGATCAGAGCGGCACCTGGACAAGCATCAAGCAGCTCAATATCTCCTCCTTGCCGGCATCGTACAGTACCCGGGCGACGTCCGCGGCCAGCAGCTCGACCTCAATCTTGCCCTTGCGCACTGACCTACCATTGTCTACTACGGGTCATTGCGGACCGAATAATGGAACCATTTGCAAGGACAGTGGGTTTGGTGACTGTAAGTGCTTTCGGAGAGAACGCATCGTGACTGGCGCTTTCACTAACCTTTTCTCTACCACCAGGTTGCAGCGTATACGGCTATTGCGGAAGTACAACTGAATACTGTGGCACTGGCTGCCTTACAGCATACGGCCTGTGTGGATCCCAAAACGCTGCTGGGAGCGCTTCCCACGACGGATCCTCCACGCTCTCGGTCGTATCAAGCTCCAGCAGTGGCTCCGCGACGTCGAGCTCTACGAATATACTTACATCATCGACGGTAGCGAAGACCATTTCTACCACCGGTTCCACGAAGAGCTCGTCCAGCTCTAGCTTCAGCGCAGTAGGCGCATCAAGCTCGATGCCAAGCTCATCTACGGCAGCTACGAAGTCGTCATCATCCACAGCCAGAACCTCGTCAACAATGGCTACATCCAGCAGCTCTAAGGTGTCATCGTCTACATCCAAGAGTGCAAACTCGGCAACAACAGCTGCGTCAAGCTCGACAATCGTCAGTGCTGCCGATTGGGAGATCGAGCCTTCTGACAGCAGTTGGGCAACGACTCTCGTTGGGCCAACATCGTACTCGTTCCCTGCTGTGTCAACATCCAACCGGGCGTCAACATTCAGTCAGGCGTCAATTTCTAGCCCGGCGTCAAGCTCAACCGTGCACTCCGCTTGGTCATCCGGCACCACACCTTCGTCCTCCGTCCAGACAATTACGACAATGACTATCTCTAGCAGCCCAAAAGCTGCCTCGTCTGCAGCTAGCTCTGCAGCTCCGGCAGCCTCCTCGGCTGTGTCGTCCAAGTCCGCCTCCTTGTCTTCTATCCTTAGCAGCGAAGCTGCTGGTCTTGTCGCAGCTTCTTCATTGTCCTCAAATTCGCTAGCCTCGAGCTCTGCGAAGTTCACATACAGCCCTATTTCGGGTTCGTCGACACAGTCCGCTCCATCTTCTAGCACTGCCGTTCCAGTGAGTGGAGTCACTGGTGCAGTGTGCATGAAGTACGATGGGACAACAATCGAATACAGCAACGGCGAACAGTACTCTATCATCTGCAACACCAAGAACACCGGATCTGTCATTACAACAATAAACAGCATACCAAACATTCCAGCATGCTTGCCCTATTGCGACAAGTCGTCTACATGCGTCGCCATCGTGTATCACGAGAACGTCGACCAGTGCTCTCTGCTTTCGTTCCTCGGCAGCAGCACCTACGATGATTTCTCCAACCTGGCGGTACGAAACTTTGCGTCCAGCAGCACATCGAGTGCAATGGCCACCGCCTCTCCCACCATGAGCGCCAAAGTGTCGACTTCTGCTGCTGCGCAGACTACGAACCATGCTGATCCGCTGGCTTTCCTGATCAGCATACTGGAACATTGGCTCGAGCTTCGGGGCCATTAGTAGCATGCGCAGGGGCGACGAATGCAGGAGGCGCGGTAAGGATAGTTTGTATCGGGCTGATGCGTCTCAGCCGATGTGTGAGAAGTCAGCTGTCAGCTTCGCTGATGCCTGCGGCGGGATATGAGTGGCTGAATGTTGATGAACTGTACGGGCAGGACTTTGTCTTTTGAGCCACGTCGCTGCTTGCTATTGCATATATTGGGTTTTTTGCAAAAAACTAGGGCAACTTTTGGTTCTCGCGAAAATTTAGTTTGGTCCGTACCACCCCACGCGAGCAAGTTCACTGCCTTGAATTTGGCTGTGCGTTGCCAATTGCATACACGCTCGACTGGCGGCCTGCCTTTTGTCCTGTGATGACACTCGTAGCAAGTGCAAAACCCGCCATAGTCTCTGCGCAGTAGTCCGCGAATCAGCGCCATCTCGTACAGATCAAAGGCGCCAGCATGACAATGCTGGGCGTTTTAATTCTTTCCATTCGTTACCGAGGCGTTGTGTGAGTCCAACACCACTGACCTATCGCAAGATCAAGCAACAGCGCTCATCGACAAATACGTCTCCGTGCTCCCTGTCCAAGACTACGACGGTCAATCTCACAACCAGACGGCGGTCAAAATCCTGGCCGAGAACTACACCTTCATCTCAGACTCTGCGTGCTCAGTCCGAGCACCCACAGTGGGGCACAACACGATAACGTCCACCTATATGGAAACCAAAGCTAAGGCCTGGACGCAGCTTGAAGCCTCAGGCACCCTCTTCACCTCACGCTCTCGATACCTCTCCTTCCTCCCCTGCAGCCTCAGCAACGACACCTCACCCTTCGCAAACGTGTTACATCTCTGCTTCACCAGTGAGTGACAATCGCAATGATTATGGTGCCGTGATCTGGTATTGGGTTATTCAGCCCTTCAACATAGCTAGTGGGCGACCTACAGGTTTCAATCTGCTGCATTTGAATGGGCAGGGCAAGGTAGAGGTGGACGACTTGAAGTTCAATAGCGTGGCTTGGTGAGTATTTTCGCATTTTGCCATTGGAGGCTGATTTGAGTGCTGACAATGTCGGCGGTGGTAAAGGCTTGTGGGTGATGAGAAGTTGGGAGCCCTTATACTGCGATGAGTAGGTTTTAATGAGGCTTGATGCAAACGAGCTTCGGACATAAGGCTAGGAATGAGTCGCTGGCGAGATGCGTGCATTGGGCAGGAAAAGCGGAAGTGCTTCTGCTCGAGCGGAAGAGAACGTACCTGTACTGCAATACATTGTATATTTGTAATACGAGATCAAGCCGTAGGCCTTGGCGGTGGTGGCATACATGCGGTGGCCTCATGCCTGTCCTTGTCTTTCCATTGTCGAAACGGTCCCAAGCCTTGGCGCGTCTCCGCAGCAGCATTTGAACGGTGCTGAGACAGGTCTGTAATCGAGGTGGGAAGCGGCAAGCTTTCACTGTTCTCGGCTTTGATCGCTTTGATCGCAGCAAAGTCCGTGGCAGTACTAGTCAACATCGGTGAGCGTGGCTTGTCGTAATCAGATGAGCTTCGGCACGACCCACTATTCCACGCCAGAGCTGGAGACGAAGGTCGCGATGCCGTCGAATGTTTGGGAGATACTTTCTGCCGATCACTGGTCCCGTGATTTGGGGTAGCACGCGATGGCTTAGGCGGACGGTACGCTTGCAACGCAGCTACGCCGGCAGGTACAGATCCGGAGGCATAGTTGTCCTTTTGTTTTGAAAGAGCGGGAGTCTGCGTCTTGACTTTCAACTGAGAGCAAACAGAGCTCGCGTCGGCAGCGGTCGTGTACAAATCTACCGCTAAAGGAGCCGCCAAGCTTCCCGTTGCCGGTGAGGATGGTCCTGATGTAGACGAGATGCCCGGTTCTGCCACTGCCTTTTGGGACCGCTCTCGGTAGCGCCCATCCGCAAGAGCTTGATCAATCGCATGAACAAGACTGCTGCTGTGCTGCAGGCAATCGCGAGTTCTGCTACTCGTCTCCTCGTTGTATCGTTTGACTTGCTCTAGTGAAGCACGCAGAATCTCAATCTTGGATTTAAGCGCGCCGAGTTCTTGCTGCAAGCCTGCGACATTGCCCATTGCGCTCTTTTCAGGATCCGTTATGGCCTGGTTGGCAGGGCTCTGCCGATCATGGGTCGCCACGGCATCTCGCCGTCGTGGTTCTAGACCGGCATGCATGCAGTTCACTCGGAATGAGTTCTCCTCCTCGTAAGCAGCCACGCGGACGAGGAGGCTATCGCGTTCCTCTGCAAGCTTTTGTCTCTCTTCAGCCTGCCTAGCCTGCAGCCGTCCGCTCATATCAAGCATGCGGCCCCACTGTTCCTTTTCACGAACAGCATCCATTCGCTCGGCTTCCCTTTTCTTTTCTGACTCCTCAAGCCGCGCCTCGAGGTTCTTATTTGTATCAGTAAGATCCTCGTTCTTACAAATTAAATCACTCATCTCCTGATCAGCGACGCTCGTCTTCTTTTCCTCCGTGTGGGCCGGTAGGCGCTCACACTGTAGTTTCTGCAGCAGTGATGCATACTCGCCCTGTAACGTCTGCAGTGCGAGCGTTTTCAATGTCACTAGGTGCTGCAACTCTGCCATGTGTGCTGACGTTGCTGAGCTGGCAGTAGCATTGTGCGCAGGTCCCGAAGAATGATATGGCGCTGCTGGAGAACCTGGAGCTTGACGCAAAGCTGGTGCTGGAGGCGCATGGGTCGTGGTCCATGACGGTGACAGTAGCGGTTGCACTGGCCTGCCTGACTGGACGGGAGTTACAGTCTGCGCGGCAGCGGGTACAAGGCCGGAGTCGATGGTCGATGACAAGCGGTCAGTTCGCGATGCAGCAACATCGCATGACGCAGCTCGCTCAGATACAAAGGCCGTAGGAGGAACCCGATCTGTTGACTCACCCGATCTTGGCCGCTTCGGTATGGGGAGGTCATCTCTGTCCCAAGCTGCTTGACGTTTTAATGAATCGGATGGGAACCATGCTTGCGACTGCACGTCAGTTAATGGCGTCGGCTGTTGGTGTGCGTGTCCAGCCGGTACTCTCCCGATCGTGTCCTGCAAATTGCGTTGCGCAATTCTCACCCATCGCAAAATCCATTGTGCAGTATGCACTGAGCTTTCCACGGGATAGTCATCTCGCTTTTGTCAACGGCATTAGTCATCTACAACATCAAGTATGGGGGGCGCTCTGACGTGGTTTTATGGGACGTACCTCATCGATACCCCTGCTATCACGGACAGCTTGGACGATGGCGTTTAATCCAAGCACCGCATCGGCAATCTCAGTCACTAAGTGTGGAAGCTTTGTGCATGTGCAACAACATGGCAGCCTAGGTGCAAATGGGCCTGGTCCGCTTTGTCCGAAATCAGCTTCATCTGAATATTTGGTGGACTGCTTCTCCAATGAAGCAAAGGAAGGCAGCAATGTCTTTTGTGGTCGCGTCTGCAGTACAGGCGTATGTATGCTTCCTTTACGATATAGACCCTGCGCCGTCGACTGTTCGGCGAGCGCACCCAGCTCACAGGGTAAATCTATCGTGGCACCGCAAAATAGGTTAGCGATCGATGATCAAGTGTTCAGAAGGCTTCCACCCATGTCAGGTACAAGCTTGACAAGGCCGCGACGCGGGTATGATACCTTGGTTTCGAGGTATATGCAGGGTCAATGGGTGATCATGCGCTCCAGTCAGAGGGAGGAGTTGACCAGTATGCTGTATGTCTTGCCGCGCGCTGGTAAAGGTCTGGCCAGACGGCGCTGCGAGAAGCGGTGGACGACCATGACTGCCACTTGGTGGAGAGCAGGGTCCCGTTTGGTCGCAAGAAGTTGATGGGAATGGCGTCGATTCTGGTGCAAGATGAGTTTTGCTTTCGCTCCCGGCATCGGCTCTGCGTGGCTGAATGTCCCGATCGGAATGTTTGTGTAGCGCGTGATTGCTGCTGAGGACCGCACTTTGGAAAGTCGACGGGTTGATGGCAGTTGGAGCAGGCAGTCGAGGAGTTCGGGGATCATCGTAGGGTGCAGGTGCGGGCACAGAGGCTTGCTGTTGATATTCTCTCCACTTGGCCAAGTTATATGGGACAGCAGCGTTCATAATGTCAACAATCGACCAACACGACCGACCAGGACAGCAAAATGGGAACGTAGGTCCACGCCGTTATGCTCATCCGACCTCAGCCTGAGGTCCTGTTCGGAGACTGAGTAGCGGGGCATCGCTTCAGGTACATTGGTTATACATGACCAGCCGTCCTCGCACGGACGAAGCTTGTCACTGGGTGGTCGTAGATTCGTAGGCCATGATTAGACTTGGCGCCAGCAGCATGCTGTCCATGAGCGGATTTATCTCGTTTCTGGGCCCGAGACTATCCTCTCGGGGTATGACTGCCGGGTACAGATGGCATGGAGGATCATTTGGCCCACTTGCTGACTTCATCCGCTAGAATGGGCACCATTGACCGCCCGTTCGTACAGAGAAGCGACGCTGGCCGGATGCAGGGATGGTGAATTATTAGCTTGCGCCGCCGAGAGGTGGCGGACATTGAAGAGTATCGACATTTCGGCTGCGGAGTGTCATGCAAGTCAGCCAGGAGCGGAAGCACGCTCTAATTCGAGAGATCCGGCGTAGGACAAGGATGCCGGTCGATGGTGGTACCACCAAGTTATTAGCACATCCCGGTGGGTCTAGTAATACCACCGCCGATCGCCTGCGCAATAGGTGTATACAATAGTTCATTGGTCAGAGCTCTAAATAGACTTTTGCTCTGCAGTCTGATTACTCTCCCTAATCTTTCCCTGATTATTATTTCACGACGGCTCTGAGAGGCTACCCAAACTGTTCGCTGATACTACTGAGTGCGCCCAGATGCAAACTCGAGCCACGACGATTTCACAGGCGAATCTTTGTCATCCTTTCGATGTCATCTGTCTCGTCATACACGCGCCGCGTACGTATACTGCATAACCGCTAAACAAGCCGTATACGTGTTCCACATCTGGTTACCATTCCGCCCGAAGCAAATTTACCTACAGCTTACTCTAGCTTGATTATGTCAGACTGCATTGCGGCGAGGACGACGCAAATGTACCCAGACTTCAAATTCTCTGGTCTTGAACGCGGGCTCTGCCTTTCTCTAGATTCCCGTATCACAGGACCACAGGACCGAAGCAAGTCATATCTCAAGTACGACAAGTACGTATGACACCGGACATATTGTACGCATCGTTCATGAGCATTGTCCTGAGCATATGACTTGCACGCGGAAAAACCTCTCTCGCTGAAGGCCTGAACGCCTCCTTCATCGATCGAGACAGACTTTGAGTGCTACAACACAAAGCTCATTGTTACACCTTGACCGGATGCTGCAGAGCGGGTCTGGTTTCCCAGGTCTTTCCAACAAGAACGAACATCGCCGACTAATCGTCAGGGAAAAGAAAGCGCGAGCGCCGCTATGATTGCGCCTCGCTTTGCTCGGTTCCAGACCAAGCATTGCTCATTTTTCATTCGGGTATACGAAAAGGCCGACCAGTATACCCCACCATTTTTCCTGGAGTAAATCGAGTCACCCCAAAAAGCATTACTTAGTTAGCAGAGCCAATACAGCTGACAGGAACTGAACCCCCCTACCCAAGTCACCGGCTTGCTTTGCGTACAGCCAGAACGGCAAAGTGCCCGACATCAGCTGCCGTCGCCGCATGTATGACCGGCAGCCACAATCAGCCGCCTTCTCGTCTGGCGCGACCCACGAACGGGATTGCCATGTCAACCTCGGCCGAGCAGATCGGACTATAATAATAGGGCCAGCCATAGGCGAGCATGGATGACCTTGCCAGGCTGCGCGGATCACGATTTTTGGCAGCAACAGGGACCTGCAAGTTAGTCCTATCGGATATTGTCCGGCCGGCGACTTTGGGACCTCACGGACGTACGTGACTTCCAAAGACCTGGCCAGTGTCGCACGCAGCTACGTTTCATCGCATAGATCAGCCTCGGGCATCTTAACCCTAAATAAGTCTCACACGGGCAACGGGTTACGAAGACCTATTGATCTTGGATGACGTCCACTCGACTTCTGGGACTGGATTAAGCGATCACCATTGACCTGCGGCCTTTAATCTTGGAGCGGAAGTCGAGCTGCATTGCTGACAGGCGAGTTTCACGAGCATGCAGGACCGATCCCGTGTAGGCGCCCTGACATCCAGTACCAAAACTGTTTTTGTCTCGAAGGAGATGGTGTGCATTATCTCTGACTGGTGAAACGGGTCCCAATTAGTAGCATCAGGGCGAGCAGCGAGGTCGTGCAATCAACAAAATCCGCAAGCAGCTACTAGCTTGCTTCCATGTAGACTTGCAGAGACTATCTGAACAAACATCTTAGGAAATCGATTCCTTGTATACGCTGTCGGTCCTGATCTCCATTTCACTGACGATCCTCTCACTTATGTATGCCAATTAGTAGTTGGCGAAATACCATGGCGACAGAGCCGTAGGCCAAGAGGCTAGGGGACATGACCATGGTCTTTAATGTACTCTGCTCACACGGTTTCGATGCGCCGTTGAACGGTTAGGGAAGCAAGAGATTTCATGGGCGCAAGAACCCAGACAAGTGAATGCTTAGCTCGGCCCATGCGGATGAGTTTGCCAAGATAAGACCACAGGGAATCTGAACTCCGTAGTCCTGTACCTCATTTCCCGCAGCAGCCGTTAGCACACTCTATATTGTTTGGTGAGTCCCACTGGTCGCGAGGTAAGGTGTCCGATGTAAGACGAGCCTGTATCACGAGAACACCGCAGTAGCGTATGTGGTGACTACAAGCCACTGCAGAAAATTATAGATAGGAGTGATAGCGCTCATCCGAAAATACCATGCATTTGAAACATCACCAAACGGCGATATACCTATTTAATAGTTATGAGCCCGGGTCGCGATTCCGCAGACTCTCAAGTTTGATAATCCTGAGAGACTACTTAATCGCTAGAACGCATCGTTTGCAAACTGAATATTACTCGCAATTCAAATTTGCATCCTACGCTACTCATCTACAATGGAGAAATTCGACATGAACTCATTAGCTACAGCTCTTAGCACTATGCCAAAAGACGAGATCCTGTTCGATTTCACCAAATACGACAAGTGGCACAATGAAGCTAAGGCTAAGGCTATCAATCTTGAGATCTGGCAGTACTTCACTGACGAGCCAGGGGTCATGAGAGAGGCTGAGCTAGTACCTCTAGTCATGATAGCTCGTCCAAACTTTCCTCTAATGAACGCTACCCAGGAAGAACGTTACAACTACGAGAATGCGAAAGAGCTATGGACTGAAGCCAAGGCCGACTTCTCATACGCGACTAAACAATACGAACGATTCACTAACCGCAGAACGATATTCAAGATGTATCTTGACAAAACGATCCCAAGTATGTATTTAACGGAACTAAATACTAACCGAACGACACTAGCTTAGTAGTAGGACTTCATTGCGACAAACCTCTCTCTAACGGATGAGAACCGTCGCCAGATGCTCACTGATGAGAACCTGACTCTCAGGAACAGTGGACAAGTTAAGACAATTGAGAACTAGTTTATGGAATGGCTTGACTACGAGGCAAAGCTTATCCGCTACAATCATGAACTCTAGCATGCAGTCGTTAAGGACTTCTGCAGAGCCTTCGAGTCCACGATTGATCTAACTACTAGTCGGATGGCAGCCACTCAGGCCAATCTATCATCCGCAGTTAATTTCTGCAGGAACTTCATCAGGCGCAGACTAGCAAATCTCCAAGTTACTAGATCCTAGGTTTATGCCACCTTTAGTGGTGTAGCTCTACCTTCACAAAGTGCGTCGTCAGTGGATGATACAGCAGTAGGAACTTCAGTCAACCCACGACCAGAACAGCCACGACGTCAGAAAACATGCTCAAACTAGACAGGGAAAACTGCAGACAAGGCCTACGTCGGATTATGGAGCTGCCTGACTGTCAATCACAAGATCAGGCCAGCACTAGACGAGATGTCAGGCGAAGATCGCCGAGCATTCTAGTACTATTAACAAGTCCTTAGAAATAATCGCGATAAGTGCATGACCTAAGCTCAGAAGTTCGGAGATCCTGAAGCTATCAAGATCTAGAAGAAGACCCATGGCAGCAACATCTTAGTAGCAAAAAAGTTAATCGGACAATCAGCTAATGTAGCCATTGCCACTACAGTGCACACAACTAGGCACTCGGTGTTTGCTACCTAGATTAAGAGCAGTGCAGCGATTACTATGCTTCTAGATGGCGGATCAAATGTGCATATCATTAACACTCCATACATTAGGATGTTCATGCCTACGAGGTATCCTTCGGAGGTGACTGTTAGGTCTAGAAAATCAATTACCAAGCTAGTGGTTCAGGGAAACCTGACAGTAGACATCAGAGGTTGTGATGGCGAGCCAATTAAGCTGAAACTGAGAGATGTACTACTTGTCCCCGGCTTCCACGTCAATATCATCTCAGAAGAGGTGATGTTTAAGGACTGCGGACTGTTCTACAACCGCAGAGCTGGTTAGTAGCTAGATGAACACGACAACCCGGTTGTGACAGTAGTGAAGGATCAGAGATTGTCGTGGATTAAGCTGATACAACGTGAGGTGGACACATCTTCGCCGGATGTCACCTGGTAGCCATCACGAGAAGATGGCTCGCCAATGTCAGTTGCAGAAGCTCTTCAGCAATAGGAAATCGACAGCTACAAGAAGGCCTTTGCAGCGCAGTCTAGCTAGCAGCTACTGCGGAACAGGAAGATGTCACTAGCACTTACTCACAGAGTGCTTGGCCACATCTCTAAAGACAGGATCGACCACATACCGAAGGCGGTCATTGGCGTGAGCCTTGCTGAAGATACGCCTGCTCCGTTGACTAACGAGTGCGAGACTTGCGCACTTTCCAAAAGCAAGCGAGTTATCTCAAGGAGACAGCAATTCCGGACGAGACTCTCATCACCGTTTGGCGATATTGCAATGGACATTGCGGAGTTTGATTCGGCGTTCAATGGTCATAGGTACATAGTGCATGCCTATGATGCCGACACCAAGTTGCACTTCGTCTGGACGATGGTATCCTACGGACAAGGAGATCTTCTCGCCTGCTATCAGGAACTGCGGCGGTTTGTAAAAAATTTTGGTCGGGAAATAT